>OZ017740.1:240472999-240797999 GCA_963969285.1 Odontomyia ornata | reverse complement strand
GTGAAATTCTTTTTGTTTCTGTTTTATTTTTTTGTGCAATTAATTGAGAATACAAGTGACATTTATATAAGGGAAAAATTTTTATTTCATTTCAAAGCTTATGCTCGTAAAAGTATTTTATTGCTTGTTTCTTGTATTGTCCGATCACTTTTGGCCACCTCTGTATGTATATATTTATATATACATATATATATATATATATATATATATATATATATATATATATATAAATATATATATATATATATGGTATATATATATGTATAGATATATATATGTATATATATATATATATATATATATATGTATATATATATATAAATATATATATATATATATATATATATATATATATATAGATATATGGTATATATATATATATATATATATATATATATATATATATATATATATGTATATATATATATATATATATATATATATATATATATATATATATATATATATCTATGGTTAATGTTACGCAGCCAATAATTTTAATGTTCCGGGAAATGAAAGCGCACTGTCTTTGAAATTAAGTTAAAAGAGTCTACACAGAATGGTCCATCATGAATTTCACTATTCGACATATCGCATTTAAATCTAATTTTTACCGTCTATCAACTGTGTATTTCAACTGTCTATATCACTTCACTATTAGTCAATATCGCCTTTACTCCGGGCTCCACTATTGTCGCAGTTTTACTATCGCATTTACTATATCCTTCATTCATTCAGCTCGGCTTTATATATGGTCTCTAGTCATTCAATATATTTCTCGTACATTGGCGAATGTTCTAACGAGAACTACCTGGAATATTCGAGCAATTCTGAATTCACGCAGTAACGTCACTTTTAGATATTGATCTTGCTTCGTGGGTTCTTGTGCTTTCGAGTACATTCATTTATTGATCCACGACATTTGCGACAGTAGCCCGCAGAATTATTTGTACATGTAACACTGCCCCCACCTCAGTTCTTTTCGACCCGAAAAGATGTGTCGCCAGTTGTAGTCAAGTCTCCCTAGATGCAATATGGGGCAAGACGGTCCAGGTGTACGATTTTCATTTTGGCTCTCAGCTTACGGTATTCCTGTATGCGATATAGGACGGCGTTTATTCGCTTTGTAACTCGGTATGGCCCCTCCCAAGCATGCAGCTACATTGAGAACCTACCCTTTCACCGTTGTGGATTATATAGCCACATCAAGTCATCTTGTTTCAAGCCAGTAGAATTTGCCTTTAGATCATACCTGGTCTTCACGCGGTCAGTAGCCGATTCGAGGTGTTTTCGCACTGTCCAATGTATCTGGTTCAATCGTTGCCTTAGCTCACTTGCATACTCCGAGATCATTTGGAGTTTCTCAGGGGGTGTTCCGAACTTTATATCAGCCGGCAGACGAATTATCTTTGTAAAAATGACTTTGGCTGGGGCTTGGCCCGTGGATTCATGTTCGGCAGCTCTGTACGAAATCAAAAACAGTGAGATGTGTCGGTCCCAGCCCCTTTGGTTTTCGTCAACTATCTTGGCCAGGTGTTAATTGAGTCTGCCGTTGAACCGTTCGACCATTCCATCGGATTGGGGATGCAGCGGTGTTGCTTTCGTTTTTCGTATTCCCAGCAGCTCGCCTATTTCGCCAAAAACTAGTGACTAAATGTTTCGGCCTTGATCCGAATGTAGTTCACAAGGTACGGCGTACCTACTGACGCAATTTAACACTAGCTGTTCGGCTACAGTAGTTGCATCCTGGTTGAGAATGGGGTAGACCTCGAGCCACTTGCTGAAATAATCTGCCACAACCAGCGTGTATCGCTTTCCCCATTCAGATTCAGGAAAGGGTCCTGCGATGTCAACAGGAATCCTTTCAAACGGTACACCTACGTTTTAGGTGTAATAGGTTGAATTCACATATCATAAACACCAATCATAATAACATTAATACGTGCATATCATAAGCAAACATATGTACTTATTCATTTGCTTACGATAATAATAGATTGAATTCACATATCGTAAACAAAAACAACAATCGTAATAACAGTCATACGTACATATCATAAGCAAACATATGTACACATGTTCAATCATCATTCAATTCATTTGCTTACTAACAAAATTCATTTGCTTAGCAACAAAAGTCCAACCTAAACAAGCAAAAAAAGACAACCATTGAATATCAATCCTATCGCATGGCTACATGTAAGCATACCAGCTGCATAATCATACAATGCAATTTCTTTTTATTTCTTCTACACTCAATCTAAATATCGAGTGTACCCATTTCACGTTGCATTTCATTCATAACCCATCACGTGTGGAAGTATTCCCTGACCACAATCAATGTACGCTAATTGTCTTATTCATCAAGGGGTTTGCGACCATACCCAAGTGATGCTCGCCTATTTCGCCAAAATCTAGTGACTAAATGTTTCGGCCTTGATCCGAATGTAGTTCACAAGGTACGGCGTACCTACTGACGCAATTTAACACTAGCTGTTCGGCTACAGTAGTTGCATCCTGGTTGAGAATGGGGTAGACCTCGAGCCACTTGCTGAAATAATCTGCCACAACCAGCGTGTATCGCTTTCCCCATTCAGATTCAGGAAAGGGTCCTGCGATGTCAACAGCAATCCTTTCAAACGGTACACCTACGTTTTAGGTGTAATAGGTTGAATTCACATATCATAAACACCAATCATAATAACATTAATACGTGCATATCATAAGCAAACATATGTACTTATTAATTTGCTTACGATAATAATAGATTGAATTCACATATCGTAAACAAAAACAACAATCGTAATAACAGTCATACGTACATATCATAAGCAAACATATGTACACATGTTCAATCATCATTCAATTCATTTGCTTACTAACAAAATTCATTTGCTTAGCAACAAAAGTCCAACCTAAACAAGCAAAAAAAGACAACCATTGAATATCAATCCTATCGCATGGCTACATGTAAGGATACCAGTTGCATAATCATACAATGCAATTTCTTTTTATTTCTTCTACACTCAATCTAAATATCGAGTGTACCCATTTCACGTTGCATTTCATTCATAACCCATCACGTGTGGAAGTATTCCCTGACCACAATCAATGTACGCTAATTGTCTTATTCATCAAGGGGTTTGCGACCATACCCAAGTGATGCGTACGAACATGGGTTATTGACATATGAGTGCATGCCTAATGTATGGAATATGGACATCTATCCATCGAACGAAGTAAATGCATGTGAATGTAGTAATTGGTTTGAAATAATTGGACTTTGGTAGTATTGAGACGCGTGAGTTTTTGTTCATGAGGCAATAAATCAATTTATTGGAAAGCATAGGTAGAAATATGTCAAAGAATGAATTTTTGCTTACACTTAAAAAAAAGAGAAAAACTAATTAGCTGTGTAAGACATAGGTTAAGCGAAAGAAAATTGTATAAATATTGAAGTGTGATTGAATAAAATCAAGATTTGTAATCGAATCGTCTTGGCGTTCTAATTGCAAGTCTTCCCTCCGCGAAGCGGATCTAGAAATTGCGGCGTTGTGGACAATGTCCTCGCCATGTTCTCTGCGGAGCAATTCTCCGCTTGCGTAGGTATATGTAAAATTTTAAGCAAATGTAATAACCGATTTCTCACCCTAGAAGCGGGACTCAGAATAATAAGAAACCATTTCATAGCGACCCTGCCATAACGATACTTAGGAGGAATTTATAACAGTTATAAGATTTCATAGGTTTGCATTTGTCCTCTCAGTCGTCGCTTTGGACCTTTGACGGAAGCGCAAATTGTGCATCTGCACAATTAGTCCTCTACGTCTTCTCGAGCGTGGAGCCAGTAGAACCTTTCCCGCAATTTTGCTAAGGTCTTGTTAACACCAAGGTGGCCTTCCGAGGATCCTACATGCATTTCCTTAACCACATCGTGGATTTGGCTTTTGGGAAGTATAGTTTGCATCCTATAGGAGCTGCCATCCGCCATTTTCCATATCCGCTTGAGTACTGCACCCTTCACCTGAAGGGAGTTCCATTGTGCCCAATAGCTTTTCAGGGTTGCGCCATGTATCGAAACGTCCTTCCACACAGATCGCCCAGTTGTCTCCTTCCATACGAGCAATGGTCCGATGTCTTCATCGGCTTGCTGGGCGTTTCGAATCTCCTCCAATGACCAATCTTCATCGAATTCGGCTGTTATCAATCCATCGGCAATGGTTGCAGTTAGCTGGACATGGACGACGAGATAGGGCCTCAGCATTTCCATGTACTCCACCCTTCTGATGAACAACTTTGTAGTCGTATGACTGCAATCTTTCGATCCAGCTCGCAACTTGTCCTTCGGGATCTTTGAAGTTTAGCAGCCATCTCAGCGATGCATGGTCTATTCGAAGAATAAATTTTTTGCGATATAGGTACTTGTGGAATTGCTTGGTTAGCTCTATTATAGCCAAAAGCTCCTTTCTGGTCACGCAGCAGTTCCTCTCACTTTTTAGAGAACTCGACTGTAATACGAGAGGACTCTTTCTTCGCCATCGATCTACGGGGAGAGTACAGCTCCAATCCCACCTTGCTCGCATCGGTGTCAACTACAAACATTTTTTCGTGTTTTGGATATGCCAGCACAGGTGATTCACACAACTTCTCCCTCAAGGTCTCAAAGGCTGCCTGACATTGCTCATTCGAGATATACGGACGATTTTTCTCGGTTAACTGATGGAGACACTAAGCTATTTTGGCCAAGTGTTTGACGAATCTTCGATAGTAGGTCGCCAGACCCAGAAAACTTCGTAGTTGGCGCTTGTTGTTTAGTGTTGGCCAGATTTTCACGGCTTCAATTTTCTCAGGGTCTGTTTTGATCCCTTCTGCTGATACAACATGTCCCAGGTATTTTACTTCAGCTGCAAAAAGGGTACACTTGTCGGGACTAAGTTTCAAATTCGCCAGCCGCAGTCGGGATAACACCTCTTCTAATTTCCGCAACATGCTCTTGGAACGTTCTCCCAATAACAATGATGTCGTCTAGGTACACCAAGCAGGTTTTCCAGGTTAGGCCACGTAGCAAGTTTTGTATCGCGAGGTGGCCGAAGTTAAAAAAAAATAATTTATTTGTCCACAAATACAAATTCACTTAAACACATTTTACTTCAAAATAAACTAATCAAACTTTATTCTTAATGGAATTTACGAGTACATGCGTGCGCTTACAAAGTGTAGATCAAAACGACTGGGGCGAGGTCATGTATCGAGGGAATTTAAATAATTAAATTATGCTGACACCATGACTGCGATTAGACATGTGTCGTTTATGAAATTCTATCGTTGCATTTTCCTGAATTAGGTAAATGCAACGTTTGCAGCAAATTCTCTATGGATAAATTATTTTTAAAGGGGTTTTCGGTTACCGTATACATGACTAGCACATATTCCATCAGGCGTTCGAAAGTAGCTGGAGCATTGCAAAGCCCAAATGGCATCACCACAAATTGCCATAATTCGGTCCCAACTGAAAACGCGGTCTTCTCTCGGTCTGTCTTGTCGATTTCTACCTGCCAGTAGCCACTCTTGAGATCGAGTGTAGAAAACCATTTTGCGTCGGCTAAAGTGTCCATGATGTCGTCGATGCGTGGGAACGGGTAACTATCTTTCTTAGTGACGTCGTTAAGCTGCCTATAGTCGACACAAAAACGAGTGCTACCATCCTTTTTCTTTACTAGAACTACTGGTGCGGCCCATGGACTGACAGAAGGCTCGATAACACCCTGTTTTTCCATGTCCGAGATCAGTGCGGTCACTTCTCCTTGTTTGGCTATAGGAAGACGTATTAGGTAAATGCAACGTTTGCAGCAAATTCTCTATGGATATACTCGTATTATTTTTAAAGGGGTTTTCGGTTACCGTATACATGACTTCTCCCCCCTTTGAGTGAGGATTCTCCTGGATTCTATGAATGTTTTCTTTTACAATTTGTAATGAATGTAACATGCTTTTATTTCTTTTCAAAATCACAAAAATCCATAGTGCTAAATTTATTAAAATAAATGAAATCATTCCAAAGGTAAAATAATTTATGTTTGTATGTATTTTTAAATAGTTTATAAATTTAACGTTTTCCATATTTTTCAATAATAGGTTTGTTCATCAATGTAAAAGTTTGTTCATCAATGTAAAAGTATCAGCGAATTTTTCATTATTGTTACTGAATGTTTTATTTAAAAATTTTACTGTACAATTATTTATGACTAACAAGTAATTTCCACTTATGTTATTTTTCTATCGTCACATAAGTTTATTATTTCTTGGTTTTTTAAATTTTAACATATTATTGTATTTTCGTCTATTTTTCTTATTTCACTTTCTTTATTCTTTATTAATTTAGAATTATTGTTTGCAATACAATTATTTAAAGGTTTAAGTTCATTTAAATACAAAGTTTCTTCATCATAATGGTATTTAGTTTTATTAATTTCAATGATAAATTGGTCTTTAAGGTCGATTTCTAGATTGTCTTCATTAGGCATTGCAATTATTACTATCTAATCAATTAATTTATAGGAGTCTGGAATTTTAATCGCAAGATCAATTGTATTACAGTCATGTTTTAAGAGTCCTGTACGTACTTTTTTTAGTTTGTAAAAATCTAGTTTTGTCTCTTTGATTTCGGTTGCAGTCAATAAACTAGGATGGATAATGCCGTGTCTGATCAGTCCTATGTTATCTATAAGTTGATTTAGTTTTTCTTTTAATATTTCAATTTTGAATATTTGATCCAATTTAGCTGATGTTTAATAATATTCTTTTCGTTTTCGGTTGTTTCTTGATAAGTCCCAACTATCCTATATCTGTCTGACTCGATAATATTCTTCAAATTTGTAATGGATTCATTTAGAAAGGAATTTATCTCAATTTGTTTGTTCAAATTCTTCTTGATTTTTATTAATTGTTTCTAAATGGTCAGATATGATCTGCCGATCTTCATCACTCATTGTTCCGAAAAGAAATTTTTGCGCTGTGCCTACTAAGTTGATAAGGCCTCTATGTTGTCTATCCCTGGGATTTATAGCGGATAATTTTGCGTGGAGATTTTCTAACTCATTTTTAATGAAAGAATCATTAATAATTCCTAATTTTTCCAAGTTTTCTTCAAATGTGTCTATTGTTGATTTAATCTCGTCAACGTTTATGATGTGTAAAATAGTCCTAGTCGTAGTTATTAATTCCGTTTGTCCCAAGTTTACTGTTGTGTATCCGTTTTCTGTCTCGATTGGATTCAGTAAGAGTGTCCCCGCGGCCAGCTGACCGAATGCAAAAATGCTGATAAGTATTGCAATTAGGATCTGTAAATTATTTAAAGAAGTTTCGCTTGAACTATTTCAATAATCATTTTCTGTCGAAAGTAAGGTATTTTCTCTTGTGAAAAATTAAATTCCTGATTTCTACTAAGATATTCTGCAAATATGCAACTGAACACTCCGCAATCACTACTATTGTTTTGTCGTGGAATATTCTTTACATGTTCCTTAATAGCCCAGTCATATTAGGGCTTTCACCTCGGAATGAAAGATAATAAGCTGCAAATTGGTATGAACCTTTGTTTTGTCATTCTAAATGTTGTCTCAAAAGTCACAATCGTTATCGTGTTCGCGTCTCAAGATATTCAAGGTCAAAGGTCACAAAAATCGGTTTTTCGCGAATATCTGGCTTCCTATCGGTTAAATGAGATTTGCATTTATTATAAAAGTTGTAGGCTATAAAATTCCCTACAACTTTTGTTTAAACTTTTTTTTCATACGACCAACCGTTTTGAAGGTAGAGCGCGAAGAGTGCACATCGTACAGTCATATACGGCCCAATGCAAGGTCAAGCGTGAGTTATGGTTATCAGTACGTTATAAAGTCAATTATTTACTTGGAAATTATAATTATTAAACAATGCCTATTATTTATGTACTAACTATTAATTATTTATATTTAATTAAAGTAAGTAACTTGATTATTTATATATAATTATTCATATTTAACTATTTAAGTATAAAATATTATTAATTCTGGATTATATATTTTAGTTTTATTTTAAGTTAAAATGATAGTAAGAGTATATATTTTACACATATTTTTATTTATTATTAAATACGGCATAATATACATTTATCAAAATGTGAGTTCAAATATCAAAAGTATCTTTGTTGATTTTAATTGTAATGAAATTGGAAATGGAAGCTAATTATCTTCTTCTTGTTCGTCGTCTTCTTTTTCTTGTCGCTCAAAAATGTTCGATTCATTGTCATCATCCTCATTATCTGTCATGTTCATCTCCAAACCTTCCAGAATATCGGGATCATATGTATTTTCTTCATCACAACCATTGTTTCGTCAAAACAAACTTCATATGATTTTGAAAGTGCAGCAGTTCTTCTTTGTTGTTCCAGTGCTTTAATATTTTTACTATAGTCCGAATATCCGTCAAATACAACAACAATTGCTGAGCCATAATGTGTTTGTAAATATTTAATGTACTTATTTAAAATAATAGAGAAAGTATCGTCTTTGCTCCATACGACGCGATGCAGAAGAAATCCACCATCGATGATGTATGTTACATTATTTTCATCAAGATCGATAACGACAGGCATCATATTGTCATATAATGTTGCTTTCGTGGTTTTTCTCATGCCATTACTATCAAATAAAGATGTCGGATACGGGCTTAGTTCATAATGAAGATATTCTTGTAAATTACTTTCAAATTTTTTGCTTACAGTTATTCTCTGGAAAAGTAACATTGGATCTATAGAAACTTTACAATCATTAATTTTGACAGATTTGTACATAAATAATAGGCATTGTTTAATAATTATAATTTCCAAGTAAATAATTGACTTTATAACGTACTGATAACCATAACTCACGCTTGACCTTGCATTAGGCCGTATATGACTGTACGATGTGCACTCTTCGCGCTCTACCTTCAAAACGGTTGGTCGTATGAAAAAAAAGTTTAAACAAAAGTTGTAGGGAATTTTATAGCCTACAACTTTTATAATAAATGCAAATCTCATTTAACCGATAGGAAGCCAGATATTCGCGAAAAACCGATTTTTGTGACCTTTGACCTTGAATATCTTGAGACGCGAACACGATAACGATTGTGAATTTTGAGACAACATTTAGAATGACAAAACAAAGGTTCATACCAATTTGCAACTTATTATCTTTCATTCCGAGGTTGACCCCTTTTTTTACCTAATATGACTGGGCTATAACAAATTTTGTTGTGTCTAAGGGCTGATTTAATTTATCAAGTGATTCTTCGGCTATATAATTTTCTAAAGCGGACAAAGTAATAGAATTATCATGGCCTAGTGAGTCATAGTATTTTATAGAATTATCTTTGAAATTTATTACGGCTAAACACCAATGGTTCTTTTGGAAGTGTACTGGGACTAATATTATGTCGAAAGAAAATAGGTTAACTCGCCTTGTCCATTTACGGACTGCATTATATCCGGCTTCTAATAAGCGTGGTAGGAAAAATGTATTCATAGCATAGGTTTTCGGCATGAATTCAGAATTTTCTATTTCACTACGTTCGGCTATCAATCTTAGGTAAAAATTAATTATGTTATGATTTAGCCAGTTTAAGTCTTTCAGTGTTTGTATGTCGCCTCGTGTTATATTTAAATTAAATTTGGAAACTAGAACTTCCTCTTTAGGTCCTTGCTGAATTGCGTTTTCTAAGATTATTTTTTGGCCTTCATTGAAGTTTTCAACCTTTTCATTATTATTTGGCTTTTTTACACCTGCAGGTTGACAATCGAAGTCTACTTCTTTACTTTGATCTGAATACTTTAATTCTTTTTTAGGGTTTTGTACTAAAATACAAAACCCTATTGCAATCACGACCTGTGTCCGTCTGTCCGTCTGTCCGTCCGTCCGTCCGTCCGTCCGTCTGTATGTCACAGCACTTTTTCTCCGAAACTATAGAAGCTACAGCCATGAAACTTTGTGGAAAGGTCAGAAGTGGTGACTTCTTGAAAGTTCAATTGTGGAAAAATTTTTCAAAGGGGTTTAAGGGGGTCTCCCCATATAAGGAGGTGACCCCTCAAAAAAAAATTTTCACCATTGATAGTCGAGTAGGGTGTCATTGGAAAGGTCTCAACGAGATCTTTTCAAAACAACTCTTAAAATTGCCTTATGAGTACCGAGGGGGGCAGGGGAAGGCGAAATGTACGAACTTTTCGCGTACCCCCCTCGCGATTGGACACCTTCCATCCGAAAAATCTGAAAAAAATCATGGATGTAGGCCTTTGTGAGTACAACAACAACAAATACATGAGAAGTCGAAATTCGCTCAACTTTGTTAGTAATAGTATGATTTATTGATTTTATGTTTTCTTAAATAAAATCTAGACGGTACCTTTAAATTCAATAAAATTTAGCACACAGATGACTATTCATAAGATTGATCTTTTCTGAAAGTTTCATAAAGATCGAATAGTATTTAACGAAGTAATCGCGATTTGAATTTTCTTACATTACTATGGAACAATATGCCCTGTATTACTATGGAAACATATGGCTATGGAGATATATTTACCGACTTAGACACTACAGCTTTGCTAGGATTTGCATGAAAATTTCAGGAATGATAGGTATCATGAAGATGAGTACATACAATTGAAACAAGTCGAAAAGGCAGGAGAGAGCTCCTAGCAAAAGGGCTTTGTAACTATTCTAAGATTCGAAAAAACAGGCCATGAATCGATGATTACAGTAGAGAGCCCATGAAAAAAAATTTCATGAAAGGTAGCCGATATGAGTATCAACTGAAAGTTCTCTATGATAGCTTTTGAAAACAGTTCTTAAACTGACATTTTTTGCTTCAGTGGGGGCACAGGGGGGGGGGGGGGGGGGGGAATACATGAAATATGTGTTTCCTCCCTCGCGAATGGACACCCTTGATCTTAAAAAATCTGAAATAATTATCAAGGGGAATATTTGTGGGTATAACTATAACAAATACCTCAGAAGTCAAAATTCTTTCAACGTTGCTAATAATAGTATGATCCTCGAACATGACATGTTTCTTGATTTTATTCGTTACTGGTTACTGCATTTTGTAAGTTGAGTACAAAACCCTTCTAACATGAGCATAGGTCTGTCTACCCAACTTGTTTATATTTGTTAGGTGGATGTCATCTAACTTTGACTTTCTATATTTAGGGAGATGCTTAAGTCTTGGGCTTTATAGTTTCTTATAAATCCTGTAGTGCGAGTTTCCTCATAATCTTCTCTAGTTTCATTTAATTTATCCAAATATTTGTTTTTCGCTTCTTCAATATTTGTTTTTATTTTCTCTAAATTACCTTGGCCATGTTGTACTTCTTTAGGGGTGCATTTAATAGTTGAGTGATATCGTTCGTTAAAGTAACTTATTGCTCTTTGAATGGTACTCCTCACAGAAATTTTTGTTTTGTCAATGGTTAGAGTTCTAAATTTTTCTAACATAGTGTTATGTAGCCTTTCAACATCGGTTATTCCCGTATGGCTATTAGGTTTCGTTAAATGCAAAGTAATTTCTTCGGATTGTAAGAAGTCTTTTACTAAAACTCCACTGAACTCATTTCCAGCTATTATTTTCTTCGGCTTGCCAATTTTGGCAAAGTGATCCTCTAGTTTTCTATGATTGTGATGTGATTTCTATCAGGGAGGTGATAAGCTGCTGCAAATTTGGAAAATTTATCAATAATTGTCAAAAAGCTATTCTTCATTATTATGAATATATCCACGTGTATAATATCATTAATATTGGATGGAATCTCAGTGAGTTTGAATTTTGGCTTAATGGGACGTCTGTCGTACTTCACTCGTTGGCAAACTTCGCACTGGCTAATCACAATGGTTATTATTTCTAAGAGTTTTGGAAAATATATTTTATTCTTAAGTGCGGCGTAAGATTCTTGTATTCCGGAGTGAATACTTTCTCTTACATGGTAAAATGATACTTGTTTAACAGCTTCAGTTTCTATAGCGATATCTTTCGCTCGCAATGAACATCTGAAAAACCTTATTTTGCTGTCATTAGAAAAAAGTTATCGGATTTTTTGTTGTACAATATTATATTTATGATCATCCAATTCTGTATAACTATTTTACCCTTTTTCACATATGTTTTAAGGATATCGCTTAAATTTTCAAAGTCATGTTCTGATATGTATATTATTCTTTTACCGTGAATAATTTCCAGCTCAATTGTTTTGTTATTTGTTAAAATAAATTGCGTTTTATATTTATTTACTATTTCATTTTTTATAGGGATATGATCCAAGAGTTTCTCTTGGGCAGAGTGAATTGTAGCTAAATCTGAACTTTCACCGTTTTCCATATTGAAAATTCCCAGATCCGAATATGAATGTACTTCATTACTGTCTTTTTGTGAATCGTCCTCATTGGTTTCTTGGTGTTTAATTCTACTACGGAAATCAGCTACTCGGCTTTCCTTTCCTCTTAAGTATTCTATGTCGAATTGATATTCACCCAATTTTAATAGCCAACGCTGATGGCGTGGAGATAAATCCTTTCCTTTGTATTTTGTTTGCAAATATTTTATAGGCTGATGGTCCGTGAAAATGACGAACTTGTTCCCATATAAATAAGGCCTGAAATAATAAACGGGCCACATGATAGCCAAGAACTCCTTATCAATCGCTGAGTAGTTTTGTTCGTGGCAGTTTAAGGTACGTGACGCAAAACGAACAGGGTGTCCGTTTTGTGACTGTTGCTCCTAAGAAACTTCTTAGATCTTTTTCAGTTTTTGGAAGCTGCAATTTTTGAATTGCAAGGACTTATTCTGGGTTGGGTTTAACGCCTTCAGGAGTGACAATATGCCCTAAAAATGAGGTTTCTTTTTGCATGAACGAAAATTTGTCGACTTGAACTTTTAGTTGGTGTTTTTCTAGAGTTTTAAATATTTGGGTTAACGATTTGATGTGTTCTTCTAGAGATGTGCTAAATATGAGTACATCATCAAGATAAACTACGCAACTTTTGTTGATGTAGTCACGGAGGACATCGTTCATCAAACGCTGAAAAGTTGCCGGAGCATTTTTCAGCCCAAATGGCATTCTAACAAATTCGTACAAGCCATGCGGTGTTACGAATGCTGTTTTGTGACGGTCTTCCTTACTCACCGATATTTGGTGATATCCCTTGGCCAGGTCAATGGTTGAAAGTATTGTAACCTTCCTAATTTGTCTAAAATTGATTCAATGTTTGGAATGGGGAATTTATCGTCAACCGTTATTTCATTAAGTCTTCGGTAGTCTACTACTAGCCGATACTTTTTCACACCTGAATTGTCTAATTTTTTGGGAACCACAATTAATGGACTGGAATACCTAGAATTACTTTTCTGTATGATACCCTGTCCTTCCATTTCTGCGATCTGTTTGCGGACCTCATCTTCATGTTTAGGCGGGTATCGATACAACTTTGCATTAATTTGCTGGTCCGTAGTAGTTTTTATTTTATGTTCAATTGTAGGGG
Organism: Odontomyia ornata; assembly: GCA_963969285.1. NCBI lineage: Eukaryota > Metazoa > Arthropoda > Insecta > Diptera > Stratiomyidae > Odontomyia > Odontomyia ornata. The sequence goes on along the minus strand of OZ017740.1, from coordinate 240,784,452 downwards.
TGCTCGTTAGTTTATCCCCCTCCTTGAAAAATATACCCTCAAACTTTTTAAGAATTTTCGATAATTCTCCTCTTTCTTCAGAATTTAATTGGTTTAATTTTAAACGATTAAGAAAATCTGGTTCTATTGTTCCTAGATAAGAAATTTCGTGAAAAGAAAAAGGGTTGTTCATAAATTTAATAGATTGTCCATTAAGTGTAATCGTCTTTTCTTCAAAATCGATAAGAGTGCCTAAATTGTTAAGGAGGTCGATTGCGATGATAAATTTATATTTCCTTTTTAAAAGTTTTCACTTTCCATCTGACCAAAGCATTATCTTTCATTATCTTTTATTTAAACTCTGTTGGTGGCGGGGTGTGGACTTCGAATTCAAAAGTGTCTTTTCTCGTTATTGTGAAAAAAGGAATTGGATTAATTTTTATTTTAGGAAAGATTTGTATTGATTCGTCGATAAGACTGAAAGAAGATCCTGTATCCACTTAGGCTATAAATTGATGATTTTCAATATTAATTTTGATAAGGTGTAGGTTGTCCGAGGCTAGTTGAGAAAAAATGCTTCGTTTTTTCCCATATGATTAACCTCTGGGCTCGTGTTAAAGTCACTTTCTAAATTATTTTCATTGTATTTTTCCCTATCTGTAAATTTTTGCGGACCTTGAATATTATCAACTTCCATAGGTCCGGTATAGAATTGTTTTTGTAGGTGAGAATTTCGTCCACTGCCAGATGAATAATTTTGTTGCTTATAATTATTGGAGGTACTAGATTGTTTTTTAAAGTTCCGTCTACCAGAATTTTGGTAGTTAGTATTGTAATCATTCGCTCCTCTATATTGATCACTAGAATTTTCTAAATGCTGCTTATAACTTTTTTGTTGTTCTTGAAAACGATTGTTTGTCGGAGTTTGTTTCTGAAATTTGTTGTGTGTATTGTCAGGTACTGGTTTGCTGTTATCAGAATCGTGTCTTTGGTTGTTGCGATCATTCATTATAGGTGATGAGTTTTGATTAAATTTGTAAAAATTTCTGTTATTTTTAAATTGTTTAATGCGAAATTCTGGCCTAATACAGGAATCTTCAAATCTCCTTTCTTTTATAATTGCTAATATTTGATTAATATCTTGCTGTTTGTATATCTTTTCATACAAAATTCCTTGCGTCATTTCCTTCACTGTATTTACTAGTAAGGAATTGACACGACTTAAATCTACATGCAATGAATTCTTATGAAAAAGCTTTAACTCGTCTGATTTAATTTTAATTTTTTGTATATGAAACGCAAGATCACTTACATTATTGACTTTCAAGTTACAAATCCTCCTGTAAATACCTGCCGGTTCTGTATCTGGTCGATATAGCTGCTTGAGTGCTTGTTTGATCTCTTCCCAGTTGTCTGTTCCTCCATATTGATGATGCCTTGCTTCGCTTCTCCCTGTATTTTCTCGTAAAAGATGATTCTTGTGGCAGCTTTGCTGGCTTCTTCATTCGGGATTCCTCCGAGGTAGTATTCCGTACTGGCATTAAAACTATTTATGGTTACGTCGGATGTTCCAGTAAAATTTGCCATATAACGAATTTCTTTCATTAGATTTTCGCGCACTTTCGCGTCTGCTGCTTCCTCTTTCTGATTGAAGTCGCCTCAGTGCATCCGCCAATTGTGCGATTTGATTTTCTAGTTTCGCAATTTCATGTTGCAACTGTTCTACTTGTTCCGCCATATCTTTTATTAAACTGTTGCGCCGATCACAAAAAGCACTAAATCATTTGTTACTGTTCATTCACATGCACTTTTAAAACTGTTCCGTTAATAGTCACTATTTGGTTTAAGTGTTTATTTTGTTTTGGGAATATGAGCAGCCTCACTCATAAGTTTGAGAATCGTTTTAGGCTTAATTGATCCCTCAAAACAGATAATTCTATTAAATCACGATAATTAAGTTCGTATTAATAGTGATAAGCTGACACAATTCTTTAATTGAGGTCAGAGGCGAATCCTTCTAAGATTCTGCTTAGGGCTTTGCAATACCCTTATTTTTTATTTCCACGATTACTTTCGATCGCGTATGCCGAATCTTTTCATAATCGCGTTTACCAACTGCGCCAGTTTTGTATCGCGAGTTGGCCGAAGTTAAAAAAAATAATTTATTTGTCCACAAATACAAATTCACTTAAACACATTTTACTTCAAAATAAACTAATCAAACTTTATTCTTAACGGAATTTACGAGTACATGCGTGCGCTTACAAAATGTAAATCAAAACGACTGGGGCGAGGTCATGTATCGAGGGAACTTAAATAATTAAATTATGCTGACACCATGTCTGCGATTAGACATGTGTCGTTTATGAAATTCTATCGTAGCATTTTCCTGAATTAGGTAAATGCAACGATTGCAGCAAATTCTCTATGGATATATTATTTTTAAAGGGGTTTTCGGTTACCGTATACATGGCTAGCACGTATTCCATCAGGCGTTCGAAAGTAGCTGGAGCATTGCAAAGCCCAAATGGCATCACCACAAATTGCCATAATTCGGTCCCAACTGAAAACGCGGTCTTCTCTCGGTCTGTCTTGTCAATTTCTACCTGCCAGTAGCCACTCTTGAGATCGAGTGTAGAAAACCATTTTGCGTCGGCTAAAGTGTCCATGATGTCGTCGATGCGTGGGAACGGGTAACTATCTTTCTTAGTGACGTCGTTAAGCTGCCTATAGTCGACACAAAAATGAGTGCTACCATCCTTTTTCTTTACTAGAACTACTGGTGCGGCCCATGGACTGACAGAAGGCTCGATAACACCTTGTTTTTCCATGTCCGAGATCAGTGCGGTCACTTCTCCTTGTTTGGCTATAGAAAGACGTCTCGGTGCTTGTCGAATCGGCTTGGCTCCCTGTGTATCTATGATGTGAGTTACCGTACTCGGTCGGTCTTTGTCATCCGGGCTTGTTGAGAAGATGTCATTGTACTTGGTGACCAGATCAGAGGCTCGCTTGAATAGCTGCACTGGAAATTAGACCTGCTTCAATATTGCAGACGTGGATTCCCGGGCTTTGTCTGCGTCTTGCCTCCTTTTCCAATGATGGTCGTGAGTGGCTTCCAAAGAGGTGATGGTGGAAACAGGCTGGCAGCTGCCGATGACTTCTCCCGTTTTGATGCTCGTGGTTGAGTCTGGGGCGTTAAGAACTCTAACCGGCCCGTATCCGTTCCTTATAGATCTTACAAGGCTTCGTCCTACAATCAAACTGCACAATGCGGACGTTTCGTTGGCTCTATCAGATAAGATCGGTGGTCTCCAGAATCACCATCAAGCTTGGCCCATACAATGCTTTCGGAAGAACTTGGTACATCAATGTCGGTACATACTACCACATTCATCTTGGGAATTCCGATGCTGGGATCCTCCATCAATACTTCGACATTCCGTCATTTCAATACACCGTTGCCCAAATCCAACGTGATTGCATGTGGTCGCAGAAAATCCATTCCGAGAATGCAGTCATCCATAATGTTCGCGACCAGAAAATTATGTCGGAACTCAAGGTCTCCCAACTGTATCTGGAGGTTGACCTCTCCATGGACAGGTGCAATTTCTCCCGTAGCTGTCCGTAGTGAGAAAATCCTGCCCTTGTGAAGTAGTTGTTGCCTCACTATGTCTGGTCGGATAATCGATCGGGTTGCACCAGTGTCGATTTTTATGGTGCAATGTTCTCCGTTAACTTGACTCGGAAGGCATAAGTCCGCTTCTCCACGATGTAGATTTGACACGTTGATGGTGGTGCTGGGGACGTCAATACTCCTAGCCAACTTCTGCCCCACGAAGTTGGCTCTTACATGTTTCCCGACCCCTCAGTTTTTTCTCCTAGCTGCACACCCTGGACAATAGCTCGGTTTCCTTCGCTTCCTGCAGTCTCTTCGCAGGTGCTCCTTCTCTCCGCAATTCCAGCATCTAGGCGCACCATTTACATGCGGCTCTCGCTCGATTTCGACGTGCTCATACCTGCACTCGTCTGCCACTACCTCCCGAGCCCGGGCAGTTCTACGAGTCAAATTTTTCGCTGCCTCAAAGTATATACTGTAAGCCAATGCGTCCTTAACCGTTTACTTTTGAGCTAAACGCACGGCTTGATGCAATTCCGGGTCCTTCAGTGCGCTGATGAATGCTTCTGTCGCTGCGTCATCTCGATGTTCTGGGTCATAAGCTGAGTAAGCCAAATGTGCCAGTCGCTCAATGTCTTGGGCTAGCTGCTGTAAGGTTTCGCCAGACTTCTGCATCCGATGCCGTAGCGTCGAGTGCATTCATAATAGCAGCCGGGTTTGAATGTAGCTCAACGGGGATCGTCTGCAAAAGCTCAGCAGCTGGGCGTCTTAGAGCAAGAATCAATGCAGTTGCTCGGACCTGCTCATTCCACTGTTTTATCCCAGCTGCGGCTTCAAACTGGGTTTTGTAAATACTCCAGACCGTTTTCCCATCGAATCTTGGTGCTTGCGAATTTCTGGATGTGCTTTGCGCTGCGGTTATAAGTGAAGCTGGTGAGGTGGTTACTACTGCCTTCGCTGCTTCCAATTCCTTTTTCACTTTTTCCATCTCATGGTTCATTCTCTCTTTGACCTGGCTGATCTCATAGTTGATTCTATCCTCAACCTGGTTGACCTTCTCCTCGACCTGGTAAACCTTTTCCTCAACGCATTTAGTTCAGACTACCGAGCTCCGCTTTTATTTCGGTTGACTGTTTTTGCACTTCCTTGATTTCGATCGCTTGTTGGTCCAGCTTCGCAGCTAAACTGGATGACTGGTCATTTAACCTCGTTGCTGTGTGATGTCTGCCTTGATTTCGAATGCTTGTTGGTCGAGCTTCTGGTTTAGCTTCTCAGTTAAACTAGATGACTGTTGTCGCTGCTCTTGCTGCATCAGCATCAACATTTGCATCAGCGCATTTTCTGGTTCCTTTGATTACGATGCTTCTGCTTCTCCACTTTCTGCACCTTTTCCCGCATCTGAGGGCTCACCCAAATCCAGATGCATGCCTTCCGATTCGATCGCGTCATGCAAGCGTGCAATCAGTGTGTCCTTTGTACCTTGCGTAGCCAGATTTCGCTTTTTCAACTCTTCCTTAAGCTCCGACATGGTCAATTCATTAATTTGTAGATATAAGCTTCATGGCATTCAATCCATTTCTCGTACATTGGCGAATTTTCTGACGAGAACGACCTGGAATATTCGAGCAATTCTGAATTCACGCAGTGACGTCACTTTCAGATATTGAACATGCTTGGTGGATTCTTGTGCTTTCGAGTACATTTGTTTCTTGATCATGATGTTCTTAATGGTATATATATATATATATATATATATATATATATATATATATATATATATATATATATATATATATATATATATAAATATATATATATATATATATATATATATATATATACATATATATATATATATATATATATATATATATATATATATATATATATATATACATATATATATATATATATATATATATATATATATATATATATATATATATATATATATATATATATATATATACCATTAAGAACATATATATATATATATATATATATATATATATATATATATATATATATATATATATATATATATAGATATATATATATATATATATATATATATATATATATATATATATATATATATATATATATATATATATATATATATATATATATATATTTATAATATATATTTGAGCGGAAAACCCACTTCGATTGCACGGTCAGAAACATTTGTTAAAAATGCTTTTAGACTGGAAAACCCCTATTAAATGCTGGAGTACCTAAAAATCTTCATCCGTGGCCGACAATTAGTAATTTAGCTTATGTAATAATACGATTGTCTACCCGGTAGAATTGCCCGAAAAATTCAAATTTGAGGAAAAGGAAAAACTTTGCGCTAGCTCATAAAAGCTGGTTGACTGGAATGCAAACTATTTCATACTGGGGTTGCAAAAAAGTGATGAACCACGGAAGTGGCAGCGTGATCGTGTGGGGCTGTTATTCTTAACAAACTGTAGGTCGGATATACCGAATTGATGGCATAATGGATATATTCGTGTACAAGGATTTGTTGAAGACAGTGATGCTACCATATGCCAAGGATAATATGCCATTGTTGTGGACATTTCAGCAGGATAATGATCCAAAATACTCATCTCGATCTCTCAAAGCCTGTTTCCAAGAAAATAATGGGAACGTCCTTGAGCGGCCAAGTCGTATTGAAAATCTCTGGGGTGAAATTAAACGAGAAGCTTCAAAGATGGTTTGTCAAGACAAAATCCAATTATGAAAGAGCATTCAAAAAGTTTTGTACAATATTCTTGTAGAATCTTGTCGGAAGTTGATATATTCTATACCCGGAAGAATGGAAAAAGTAGCTAAGGATGATAACGGAAATTTAGGGTATGAGATGCGTCTTAACTAATTTTTTATAGAACGGGACCATAACGATCGAAATATTTTTGTTGATAACAATATTTGTTGGGCACACCTATTATTCTAGCCATTCGAAAATCGGTAAATTTTATGAATTAACTAAATGTTAAGTTATTTCAAAGTTGTGGAACTTGTTGTTTTTCGTTACCAAGATGAAGTATATTTATTTTAGAAATCTCCTTAATTTTAGAGGGGTAGTAGAGAAAAGTACGAAAATTTAGCTTGTATTAGAAAAATACTGCTGTGAGTCTCCTGGGCATTCGTGCAGAGACAAACATACCTTAAGCTCTGTAGATAATTAAGTTTTTGACACTGATTTTCTCAATTATTTTGTATTTTAATATATCTAAGCATATCTGCACTTAGCTGGAAAACCAATTTCTAAAGTGTATCGGACCTATAAAATTTATTTTGAACACAAATAATAAGAACCTCAAAACTTATGTCACTTGGTTATTCGCACAGTTTTCAATGCCCTGGTACATCGTATCGTTATTTCTCTGATTCATAATAAACAACCAAATTTGATGTTGAAGTTCTATGCATAGAAGAAATTTAGTCCCAGGTTGATCGCATTCAGATGAAGATTTACGAAAAAAGTTAAAAATGGCACGTAAATCAAAAAACACTTCTGTTGCATTTCGTGACTTAGCAATATCGCATCATAAAGCGGGTAAATCGTGAGCATACCTAATAAAAGTCACTTTATAATTCAATATATAATTAACGCTTTCGAATCGAAAACCATGTTGCGGATAAGAAAAAAAAGGTACCATGTTTTTGTTTAATGAGCAAAAGAGTCATTGGCTGGTCCAAAGAATTCATGAAAACCCTAAATAAAATGTGGCTTAGTTAGCTGCCGTGTTGAAGAAGCATTCGGGAAAGCGGAGTGCCGAAAGTATACGGAGAGTACTGAGGAGAGCTGGTTATAATGGACGTGTGGCCAGAAATAAAACCTATTTATCGGGGAAGAATAGGTAGCAGCACTTAATATTTGCAAAAAAAATACTTTACGAAGGATGCCGAGTCTTGAACCAGCGCTAAGGTTTTGGGTGGGTGAACTGCGTTATCGGTTTATTGTACATGCTGGATACGAGTCATTGAAGCTCTGATTTTGCCTTGGCTAGGGCTTCTTAGAAAACCCGACATTTTTCTGATTTCAAGTCGTGCCCAAGATCTGGTCTTTGATCAGCATCCTTGCAAAGACTACAGTGTGCCGCCTTTGTACACTCTTTTCTTGTATGTGCCATTTCACCGCATTTGTAACATAGGGAGCTCCTATCGAGTCCTTTGCATACTAGTGCTGTGTGACCATGGCCAAAGCATTTGAAACATTGAGGAGCGCTTTTCTTCGCCGTATCCTGTGGACAACCCATCCTATTCTAACTTCGTGCTTATTCAGAAATTGTTCGGCGTCCTTTCTGGTCAGGTCGATGATGGTCATGCGTTGTCCCCGTGATTCGCTGATGTCAGCCTCACCTTGATCCTGCCCAAGCTAGAGAAGTCCCTTTTGATGGCATCTTCTACCTCGGCCAGGTCCGTGACGCTGTCAATGGATCTTATTTCGATCGTTGCCGTCGACTCGAGCGAGGCTATAGTTGCGCTTTTGCCGAGAACTTTCTTTACTGCGTCGCAAAATGCTTCTTTATTGTCGGCCTCTGTTCCAAACTCGACCAGTATGTGGACCGACCGCGTTGGTCGTACTGGCTGAATAGCAGTGTTAGTGTCTGGGGGCCTCACATTTTCCCTAATATCCCGCAGCACTTCTGCGTAGGCCATCTTGTGGTTTCACGAGCAGTGCTTGCTAGCGGGGTCTTCGTTGGGGCTTTTGTCTCCCCTGATTCGCATCAGGCCTTTTTTATTGTTTGGTGCTCGTGCAAATTTTATTTTCTGACACTTTTTGAAGGAGTTTCTTTGCAGTTTTCTTCGCACCTTTAGTCAGCACCGGCTCGAACCACTGATCTAGTATTCCAGCCTATCATATACCTCTTCCTTCCTTTTTTACCCCAATCTCTTTTGATTGGGCTAGATGCCATTCTTTTATTGATGTTTGATAGTGAAGCTATTTGAGCATGCTCTTTGAGCTAAGCCCTCAGCGCTTCTTTTTTTTTTGTGGTAGGGAGGTGAAGGCATTTACGCCCGCCGAGTCTGGCAGTGTGGGACTCCCATGGAGGATACCCTTGGACTACCCACTAAACACCTCCCCTGTCAATCTGAGAACCTAGCCTGGAACCGTTTGACACATTACTTCGGGCCAGGTCTCGTTTTGTTACGCCGTGGGGCGCCTCCAAGCTGGGGAGTCCCTTTCCTAGCGGGAGGGGAGAGGGGAAGAGGAAATCCCAGAAGAGCGATCCCTCAGCCCCAGCGCCTCCGGCTGCTGTGAGTCCCTTTTATCTTTTAGGACTGCCCGAGCATAATGTGCCACCTGGTTCCATTTGTCAACCGATTCGAGCATCACCGCAACCATATTATCCGGGGTGAGCTCTCCCGTCTCCCTGTAGAGTTCCCTTTGATGCCCGACCCATCCAGCACACGCAAAAAATGTGTGACAGGCATTGTCCTCCTCTCCTGGGCAAAACCGACAATCGGGAGAACGTGACTTACCGATCTTGTGCAGGTAAGACTGAAAACACCCGTGCCCGCTCAAAAGCTGGGTCAGATAGAAGTCAGTCTCACCATGCCTTCGATTTAGCCACGGTCTCACATCCGGGATGAGGCGCGCAGTCCACCTTCCCTTCGTGCAATTCCCCCAAGACTGCTGCCAATCGTTGAGCGAGCGTTGTTTCTCCTCGCGGACAACCATCTGCCTCGCATCCTCGTTTCGGCGCAGGTAAATAGCGCGGCGCTCTCTAGCAAGGAGGGCGACAGGTATCACGCCTGCAATCACTCTCACCGCCGAGTCGGAGACTGTTGGATACGAAGATGCAATTCTCAGTGCTCCTCTTCTCTGTACCTGTGCCAATCGTTTTCGGTATACCTCCTTGCTGAGAGCATCGCCCCATACCTCTGCTCCGTACAGTAGCACTGACCCTACAGCACTCATCAAGAGGCGTCTTCTTGATGGGCGGGGTCCCCCTACGTTGGCCATAAGTCGACTCAGGGCCGATATTCCCGAAGCAGCCTTCTCAGCCGTTGCCCTGATTTGCTCAGAGAAACTCATCTTCGAGTCGATCAGTAGCCCCAGGTACTTCACCGCTGGCTTCGATTCGATTTGTATATCTCCAATACTGATCATCCTTACTCTAGGGATTCTCTTTTTTGTTAAGATGACCACTTCGGTTTTCTCCAGTGCTAAACTGAGCCCGCGAGCGGTCATCCAGTCCCTCATTCGGCGCATTAGCATACCTAGCCTATGTTGCGCTTGTTCAACGGTGCGTCCGGCGACCAGAGCCGCAACATCATCCGCATAGCCGACCAAGCGCGACTCATCTGGCATCTCAAGTCTCAGTAGCCCGTCGTAAGACACGTTCTACAGGTCCGGACCAAGGATAGATCCCTGGGCAACACCCGATGTAATTTCCATCCTTCGTTGGCCCCGTGTCGTGTCGTAGAGCAGGCTTCGGTCCTTTAGGTAGTTCCTCAAAAGCCGCATTAGATATTCTGGAACTTGAAAAGAGTTTTCCAGCGTGTCCAGAATATCCACCCATCTAGCGGAGTTGAAGGCATTCCTGACGTCGAGTGTCGCCAACAGGACGATCCGTCGCTTGGTGCGACTATATGCCTCTGCCTTTTGGACCGCGTTCACCACCTCTGCAATCGCATCAATGGTAGAACGTCCTGCTCTAAAGCCATACTGCCGAGGAGATAGGTCCCCAGCAGCACGAATCGCGTCAGTGAGTCTTCCCTTGATGAGTTTCTCTAGCAGTATTTAGGACAAAAAGCGCTGTTCTGGCCGCCATGTCCAAGATTTGCTTTCCCCTTGGGTCGGATTGTGGCATACTCCATTCAATGGCTCTAGCGTTGAAGTCTCCCCTGACCAGCATGTGGCCCTCTGTGTTCGAGACAGCGTCCTCCAGGGCATCGAGTTTGGTTCGAAAAGATCGCATTGCCTCGTTAGGCGTCAGATAAACACTGAAATATGTTATCCCTGAACACCGCACCCACACAAAACCATCCCCGCGTCCATCGCCCTGCACCTGAAGGCGGGCGCTGTCTCGAACCCAGATGGCCGAGGTACTAGATTCGTCAGGGTACCACGCTTGCGAGTCCTTGTTATGATGTTGCTCGCTCAGCAACAGGGGGTCAGCTTTCTTATCCCTCGCAAACTGCTCAAGTAGGTCCTGGGCGTTTGTGCTTCGGTGCAAATTGACCTGCAGGATACGGATCATTTGAGTATCGATTTGGCTTTAGTTAGGGCCTCCTTGAAAACCCAGCATCTCCCTGTCCCCGGCTCATGTTTGAGGTCGCCGGGTGCTAGCTTAGCATCCTTGCAAAGAATGCATTTTGCCTCGTTCGTGCACTCCTTCCTTTTGTGCCCCGTTTCACCTGATCTCCTGTCAGGTCCCCTACAGCCATACGCGGTGTGTCCGTATTCGAAGCATCTGAAGCAGCGGATAGGGATCGCTCTTCTCCGTATCCTGCAGATCACCCAACCTATCTTAATTTTGCCCTTCGCCAGGATTTGCTGGGCGTCTTTATCAGCTAGTTCGACAATAGCCATGCGTTGCCCCCTTGTGTTTTCACGTGTCAATCTTGCCTTGACTTCACTTAAGCTGGGGAACTCCCTCCAAATAGCATCCTCTACTTCAGCTTTGTCCGTGACGCAGTCGAGGTCCCTGATTTCCAGGATGGCCATTGGTTCGAGCGAGGCAACCGTTGCCGCATCTCCAAGAACCTTTTGAACCGCGTCACGGAATGCATCTTTGTTTGTGGCCTCTGGCCCGAATTCCACCAGCAGGCCACCGGTCCGGGTTGGTCGAACTGCTTTGATGGCAGTTTTGGTGTCGTCTCCTTTAATTTCACGGAGGACATCTGCGTAGGTTCGGCCCTTAGTGGGTTTAATAAGCAGTGCCTCTCGCAAGGGTTTGCGCCGCGGTTCGTTTTTTGTTTTCTGCGGTATATCGGGGGGTTCTTTGTTCTTTTCGTGGTTGAGCTCTTTGTCTGTTTTTTCTAGGAGTAGCTTTTTGGCCGCTTTTTTCGCTGCCTTGTTTCGCTCCACATGAAACTCCTCGCCTGGAGTGTCAACTTCGTTTATGGTCTCGTCCTTTCTCCTCTTTTGCTGCTGCTAGGACTCACTGATGCCTCGAGGGAGAACGTGTCTTTTTGGTGCTTTTCAGTTGCAAGCCACCTCCGCGTGTAGTGCGTTATGCGGCCAAAAAGCTCCTCCAGTTCAAGAATGCCATTCTTGACACTCTTGCCTATGTTTTTCTGCACTTCGCAGGCAGCCCTCAGTTGTTTGACGATAGTCCCCGCTTTCCGAGTAACCAGCTCCTCTTCGGCGCGGTCCAGGGCGATTGTGTTATTTGGCGCCACCTCTTGGGAGAGGCCCCCGTTTCCTAGCCCTTTTGCTTCTATCGCTTGGGTCGCGTTTGAAGTGGCGTCGGCCGACGGCAAAACTTCTCCCTCCCCCAGTCTTACACTGGCCTCTGTTGGTGTCGCAGCTTGATCCGGATTGTGTACGTCTTGCACTGGACGCTCCGGGGTGCGCATAGTCCTTCTACTGCGCCCAAAGGCCGCAATGATGCCAGGTTGCACAACGCACTCTGCCTTCTTTCGTTCGTTAGTCCGTCTGTGGTCTGTCTCCGATGATTTAACCTGTGATGTTGACTTTGACAGTGTTTCTGGGGTTTGCTGCCTCCCGCCGCAATCGGTGACTTGTTTTATCGGTGTTCTTGCCAACAGCGGTTTTTGCCTGAAAGGGTTCTCCGTGCTAGCGTCCTGTTTGCTTGTAGTTATATCTGTTACAGAAGCCAAGTTCACCACTTCTATAACATTGCAGTCGCTGGATGACGACGGCCGGGAGCCTGCTCGCTCACTACCCTCTGCCGCCGGTACTGGAGATCCGACCCCCTGCACCGTAATTTGGTTACCCTTGTGGACCTGCATGATTTGGTTTTCTGTCTGGGTTTCCGTTCCCATAGCATTTTACCTACTGCCAGGATATATGGATAATTGATGACGCCATATTTTTCGTCATGTCACAGTGAAGATCATTGACACTCAGGTATTTGTCCTGAGACTCTCCCTTCACTGCCGACCATTGTCCGCGGCTGCTTATTGGTTATTCGTAGCGAACCTTTCGAGAAAGGTCTGCCCCCTATCCGCAACCCTGGGGACGCGTTTGGTTCCCCGGTCTGAGGGCACTATCGATAAATCGATAACCAGCGCTTCTTTAGCTTTCTGCGCTTGTTCAGCCTTTTGGTACTCTTCGGCCTTTAACCAATTCCTTCGGTAATGCTCAATATGGTGTAGGAGCTCCTCTAGTTCAGGGAGCCCAATATCTACTCCTTTGTGGTTTTTGGTAAGTCGCATGCAGATTTTATTCTTTCTAGAACATCTCCCTCTTTTTGGATTAGCCTTTCTTCTTCATATTGGTGGGCGGCAATTGTACTTTGTGATCTCCTCTCTTGGGAGAGGTTATCGTCACCCGTTTTCGAGTAAAATGCTTCCACCACATTTTCGACGGTGGCGGTAAAATCACACAACATCGCTTTATTTGTGTGGTCACTCCTTTCTTCTCCTGCCGTGATAACTTTTTCGATTTCAGGATGATCCATTCTTACTTCCCTTGCTTCGGTCGCTTCGGTAGTGACCGCAGCAGTAACCATTGAATTCTTGATGTTCTTTATATTTTCTTCTGGTTGCGTCGTCGTTGTTATTTTTGCTTCTATTTTTTGAATTTTTTGTTCTGTTCTGAGGCGGTAGAGCTAAATTGAAGCCGTTCACGCCCAAGTGTCACCTGGGTGCTACCGTGCAGGTCGTAACCTATTATCCCAGGAGGAACCTCATGACGACGTATATATCCTCGCGTCCGGGGGAGCGGCACTCGCCAAAGAATACTAGCCTCCTAGAATATTCCTGTCGATCGGCATTCTCACTGCGGGAATTTCCTCGATGCATGGGGGCGGCACTCCGCAAAAAATGCTAGCCTCCAATAGTATTCCTGTCGGCCGGCATTTCCCCTACGGGCCTTCCTTGCTAGAGAGCGCAGCGCTATTTACTTGCGTTAAAGTGAGAACCCGAGGGAGACGGTTTCGTGCAAGGAGAGACGGCGCTCATCAACCATTGGCAGCAGTCTTGGATGAATTGCACGAAGGTAAACAAGACTGCGCGCTTCATCCCAAATGTGAGCGTGCGGCTTAATCTATGACATGGTGAGACTAACTTCTATCTGACAAAGCTTTTGTGTAGGCATGGGTGCTTTCAGTTTGACCTGCACAAAATTGGTAATTCACGGTCGGTTTATCCCAGGAAAAAAGACAATGCCTGCAAAAAATGGGACAAGCTGCGGTGGGACCTCTACAGGGATACAGGAAAGCTCAGCCCAGGTAATACCAATTCAGTGATGCCTTGGAGCGGTTGACAAATTGAAGCATGTGGCACATTGTAGTCGGTCAGTCCTAAAAGATAAAAGGGACTCATAGCAGCCGGGGAGCTTGGGGCGGAGGGATGACTTGTCTGGCGTTTCCACTTCTCCTATCCCCTCCTGCTAGTGGAGGGATCCTCCAGCTTGGAGGTGCCACACAGCGTAATAAAACATGACCTGGCCCGAGGTAATGTGTCAAACGGTTCCAGGCTGTGTTCCAGGGTTGAGAGGAGAGGTGTCTAGTGGATAGTCCAGTTGCTTGTGAGCATGGGAGTTCCAAGCTCAGTGCGTAGTGGCATTCATCTCCTAACCACAAAAAATGTCGACATTGATAGAAAATAACTTGCCATATATTCACATTCATAAAGCTCTGGAAAAAGCTTCGTAGTTTTCCGTAGTTTTCCAAGAAAATTTAATAGACTAAATACTTTTTGGCTTTGATTTGTTCTTTTTATAGGGTATTGTTAAAAAATCGTTACAATACCCTACTGAAATCGCGACCTGTCTGTCTGTCCGTCCGTCACTGTAAAGTACATAAGCTAGAGTAAAATATTGTAAGCCGGGCAAAAAAGGTACCATCTCAAAATTTACAGTACAAAAAAAATTTTATGTTGTTTAAGGGTGGTTTCCCGATGTACGGGGATGAGCCTTGAAAATGTTTTTTCATGAAAACTTTTCGAAACAGGTCTTCAACTAGAACCATTAGCCAGGAGGAATGTAGGCTGAGGCGAAATGTACGAAAAATTTGTGTCACCCCCCTCTTCCAATCGTTGTTCGACATCTTTGCACAGAAAAACCTGAACAAAATCATGAAGATGGTTCTTTATGAGCACAAGAGCAACAAATACCTCAGTAGTCAATACTGTATCTAGTTTGTTAATAAAAGTAGTTTTTACGAATTTTACGTTTTCATCTATAAAATCGAAAGTTAACCTTCAAATTCGCCCAAATTGTGTATCGAAGTTTATTGATGTAAAATGCATATCTTCTGAAAATTTTATAAAAATTGAGTCATAAGTCATATAGACGATTGAAAATTTATCTATTTCAACAATAATTACATGTGATACTGTATAAATACACGTCGCAAAGGACCAAAACACTGCAGATTTGGAAGGATTTTGATAAAAATTTTAGAAATATTTTACAATTATGATATATTATCACGACTACTCAAACATTGAGATCAACACACTTTATGGAAGGAATACTCGTATATGATGATGTTGTTTGATTTTCGAATTATTGTACAATACCCTTCTGGTAGGAACACTCTCCTGCTACTTTTACTTTTATATCATACAAACTTAAATCACTACAAATGAACTAAATGCAGGCAATAATTCCAGATCTATCTACACTGGAAAACTTAGGAACCAATGTTTCCCTTCTTGGGACTCTGAATTTAATTCGTGTGGATATAGTTGTAAGTGAAGTTGGTCAGAAAAAGCAGCGACGTAGATGCAGGAAAATTGACGATATTTCTAACGAACAACCCGCATTTCTTTGTCAAAGCGTTGCTATTGAACTGGGAATATCGAAGAAATGCAACAAAGGTCCCAGTGACTCCAAGCAAAATATTGTTAACACCTCACAGAAGCCTTTAAAAGAGCAAACTAGCAGACACATTAACTGCAGCCTAAATGTTGACTTCATATCTCAGCAGATAAATATGCCACTACTGCGCTTATTACGTCAGATTTCAACAATGTATTACAATTTTAAGAATGTTCATAGTAACTTTGAGGATTACTCAGAGCAACGAAAAAATCTTCATCAAACAAAAGCAGAAGAAAGTTCAGGTAAGAATAATTATTTTATCAAATAAACATAAAGCATATATCAACTTTCAGATTTTGCTAGTAATCACAACATGGATGAGAAATTTTCTTCGCATCACTTGTTTCAGACTCAATATAATGATTTAGAGAGAAAAAATTCGGATGTTCCATTATATATAAGGTATGTACGGTTGAGTAGTTAAGATCAGAATATTAATCAGGATAGATTCTAAGCTTTATTTATCTAGAAGTATCGTCCAAGTCCTAACACTAGGTTTTAGGTGTTAGGCGTGGCGAACCTTACCAAGGAAGGTTTTCCAATTATGACCTTTGTAATTTAAGGGATTGATCAGACTAGACGATAGTCACGCGACTATTACAATTTACATATGGTTAAATTCAGATCGAAGATCGATAGTCGCAAGAATTTGCGATTTGTCCTAAAACCAGTTTGCTAGGTATGATACTTTTCAGGTAGGAAGTTTTTGTTATACTCGGGCATGCGCACATCATTTGGACATACATGGAAGTTTCTTCCATAGCGAACAATTTTAGAAGGGTTGAACGAAATCCAAATGAATGCTTTGTTTGTTCGTCCGGGTGCAATCGTTTTTGAAAGATTTTTGCATTTTTTTATCGAATCATCGAAACGGCAATAAAATGACAGTTGCTTTAAACGAAATATGAGCTAATAATATAAGGATAATGCTTAACGAAAGGATTTTATGAATAGGCAAAACTTTAAGAAAACCAAACTAGGATGCTACTTAATTTGTATTATCTTTGGTGTCTCTGCTACCAATTTTAATATTTTAATTCTCAGTTTTTTGCGCTTATCTGTATTAATTTTTTCCTGCAACGTGCAAGGCGCCCTTATCCTTAGTAATAATAATGCCGCCGCTCTATGTGTATCAGCTTTTTTGCGAATCGTGTCTCTGTGTGTTCATATTTGCGTTCTAAAAATCGCCCGATACAACAATTGAATTGCAATGTGGCCGAACCCTAAAGGTTGGCTTTTAACAAAAAACGTCTCCTAGTACCCTTCAATTACCTTCTCATTGACAATAGTGTTCATGCATGTGTACAATGCTAGTACACCGTACGTACTGTAATGTGACGCCTACGCCCGGGAATCGAAGTGATTCCGATCCCGAACCCTTGCACCCGGCCAGATGGTTATGACCTCGAAATGCAAGCGGACTTCATCTTTCGTGCGGATATCGTTGCGCAGAAAATATTTTTTTTCTCTCCAAATATTTAGATCTGTGGATTTAAATATTTGAAACATAATATTAATCAAAAACCCCGACACATTTCGAGGCATATCCATCTGGGAATGCCCCCTCCACCGTGGCCATCGAAACACTATGCGACTGGCGACAAATGGAAATGCCCATTGCCGCCATGTGGCGTTCCATTCCGCACATCTGTTTTTTCGGTGGTTGTCGGATGGACAGTCCGAGGCAACGAGGGAGTTGGGTTGTTCCGTTGTGCGCTACGGGAGATGGTCGCCTGGGTTCGAAGAAGAAGACCATCATTACGAGCCAAGGAAATTGTACGACGTGTTGAAGCAGCAATAGCTGGAGCGGAACCTCTACTTACTCCACCTCGTTCATCGTCAACCGAATCACCAGATAGATCATCATCACCTGAAAGTGATACAATGATAATGGCCGATCGTGAGGATGTATTGCCTGTTATACGTATGAATTCAGTTATACAATTCGCCAAAGCGTCGTAAAAATTATTTAAAAAAACAAACATCTGAAAAGCCCCCTAGCAAATTCTCGCGGAAAACTTACACCGATGGAACAGGCAAGGTTGCATTTCGTGTAAATCAATTCAATTGCTGCGGATAAACAACGTCGGAAATGCTGAAATGTATAACAGCGAATACCACTCATGAAATTTGTGCATCAGGGTATCGACCGTGCTTTATTCACAACCGCCTTCGGCCAGACACGAGCAACATAAGACCTGGTATGTGGTTAATTTAGTTAGTATTACCATATTACAATACAATAGCACGTAATCTTTTGAAGAAGAAAGGAAAGATGTTTCGGAAATCAAAATCGAACCCAATAATCAAAGAAACCGAGCTTTGGCTTCAAAGTAGTACGAGTACTCTGAAGATGAATTGATTTGAATACATTATTCAGTGAATTACGGTGCAGAAGCTGATATTAATTAAATCTTATAATCGGTTCACCTCGGTAATGGCAGGACGATTGAAGCATTATCCACTCTAGAAAAATCCTCCAAGAGTGAAATCAGATGATTTGTTGCTAAACCTTATTTCACATCAATAGCGTTTTAAGAGCTCAAGTCGTTTACAATCCTTAATTTGATTATATATTTCGTATGGTATAATCAAACTTTCACAATAAAACTTACAGAACAGAAGACTTAGCCCGGTTATGAAATACGTTTATTTAAAAGTTGCGTCACTAATTTCTCAGATTTGAACTTGTCCATTACATTTATTAATCTGTTTTTCGTTCATCCTGGACTTAGACTTTTTGTTTTGAAAATCGGCTATTTAGACATATTCATGTAAATACAGCTTTCCTTTTGTGAACTATCAACCATCCGAACCACATGTTCTCTGAAGTGTTAACGACAACTAAAAACTTTTGTGTGCTTGATCGATCTTCCCACACAAGCTATATTTTCGTTGTTCCATTTTTTTTTTGAACGTGTTTAATAAGAACATTAAAACCGTTTGTGTTATATTGAAGCAAAACTGAAAATAAAGAAAAAAATTTCCAAAATATTTTAAAACAAAACAAAAAAGTATCGGAATGTGAGCATTATCAGCGGTGTTCAAATAAACAAAATACCCAGGATTCTCAAAAAAATTTATGAAATATTACTATTAATAATGACTATTGTACTAATACAAAAATGTTGTCATTAACACCGAATGATACGCTTATAGAAAAAAACTTTAACGAAAACAAAAAATGAGAAACCATCTCCAACGAGTAAAGAAAACGGAAAACATTTGAAAACAGAACATATAGTATTATAATAGAATATATAATTATTAATGCATCGGAGGAAGTTTTTGGAGTTATTACCGATTTCTTAGTAAATAGTTTGTTTGTTTTTACTTTCCTTTAAAGTATGTTAATTAGTTTTAAGGAAATTTTGTAAACGAAGTCGAAAGCAAAAAAGATTCAAATTAGCCGAAAATGAATAACGATGCTAAGGTTAGTTAGTTTTTTTGGTAATACTTTGTTTAAGTTTTTGTAATACTAAACCAATTCTTAAAAAGGGAGATAAACTACCAGTTTGAAAGTAGTTTTGATTTAGACGAATTGAATACTCTTGACTCTCCCTACCGTAGAATCTTTAGTTATAACTTAGATTGCAATTCTTTTTAAAATCTAATTTCTAAAAAAAAATTGACTGAATAAAAGAAATGATATGAATTGCTAAATTTAACCACGACTTCTTTTTCAGTGGGAAGAGAGAGTGCAGGGTAGGTATGTCGTCGCGAGGGTAGGGTTTCGCCAAATCCGCTGAGGTCGGTTTCGCGTCGCGCGCGGTACGCGGTACCTTTGTTGTTTTGTTATTTTATTTAGAGTAGTTTTCGTCGGGTTGAGTTAGAGTAGCATACTTTTCGGTACCGCGTCGAGACTTCGGAAACGCGAAATGAAAATTAGATTTTGTATTCTTAACTGGATGAATGAAGAAATACGGAGTAACGTAAAGTAGGTTTCTTCTCCGTATGGTTTGGTTTTGATAACGCGTTTTGAAAACGGGCATGTCCAGGTGGCTGAAAATATTGTAATTGAGCGTAACCCATTCGGAGACCCGTGACCGAAATCCTCTCCGAACTAGCTGGCCGACAAGCAGCCACCGCGTGAATGGGTTACGGTGCACGGATTGGTTGACCTGTTGGTACCATCCGTTGGCACTACTCAGACTTAACGTCTAGAACCGATGAGAGGTCGGTTCCGCGTTCGAACCTAAAAGGTTGAAAACCATTACAAATGGCGCCCAACGTGGGGCCTAAGACATCCTAAGGGGGAAAGAAATTCGCGTCTTCTGACGAGTTGGTCCTTTACGGAGGATGTAAGGTACTTTGGTACTCGAGTCCCACTATCAGGAGCAGTGGAGTTGTGTGATACACACTAGCAGTCGCTTCACGTGAGTTGTAGCTTCCGCTCTCCTTTGTTTGATTTTGTTTTCGCGACAGAATCCTTCCGATGTGTTGTCCTAGGCTAAACCCTGTAAGGACCTTCTATTTTCTTGATGGAACAGCCAGCCTGATGGGTTTACCTATCAGCATGGACTCTCAAGAAAATAGAAGGCTACCTTGCCTTTATGTCGCGGAAGGATTCTAATTATTTCGTATGCGTGATAGACGAGTGGTATCGGTTCAACGTTCGGTGGCGTACGCTGGAGTTGCGAAGCCCGGAATGCTTCCACGCGTCGGGAGTTTTGACCGCGTACTAAGCTGTTACGGTAGCTATACCACTTGTCTCGTCGAGTCATTTAACGTAGATTAGAAACGGTTTGTAATGTATGTGGGTTATGGGGTAAATTTCGTAAATCGACCGAAAGCACCCTTTCTTCGGCAGATTACCACGCACTCTCATTTCCCGTTGGAGGAGTCGACTGCTGAAAAGGAAAGTATATTTTAAATAAATTTTTTCTTCCCACTTATCAATAGCTCGCCACTATCGGCCACTAATTTAGTAGTAAGTTTTGTCCATTTATATATTAGGGTTATAATAGGAATAAGTCTAGTTTATATATTTTTTCTCTCTCTTTCAGAAGCAAAACAAATATGGCAACGAAGCGGACCCCAGATAAGCGTTGGACCAGATCCAAAACGGTCCAACCAGCTAACTGCGGGATCTGCTTCGAAGACGCAGTGGAGGGCGTACACAGCGTGCGATTGGATTGTGGACATCTATTCCATCGTGCCTGTGTCCAACAGCTCCTCCTCACGTACGAGCTGTGTCCCTTATGCCGGCGACCCATCGAGCGGACCGCCGTAGACGTCCCCCTCGGAACGCCCGTCCCAACGCGTGGAGCAGTGGTGAAAGGAGTTCCAGAGGCCGAACCGTTCCAACCACTTTTAGACCTGCAAGGAGCCGTAGGCGGTGAAGTTCCGGCCGCAAGTGTCGTGTCCGAGGTGACCCCCATGCCTTCCGCCCACTCCATTGACGCCCTCGTGGCGTTGATGAGAGATATGTCGGAGAGGATTGGCAACCTGGAGGGAAAGCTCCAGAATCTCCCTATGAGCCAACCACCCAGCCGCGTGAGAACTCCGCTTGGCTGGGAGCCCAATCCCAGTGTGGCTATGCCCCACTCTCGACCATCCGAGCAATGGGCCCTACCTCCAAGGAACTCGGGAATGGATCCCAGAGCTCCCGAATATAGACCACGACACAGCACCGCACCTCCGTTGGTACCTCTAGTCCCCGAGGCAGTTTCGTACAACAGGTCAATCGAGGATGCGATTCCCTCCGGGAACGCATTGACACCTTTTCGGGACCCGACGCCTCGTATCATGGAGAGTTGGCGCCTGAACTTTACAGGGTTCAACAATATGATATCGGCGGACTGGTTCCTGTTCCGGATTCAGGCGTTAGTATCCAGCACCCTGGGAGGTGATTCCTCGGCCTTCCTCCGGCATGCACATCTTTTGTTCAGCGGCGACGCTGCCGACTGGTACTGGAGCTTTAAAGAATCAACGCCACGTCCCACTTGGCACTCTTTCAGTGCAGCCTTCCGCAATCGATTTGAGGATGGCTTCACTGAGAGAGAGCTAAGGGAACAATTGAAGAAACGGAAACAAGGCGCTCACGAACCATTCGACCAGTACTACACAAGTATAGTGAGATTGAGCACTCGCTTGTGAACTACCATGCCCGAGGACGAACTGGTAGAAATTATCAGAGAGAATATGCGCTGGGATCTTCAGAACAGCCTTCTCCATTTTCCCATCAACACCATACAGGGATTGCGCCTCCATGCCCGTAGGCAAGAACACTTGGATGAGCGGCGAGGTACCTTCCGTCCACAACCTCGCATAACGGGACCAAATCCCCGAAATCATCACACCGCGGAGTTGATGGCAGCGGACCACCTGCTTGCTGATCCAGTACCAGTACCGAGGAGCGGAGCACCACAGGAGCTTGAGGACCCAGCATTGGTTGATCGACCCTCCCTTGAAGCAATTACAAGCCCGACGGTCTGTTGGAACTGCCGACAACCGGGGCATCGGTTCTATGCATGTCCAGAGGAGCCGACGCTTTTCTGCTACCGCTGCGGGAAGGCCGACACATACGCACCTGACTGTGCAAATTGCAAAGTGCGAAAAAACTTGCCACCGAGTGCCGCGACCACCCGTCGGCACTCCTGACCCCATCACTAGCTATGACCAAGCTCCCGACATGACTCCAATTCTGCTGACTCGCACCGCCAAACACAGTTCTCCCGAAGTTCCCCAACCGACGCCATCCTTCGCCGAGGCCAACGCGCAGGGAAATGATAGCGAGGCGAAAGTTCCTTGGCATGTCAAACCTTTCCACGTCAGGCTGCGGAATTATTTGGCTACTCGACAGCGCATCTTCCATGAGGAGTTGGCTACAAATGTCCCACCGCGAAGCAAGCGAGCCACGCGTCGGATGCGGAGCTTCTGGAGAAAAGTCAGGCAGTCGAGGAAGGTGCTGAAGGACATACACTTAGACGAATTATTGAGGGATGATGTTCGGCCATATGCGTCAGTACACCTCCTGCAGAAACGAGTGTCAGGCTTAGTCGATACGGGTGCCAGCGTGAATTGCATATCTGCCGATTTTGCAGGGGAGGTACTGGCAATGCACGCGGATCAAATCCGTCATTTCACCTGCTGGTTAAGCACGGCGGACGGAACTCGTCACTCGGTAGTGGGAAAGATTATGACGGATGTCACCTTTAAAGGAGTAACTAAACCTCTGGAATTTTTCATCATACCTCAATTAACCCAGAATCTTTATCTAGGAGTGGAGTCTGTGGAGTCTGTCACCACAGCTCCTGACCAATCTCAACCCACTAAGTTATTACGACATACACTGGATGTAAATCAGCAACTGCGACTTGACTCGGCTGTATCGGCTTTTCCATCGCATGAGAAGGAAGGTCTCGGGCGGACTGCCCTGGTGTTCCACACTATAGATGTGGGGGATGCTAAACCCATAAAACAGAGACATTTTGCCATATCTCCGGCGAAGGAAAAATCGTTATATGCCGAAGTGGATCGAATGCTAGCATTAGGCGTGATCGAAGAATCACAGAGCGCGTGGGCTTCCCCAGTCACCTTAGTTGTCAAGCCGAACAAGGTCCGGCTATGCTTAGATGCCAGACGCTTGAACGCCGTCACAGTCAAGGACGCATACCCTCTACCGTTGATTGAAGGCATTTTGAGTCGGTTGCCTAAAGCCCGCTTCATCACGAGCTTAGATCTCAAGGACGCCTTCTGGCAAATTCCTTTAGACCCCGGTTCAAGGAGAAAACAGCCTTCACAGTCCCAGGTCGGCCCCTATATCAATTTGTGACCATGCCATTCGGATTGTGCAATGCCCCCCAAACAATGACGCGCCTTATGGATAAGGTAATACCACCTCATTTGCGGCACCAAGTTTTCGTTTACTTGGATGATCTGTTGCTTATAACCGAGACCTTTGACGAACACATCGACCTGCTTCAGGAGGTGGCTCTACACATCCAGAGGGCAAGATTAACCATCAACATACGAAAGAGTCAGTTCGTGATGACGGAGGTGAAGTATTTAGGTCACATCATTGGGCATGGCCATATCAAGACCGATCCGGACAAGACTCAAGCGATTGACGTTTTCCCATTACCCAAGAGCACCAAGCAATTACGCCGATTCTTAGGCTTATGCGGATGGTACCAGCGTTTTGTACGTGACTATGCCACCATAACCACTCCTTTGACCGACATGCTGTGTAAGGGACGTAAATTCGTCTGGGAAGAGCCCAGCTTGCGAGCCTTTGAAGAGCTAAAAAAGAGTCTGACTACAGCCCCCGTACTGCACAGCCCGGACTTTGACAAACCGTTCTCAATCCATTGTGACGCGAGTCAACATGGGGTGGGAGCAGTCTTAGTCCCGGTTGCACAAGACGGCGAGGAGAGACCTATAGCCTTCATGTCTCACAAGTTGAACCCAGCCCAGCGAAATTACACGGTCTCCGAGCAGGAATGTCTAGCTGCAGTGTTGGCAGTGAAACGCTTCCGAGCCTATGTGGAGGGACACACCTTTGAAATCGTTACGGACCACGCTTCTCTGAAATGGCTAATGAGCCAGACTGATCTCAACGGCAGATTGGCCAGGTGGGCACTGAAACTACAGGCATTTGACTTCACAATTCGCCACCGAAAAGGAAGCCAGCATGTAGTCCCCGACACCCTATCCAGAATGTTCGCCCCTGAAGGAGCCGAGTTGGTCCAGGAGGACGACAGTCCCCAATTGATCGATCTGGACCATCCTGCCTTCAAGTCAGCCAGCTACACCCAACTGATTCACACTATCCAGAATCAACTGTCCCAGCTTCCTGAACTGCGGTTGACGGATGGATTTATTTATCAGCGGATGGGACACGCATCCGGAGACCCCATACAAGAAGAAGAACAGTGGAAGTTGTGGGTGCCCGAAGAATTAACCACTGATCTTATCAGACGGGCCCATGACCACCCATCAAGTGCGCACGGCGGTTACGGTCGTAAACTTAGGCGGTTGAAAACCTGCTTCTTTTGGCCTAAGATGGCACAACAGATAAAAGCGTACGTAGCCTCCTGTGAGCTATGCAAGTGTACTAAAGCGCCCAACACCATTCTTCGGCCTCCCATGGGTAAGGTTGAGGTCCCCGAACGCGTGTTCCAGCGCTTGTATATTGATCTTTTCGGTCCCTACCCTCGATCTGCTTCTGGTCACACGGGAGCTGTCGTGGTCCTGGACCAGCTCTCTAAATTCCCTATCATAGAACCACTGCGTAACATGCACACTGGACCTATAATCAGCTTCTTGGAGAACCGAGTCTTTCACATGTTTGGAGTTCCAGAGAAACTTGTCTCCAACAATGGGGTCCAGTTCACCTCCAGCAAGTTCCGAGACCTAATGTCCAAATACGGCATCACCCACCAACGAATCGCCGTCTATTCACCACAAGCCAACGCATCCGAACGACTGAACCGTACGCTCATAGCGGCCATTCGCGCCTATGTCCACCCGAATCAGAAGGACTGGGATCGCAAGTTGTCCGCCATCACTAGTGCTCTGCGCTCGTCGTACCACGCCACTACCGGCATTTCGCCGTATTTCGCATTGTTCGGCCAGTACATGATCTGTCACGGAAGCGCCTACCGGCTATTGCGGCAACTGAAATCGCTAGAGGACCCAATCGTGGTTCTGGAACCGCACGAAAAGCTCCAACTTCTGCGAGATCAACTGAGGGAGAAGATTGAAGAAAGTCGACGGATGGGAGAGGAGCGGTACAACTTGCGATCTCATCCTTCTGGCTTTAAGGCAGGCGACGAGATATATCGTCGAAACTTCCGGCAGAGCAATGCCACCCGACATTACAATGCCAAACTAGACAAGAAATTCGTGAAGTGTCGAGTCCGACAAGTAATAAGCCCCACCCGATACCTCATCGCGGACATGGCTGGTAAAACCCTGGGAATTTACCATGCAAAAGACCTTCGGCGATGAAGTGCAACTATTTCACGCGAAAGAAAAAATCATGGCTTACCTAAATCTCTGCCTGGACGAAGACCTCCGAATAACACCTGACTCCCTACTGTATAGCCGCTATCGAGTCTTCACGGACATGGTTGTAACTTATTCCTCGAAATCGACCTTCGACCCGCCACGGCCCTAACCAAGACCTTTTACATAGGAGGAGGGATCGTAATTACTTCGATTTTGGGGGGGGGGGGGGGGGGATGTGTAATGTGACGCCTACGCCCGGGAATCGAAGTGATTCCGATCCCGAACCCTTGCACCCGGCCAGATGGTTATGACCTCGAAATGCAAGCGGACTTCATCTTTCGTGCGGATATCGTTGCGCAGAAAATATTTTTTTTTCTCTCCAAATATTTAGATCTGTGGATTTAAATATTTGAAACATAATATTAATCAAAAACCCCGACACATTTCGAGGCATATCCATCTGGGAATGCCCCCTCCACCGTGGCCATCGAAACACTATGCGACTGGCGACAAATGGAAATGCCCATTGCCGCCATGTGGCGTTCCATTCCGCACATCTGTTTTGTCGGTGGTTGTCGGATGGACAGTCCGAGGCAACGAGGGAGTTGGGTTGTTCCATTGTGCGCTACGGGAGATGGTCGCCTGGGTTCGAAGAAGAAGACCATCATTACGAGCCAAGGAAATTGTACGACGTGTTGAAGCAGCAATAGCTGGAGCGGAACCTCTACTTACTCCACCTCGTTCATCGTCAACCGAATCACCAGATAGATCATCATCACCTGAAAGTGATACAATGATAATGGCCGATCGTGAGGATGTATCGCCTGTTATACGTATGAATTCAGTTATACAATTCGCCAAAGCGTCGTAAAAATTATTTAAAAAAACAAACATCTGAAAAGCCCCCTAGCAAATTCTCGCGGAAAACTTACACCGATGGAACAGGCAAGGTTGCATTTCGTGTAAATCAATTCAATTGCTGCGGATAAACAACGTCGGAAATGCTGAAATGTATAACAGCGAATACCACTCATGAAATTTGTGCATCAGGGTATCGACCGTGCTTTATTCACAACCGCCTTCGGCCAGACACGAGCAACATAAGACCTGGTATGTGATTAATTTAGTTAGTATTACCATATTACAATACAATAGCACGTAATCTTTTGAAGAAGAAAGGAAAGATGTTTCGGAAATCAAAATCGAACCCAATAATCAAAGAAACCGAGCTTTGGCTTCAAAGTAGTACGAGTACTCTGAAGATGAATTGATTTGAATACATTATTCAGTGAATTACGGTGCAGAAGCTGATATTAATTAAATCTTATAATCGGTTCACCTCGGTAATGGCAGGACGATTGAAGCATTACCCACTCTAGAAAAATCCTCCAAGAGTGAAATCAGATGATTTGTTGCTAAACCTTATTTCACATCAATAGCGTTTTAAGAGCTCAAGTCGTTTACAATCCTTAATTTGATTATATATTTCGTATGGTATAATCAAACTTTCAAAATAAAACTTACAGAACAGAAGACTTAGCCCGGTTATGAAATACGTTTATTTAAAAGTTGCGTCACTAATTTCTCAGATTTGAACTTGTCCATTACATTTATTAATCTGTTTTTCGTTCATCCTGGACTTAGACTTTTTGTTTTGAAAATCGGCTATTTAGACATATTCATGTAAATACAGCTTTCCTTTTGTGAACTATCAACCATCCGAACCACATGTTCTCTGAAGTGTTAACGACAACTAAAAACTTTTGTGTGCTTGATCGATCTTCCCACACAAGCTATATTTTCGTTGTTCCATTTTTTTTTTGAACGTGTTTAATAAGAACATTAAAACCGTTTGTGTTATATTGAAGCAAAACTGAAAATAAAGAAAAAAATTTCCAAAATATTTTAAAACAAAACAAAAAAGTATCGGAATGTGAGCATTATCAGCGGTGTTCAAATAAATAAAATACCCAGGATTCTCAAAAAAATTTATGAAATATTACTATTAATAATGACTATTGTACTAATACAAAAATGTTGTCATTAACACCGAATGATACGCTTATAGAAAAAAACTTTAACGAAAACAAAAAATGAGAAACCATCTCCAACGAGTAAAGAAAACGGAAAACATTTGAAAACAGAACATATAGTATTATAATAGAATATATAATTATTAATGCATCGGAGGAAGTTTTTGGAGTTATTACCGATTTCTTAGTAAATAGTTTGTTTGTTTTTAGTTTCCTTTAAAGTATGTTAATTAGTTTTAAGGAAATTTCGTAAACGGAGTCGAAAGCAAAAAAGATTCAAATTAGCCGAAAATGAATAACGATGCTAAGGTTAGTTAGTTTTTTTGGTAATACTTTGTTTAAGTTTTTGTAATACTAAACCAATTCTTAAAAAGGGAGATAAACTACCAGTTTGAAAGTAGTTTTGATTTAGACGAATTGAATACTCTTGACTCTCCCTACCGTAGAATCTTTAGTTATAACTTAGATTGCAATTCTTTTTAAAATCTAATTTCTAAAAAAAAATTGACTGAATAAAAGAAATGATATGAATTGCTAAATTTAACCACGACTTTCCTTTTCAGCGGTTCTTCTTTTTCAGTGGGAAGAGAGAGTGCAGGGTAGGTATGTCGTCGCGAGGGTAGGGTTTCGCCAAATCCGCTGAGGTCGGTTTCGCGTCGCGCGCGGTACGCGGTACCTTTGTTGTTTTGTTATTTTATTTAGAGTAGTTTTCGTCGGGTTGAGTTAGAGTAGCATACTTTTCGGTACCGCGTCGAGACTTCGGAAACGCGAAATGAAAATTAGATTTTGTATTCTTAACTGGATGAATGAAGAAATACGGAGTAACGTAAAGTAGGTTTCTTCTCCGTATGGTTTGGTTATGATAACGCGTTTTGAAAACGGGCATGTCCAGGTGGCTGAAAATATTGTAATTGAGCGTAACCCATTCGGAGACCCGCGACCGAAATCCTCTCCGAACTAGCTGGCCGACAAGCAGCCACCGCGTGAATGGGTTACGGTGCACGGATTGGTTGACCTGTTGGTACCATCCGTTGGCACTACTCAGACTTAACGTCTAGAACCGATGAGAGGTCGGTTCCGCGTTCGAACCTAAAAGGTGAAAAATCATTACAGTACCCTGACTTGAAGTGACAGTTAACACAAATCACTCACTGGGTACACCTTACTTGCCCCCCAGTACTTGCCTTTACCTATATTAGGTCAATAGAGATAGTGTTTTAATTAATTACCTGCCGCCAAATACTTGCCTTTACCTATATTAGGTCAATAAAGATAGTATGTTAATTAATTAATTGCTTTCATTAAATTGCTTCTTTTTCAAGAATACACAGTTTACGGTACTGTTTTTGGAAGGCATGTGTCGGCTTTATGTATAGTAAACTATGTTGGAGGTCTCTGTTCCAGGTCACGCCTGATTTGTTCATTTATTTTGTATGGCTGCGCGTGGGCTTACTGCTCAGTGATATGATTTAGGGATGGATCAGACTACGACTATATAGTCGCACTACTGTCGCACGTTATACACGGTTAAATGGAAGCGCGCACACTTCGATTTGCGACAATTTTGGTCAGGCGAGCAGTCGCAGGAATATCCGGTTTTTCATAAAACCTGTTTAGTAGAAAGTTTTTGTGATACTCGCGCAGGCGCGCATCACTTGAACATTTGTATGACGCTGGCGTGCATGGAAGTTTCGTGCATAGCGCAGAAATGAGTTAGCGCATGTATTCCTGGCAAAGACCTACCTTCAAATGAGCATATTAGTTCTGCGCATGCCTGAAGTTCCATTGCAAATTTTGTTGGAGTGTGTCAAGTGTGAGTCTAAAAATCGCTCGATATGACAGTAAGATTGCAATGTAGCCTTAGGATTCGGCCACATTTCGTTTCGATTGTTGTATCGAGCTATTTTTAGACACAAATATGAACACACTGCGACAAGATTTGCAAAAGAATTTCAGGCATGCGCAAAACTAATATGCTCATTTGAAGGTGTATCTTTGCCAGAAATTCATGCGCTCCGTTTTGTTTAAGACAATCAATATGAATTTTGATATGATGAATGCACAAAAAGCGGAAGCATTATTATTTTCAAGGCGCCTTGCACTTTGCGCAGGAAACAATTAACACTGGCAAACGCAAAAAACCGAGAATTAAAATAAATTAAAATATTGACATTGGTAGCAGAAATATCAAAAATAATGCTATAGGACTTTCCATTAAGGACATAACAATAAATCAATAAATTTCATTAAATCGATTGGGAGGCGTGCTGTGTGGTTAGTGGCACCGTCTTGCTGTAACCGCATATCGTTGATGTCAAGTTCATCCAATTCTGGCCACAAATAATCTGCCAACATAACACAATAGCGCTCTCCATTGACGGTAACATTGCGGTCATTTTCATCCACGAAAAAATGCGGCCAAATCACACCTCTGGCATGAAAACCGCACCAAACAGTAATTTTTTGCGGCTGCAATGGTGTCTCAAGAAGCACATGCGGGTTCGTTGTTGACCAACACTGCATATTTTGGTTATTAACGAAGCAATCGAGCCAAAAATTATCTTCGTTATCTATCGCCTTTCTATTCGTTCCACACTTTCGCAGTTTTTACTATCGCGGTTCTAATGAATCCCTCCATTCATTCAGCTCGCCTTTATATAGGGTCTCTAGTCATTCAACCCAGTTCTCGTACATTGCCGAATTGCCTGGAATATTTGAGCAGCTTAATGAATGGGCAGTGACCCACTTTCAGATGTTGATCATGCTTGGCGGGTTCTCGAGTATATTCGTTTGTTGATGTTCTTAATGGTTGTGAAAACAATAGCGACAGTAGCTCGCAGAATTCTTTGTACATGTAACAATATATTTGCGCGCTAATGTCTTCAACGTCTCAAATCAAAAATGAATTGTAGACATAGTACTGATAAAATTTCAAATGTACTTAAAATGTTTCCGTTTTCGGGCCTGAGTAAGAAGGCAATGGTTTAGTTCAAGCCTTCCAACTCATTTGTGCGCTATACAAGAAACTTCCATACATACCAACATCAAGTGTCCAAATGATGTGAACATGGGTGAGTATCACAAAGCTTATTACCCAAAAATTATCATACCTAGGAAACTGGTTTTAGGAAAAATCGCAAATTCTTGCAACTATTGACCTGGCCAGAATTGTCGCAGTGTGGGTGCTTACATTTAACCATGTGCATTGTGTATTGTGTAATGATGACATCGGAACGAATTTCATAATTTCACATTGGGAGATCGTTTGCTTCTAGTGGCGCAGCTTTCGCTGGTAAATGTCGGAGCTAGAATATTTTTTTATAGAAAATACAATCTGAATACAGAAACTTTTAAAGCTTCTTTGAAAGCGAATGTGAAATTTGATATATGTGATGTGTATAAATGAGCATATTGGCAAATCGAATGAATCATGTATGGATGGGTACATGTTCACTTTGTAACGTCATGACCGCGATACGTTTTGTGTGAAGATGCACCATAGCGATGTGTGGCTAAAGCGAATCATGAGGTTATTTAATTCTTCGCGGTTATAGAGGAATGTAAATAAATGTAAAGGCTTTCGATTTTGTGCGTCCATTCATTAATTTGGGAAATGTTCTTTTTACAAATGAAAGTGCACAGTTTTATTGTGTGAAATATTTTGAGTAATAATACTTATAATGAATTTAAAATTAATTAATTTTCTTAATCGCTAAGTGTTCTATCTTTGTTTTTTCTAAACAATAATAATTATAAAACTAGATTGTTGAGTGTAATTCTATTTGTGAACGTCGAGTATCTAACTAGGCAAGTTTGTTATAATAGAAATGGAGATGTTAATAAAATCACAACCATAATTTTTATTCTTGTCGATTTAAAAATTATCATTGAATTAATTGCAATGAAAAGACTTTTTGACTCTGACAAGCTCTTCGATATAAAAAGAACACTCAAGCATGATCAGTGTAGAATTTCAATGAAATATTTTTTAAAATTATTGTTACATAAATGTATGTCTTTGTTTTATTTGGTATGACATGGGATATCGGCTGAATGCTTATTCATGGTTGCAAGGACTGAAATATAATTGCTCTAATTTTGATGAATAATAATGATACGTAGATTTTGGTATGAATAATGTAACATTTGGATTCATCAAATTTTCCAGTAGCATTATCAAATCAAACTTTTTAAAGCTTTCAGTCTTATTTAACTTACAAAATAAACATTAGGTTTCTTGTCATTATTTTATTTAGCATTTAAGCGTTTCGATAGTAATGCCTATCTCCTCAATACAATGAACTTACAATACTTACTAAAGAAAGGTTAATGGGACATAGTCAAAGAAATGAAGTTTTATTTATATAAAATTTAGAAGGCTAGTTCTGAGAAGAGTGATTTTCTTTGAGTCTTATTTGTGGTTATTTTCAAGTAATGGTAAATATAATTATTTGCCGGGCGTAACAATATTTTGCAATGAGTAAATTGGGAAAAATTAATGATACAGTCAAACCGATAATAATTATTATTTCGCATTAATTTCAAGCTTGTTGTTTCGAGGTCATGAAGCTATTAGAAAATTGTTATTGTGATGATCGTGTTTTGAAAGGGCTGGTAAAATTATTTCGTCAACACCTTGTAATGATTTTTAAGTCTAAGTCCGAACGAGGAACCGACCTCTCATCGGTTCTAGACGTTAAGTCTGAGTAGTGCCAACGGATGGCACCAACCGGTCAACCAATCCGTGCACCGTAATCCATTTTCGCGGTGGCTGCTTGTCGGCCAGCTAGATCGGAGAGGATTTCGGTCGCGAGTCTTCAAATGAATTACGCTCATCTACAATTTTTCAGCCACCATTAAACGCCCGTTTCAAACGCGTCAAAAAACACAATCATACGGAGAAGAAACCTACTTTACGTTACTCCGTATTTCTTCATTCATCCAGTCAAAGTACAAAGCTCCATTTCGCGTTCCCGAATATTACCGACGCGGTACCGAAAAATATATTACGTTAACGTAAATAAAAAAAAACTACGCTAAAGAAAAACCAAAATCGCGACGCGAAACCGACCTCAGCGGATTTTTTCAAACCCTACCCTCGCGACGGCATACTTACCATGCACTCTACTTTCCGCTGAAAGAAGGAACCACTGGAAAGGAAAGTCGTTATGTGTTGATTTTTAAAGATAAACGGATTTTACCAATTATAAAAAAGAATTATTTCGAATAGTTTTGACCTTACGAAATTACTTACAATAAGATTGAAAATGCTATGAAATAAATTTACATGATTCGTTACTGAAATGAATACATTTCTACCTTGTGAAATGGCAATAGTATCTATTATGGTGTAAAGCAAAAAGTATTCTAGAATGCTTTAGGCTCTCTGAATTTTACATCAATGATGATTATGATACGACGAACATTTACAGAATAATCGGGGAAAATTTCTAAACTTTATACGTCTTACAGTAGTGGTGTCTAGAATAATAAATAATTTATACCTACATTGTTTCAACTATTTACAAATTTCATTTTGATTTATATTTCGAAATAAAAGAAAAACACATTTAGTAAGAACGAGCATAGAAAAAACATTTGCAATGAATGGCAATTATTTGGAATGAAATGCAATTGGCTTAGGACTGTTTTTAGAATGGCAATCATCCAATTTATGCGTTGTGGGCACAATGCATTCACGAGTAGAATCTTTCGCGACTTTCCCAAAATGTAGTGTGAATCGAAAATGCGAACGTTTTGGAATATTGGCAAAATATCTTTTTGAATGCATCTCTCATTTTATTCCATTGATTCACTCAGGCGCCCCTAACATTTGCATTGTGATCTTTCGGTTATCTAAATGCCCACTGGAGTAGTTATAGAACTATAACATAAATGGACAAATGTAATCTTTTGTTGCCAGCGAAATGCCCTTTAAAACACAACTAAATACCTCTTGCAATTTCATTTGAATTTTATCATTTTTACATTGAAAACATTTTTCCACAATCTTTTGTTTGGTATTTATACATTAGGAAAAATATAAACTTCTTATAATACACTATTTTCTCACAATCCTACTTTTATGACATTTGTATTTTGTTTTTTCCTAAATTCTATCATATATTCATTTCGTCAATTGTGAAAACTTTATGGCAACATTTATTTTATGTTTACTTTGTATTTATTTTCCCCTGTTGTTTTTCTACCTTGATGTGTAGTCTTTGCTTTGCTTTTTCATAGCCGCGTCTCGACAAACAAAAACCTTTTACACCTGCAATATTTTTATTTTTTTATTAAACTCAGTTGAATCAGTCTGATATATTGCTCGTGTATTTCTGAATTATATTTCATAGGCATACTATTTAGCCTTTTCAATTAACTATTTCTTCCCCTCGATAATTTTTGTGCCCCATCATAAAAATCAAAACTTACTGTCTGTTTTATTATTTTAACACTGACCTGCTAGTCTTCGTCGTTTGAACTATGATTGGATGAGTTTTTCTCCTTGACTTTGTCCTTCTCTTTTTCCTTATTCTTGTCCTTGGTTTGATTCTTAAACATTGGAAGGATGCAACTGTTTTGCAGAAACCCGCCAAATTTTCCCTTCTTCGTTGTTGTTGTTGCTGTTGTTGCAGTGGGTGCCGTTGATGAGATTGGGGCTGTACTTGCAGTTGATGCGATAGATGATGATGAAGCTATTGGTGATACAGGGCTTGTACTTTGGCCAACAATTTTCTAATTGATCTTACCTAAGCTCCATTACAACGGTATGGAAAAATGGCCAATTCGTGCATCCATGACGGGCGAAACGTATGATTTTAGCTGAGCGTTGATAGTATCTCCCAGTCCCACTGGCTAAGTTGCGAGGTATCGACATTCACACAAATTTGTGACCGAAACTGCGGAACACACGCAAGGCTTCGACAACCCCTTCAAAAAGTGACAGCCGACTCTTCTTGGGTGGCGGCCATTACCTACACACTCCACTACCATGTGGCTGTCAACTCACCTAGACATCCCACGACAAAATTGACGTGGGATGTGCATCCGTCACAATCAACATGAGATGACAAGCCACATAGCAGCAAGGTATGTTGGTAGTGGTCGCCAGCGGCGTCGCATGATTCATTACAACCTAATCAAAATTGACAATATCTGTTTGCTCATCCGTGTGTCCATCTCTGCATTACAGTAAAGTACAAAAGCCTATAATCGAACTTCCGGACTCGTCCAAAAGTAATAAGCTAATGAACGCTTTTAATCCAAAAAACAACCTCAAAGGTATTTCAGGAGGTGTCCGTATAAAATTTTTTTTAAGGCGTTCTATAAAAAAACGCTTTTTCCATACCACCAAGAGGTAAAGTACAAGGTGCTTTTTTTAATGGGATATCCTCTGTAGGCCTAATTCACTTCACAGGAAATACGTTTAAAACGTGTGAGATTTGGAATTCCTCCGATGGGCTGATCACAATAAGTTTTGAATTTGGTAATGTTACTAACATTATATTCACGAAGGAATTAACCAAAAAAAAAAATATGAAAGGATTACTCAGGTGTAGCGGAATGAAAAAAAAGTAACAGGTATAAGTGGAATACGTAGTTAATAATTCTAAATAATTCTAATTCTAATATTCTAAAATAACTCAAGGAAGAACCAAATGTAAAGCCGTGAAGGCAATTCCTATATGAGCACTTCTTGCTTTAAATGTATGTGTATACCTATATATGAATATCTATATAAAAAACCTTTTAAAAATTTCAAAATGAAATACAATTAAAATAAAAAAAATCGTTAGGGAGCTTTATTTTTCTGATTGACTGTTGTTAAAAATTTGCCATAAATAAATCTTTCAAAGTGCGCAATCATTTCAGCCCGGGAGCTTAGGCTCGAAACCCGGTCTGTGCACGAATTTCAGTTTTTTTTCCGTTTTATTAGTTGATTGTTAACTTATTTAGAATGCATTTTTATGCTTTTATGTCACAAGGGTAGCATAATCAAATTCTATAAAATGAATCACAGGATGCAAAATGTTTACGAACCCGCTTGCCGTTCATTATAAATCGACAGTTTTCATGTTTGTAACAGCGTTCTTAAAGTATGTTTGATTGTGGACTATTAATTTTTTTTCTTTTTTAAGGTTTTATAAAAAAATTATTACAATACCCTATTAATATCGGTACCAGCTCGTCCGTCCGTCGGTCAGTGCGGACTATAGAAGCTACAGTGATCAGATTTAGTGACAAGTTCAGAATTTTTTGGTTAATGAAAGTTTCGTAGTCAAAAAAAAAATTCAAAGGCTTTTAAGGATGGCTACCAATTGTATAGTTTTTTTTATGAGCTACTATTCTTCTGTAGAAATAAATCGTACCTTTTCTTTTATTTCAAGAAAGATATAAGCAGGATAACTTCACTAGATATATCGTGCTAGTGTACACAAAGTCAAATATATCTACTTTATTAAATTTGTGTTTACATTTGGAAATTAATTCGCATAAGCTTACTATCTATTTAAGATATGGAATTCTTCAAATCAAACTCATAAGCGGAACTTTTAAGTAATTTTAACCTGAAAAACGCATATCTAAATTGAATTACACTCAATGCAGAATTTATTTACTTGCGTTTCGTAAAACACTTATTAACCTCTTCAAAATGCATATTAAAAGTCTTCCTACGAATAGCTAGAAAATATCTAAAATTCGTATTTCATTTTTCAAATTTCCATTAAAAATGAAAATTTCCTATACAGTAGACGACTCCCGTAAATTCGGCCACCTCGGGACCGGCCCCAGACCGAACTTAAAAGTAGCCGAACTTAAAAGTGGCCGAACTGCCTATCTAAAAAATGACCATTTATTGTTTGTAAGGATCGTTCTTCAACAAAAGTAATTAAATAACCGTAAAATCAACGTTCCCAGACATTACCAATACAGAAATAACTACTAAACTGATTTTGAAGTTATACTTACCAATAAAACAGTGATACTGTGCATATATGTTGTAAACGATGTGTATAGGGAAATGTAACATACACAAAACACTTGCACATACAGTAGAGTACAACACAGAGTACACTTTAACATATATTTAACACACATAAAAAGATAAAGGGTAAACAAATCTCAAATAAAATTTAAAAATATTACATTGTGGTTTGTCTTGTTAAGCACTTGAAATAATTTTTTTTCTGAACTTTCTTTTCTAATGATTTTTTATGTGCAAAGGCACGCCACTTTTAGGTCTTTGTAAAATTTTTTTTTTACAAAGACCTACTAGTTTCGCGACCTGTCTGTCCGTCTGTCCGTGCATCACAGCTGATTTCCTCAGAAACTATAGAAGCTAGAATGCTCAAACTTTGTGAAAAGGTCAGAAGTGATGGTCTCTCAAAAGTTAAGGTCTTAACAAAAATTTAAAAAATGTTTAAGGGGGGGTCCCCCCTAATAACGAATTGGCCCTTAAAAACTTTTTTTAATCGAAGGTAGCCGAGTGGGGTATCAAATGAAAGGTCTTGATTAGAACTTTTAGAATCTGAAATAAAAAAATCATTTTATGAATTAGGGGTCCAGGAGAAGGCAAAATGTACCAAAAATTGGTGTCCCCCCCTCGCGATTGGACACCTTTCAGCCGAAAAATCTGAAAATTATCACAAATATGGGCCTCTATGAGTACAAGGGCAACAAATACCTTAGAAATCGAAATACACTCAACTTTGTTAATAATAGTATGATTTGTAGAATTTACATTTTTGCCCATAAAATCAAAACGGTACCTTTAAACTTCTTGAAACTTTACAATTATATAGACTGATATAAGTTATATACGTTTACAAAATTTAATTGAAATCGAATCATAATTAAGTGAGTAATAGCCATTTCAATTGTATAGAATTACAACAACAATAACACGTGTTTATGGTTGATATAGGGTTTTCCAATAAGAGGTGTTATATTGATATTATAAGAGAAATGCCATTTTTTAATACGAATGATCGGATGTTTATTTCATTATAAAGAAGAATATATGCCGTTAATAGCAAAAAATAACATCAGGCAAATAACCACGACGACATGCTTACAGGGCCATATCCTCTTCATGAAATTTTCCATAACCAAATCGCAAAGTGGCTGCCCCATGTCCTCGATAGCCTCACGAATTTATCTTTGAGGTCTTGAATCTACGCTGGACTGTTGGCGTAGGCCTTCTTTTTCACGTGACCCCAAGGGAAGAAATCGCAAGGTGTTAAATCATCTATTCAAAATAATACCTCTTATTGGAAAACCCTATATATATTTAAAACTTATTTAGGCACTTTTATTTTCTTTCAATTTTCATGAAAATTTAAGGAATAGTGATTAACTTGAACATGTTCAATCGGCCAAGCATTCAGAAAAATCAGTTAAGCTAGATCAAAATGGCGGCAGCACTGTGCTTATGAAAAAAACTGTGCATCTTTTGCATAAATTTGAACGATTTAATATCCAAGTGTTGGACGAATAATTCAAATTATCGATTCACGCCATTAGAAAACTTTTTTCTAACCCTAGGTTGTTTACAAAGACCTTCTGGCAGGAGCACTATCCTGCTTACTCAACTTGTTTTAGATAAACATTACATCGACGGCAGTTGCTTCATTTCGCTTTTCGATGTAGGTAGCTGCCAGTTGCAAAGCTGCTTTGCCTTCAGCGTTGCTCATTTTATTTTCTTCACCTTCCTCTTCAATTTCAACAGCATCTGCATCGTTATCCTTCTCATTTTCCTGGCGAATGAAACACTCGGAGATTTCGTCATTGTTCAAATCCTCGTTGTCTAGCTCCTTTTCAAAGTTGATCCACTCCAAATATCTTTTTCAACAATGGGACCACAGTTCGGTAGTTGCTGAAGGTCGTGCAATAGAGCTGCATTATCATCAGGTTTGTTAACAAGAATGTTGTTTGGCTCATCTGCTGTTGTGCTTTCTTGGTCAAACTTTTCTTCTATATCTGGCCAAAGTTTTTTCCAAGACTTTACAAACGTAGATGGTGATATTTCGTCGTATGCCTGGGCAGACATGTACACAGCATCCTTCATGTTAACTGACTTCAGCACTTTCATAAGGTCTAAGCTATCATCAGTCTCCAGTTTGGAAAGAACTCCGGAAGTAGTTTACGACTATGCTTCCTCTTGAAGCACTTAATGACCCCTTGGTACATCAGTTGTTGGAGACTAGTTGCATTGGGTGGCAGGAACAGCAGTTTAATTTCTTTTTCATCGTCACACTGAATATTTTCCGGGTCAGTAGGCGCGTTGTCAAGAAGTAGAAGTATTTTGGTGGGGAGTTTTGATTTTGCCAAATGTTTTTTCTTTTTAGGAACAAATTCACAGACAAACTATTCTCTGAACAAATATGTGTCCATCCACGCTGATTTCTGCGACCAATAATACACTGGGAGAGTTTCCATGTTTATTTTCTTAAACGCTCTTGGTTTTGCTGCTTTGCCAACGACAAATAGGGGTAGCTTTTGAGTCCTCGAAGCGTTTGAACACAAGGTGAACGTTATGCTCCCTTTGCTGATTTTAAAGTCTGTTTCTTGCGGGGTGGCAAAGGTTTTTTGGGCAGCAGTTTAAAATTTAACTCAGTTTTGTGAGTGTTGTATATTTGACCTGGGCTCAAGTTTTCATCATCAATTATTTTTAAAAGTCTTGCAGAAAACTCGGTGGCCACTGTTGAGTTTGCTGACAGCTTCTCACCACAAACTCCAATAAAATGAACTCCGTGTCTCTTTTTTCAACGACAGAGCCAACCGTCACTAGCCACGAACGCCTCTTCTGGTTGAAGCTTCGAGTGTAAGATCATAGTCTTTTCTTTTGGGATTGATCCGCTTAATTGCATTCTTCGTCTTCGTTCCTGAACGAACCACAACCACAGAGCATCTTCCACCAATTCATGTTTGGCCTTCCTGAGTGTGCAACGCTTTTCTAGATCTTTTTTGGATTTAATTTGTGTACAAAAGCCTCCGATAGTTTTTCTCTAGCATCACCAGTCGTTGACTGTACTTTTGCCCACGTTTAAATCCTTGCAAATACTTTGTGCGGAATCTCCTTTGTCTAATCTCTCCAGATCTTGCAGTCTCTGTTCCATTGACTTGTACTTACGTTTACTCTTTTCACTCATCTTAAAAACAGTTTAAAACACGCCTCGAAACAGTTATTGAACAAAAGCATACCAAAAGCAATGAAAATCAAGAGTACATACACAAAAGACGTAACACTAAAAGAACAGGTTTATAAACAACAGTAAAAAACGCAAGTGAAAGACAAATCACTGACTTTGTTGGTCCGCTATAAAGATGAGCACCTCACAATTGCAGAGTATGAATACACGAAATGGACAAAGAATCATCGGATGATAAACAAGTGGAGATGTGCTGCCAACAGGCTTACGGCTGGCGCGTGCCAAGTGCGTAACTCATGCTTAGATGACCGGCCGGGCTAAGCAGCGACCGAACTTACGGGAGTCTACTGTACATATAAAAAAATAACGATAGCCAAGCAACGATACATCGTAGCTTCCTTCGAGTTCAACCCCGGTCTTGTGAACTTTTTGCCTTTGAAAGTCAGTTGAAAACTTAAAGTAAAGTTGATCATACCTTTTCTTCAATAATTTAACAAAAATACAAACATCGCATATTTGCAGGATGTATTGAATGAGGGATTGATACAATGAGAATCTTTTCACTAACTTATATGAGAGATTATGGGTCTCCGTCTAAATATTAAAATATGTGTTTTGCTTAACTCGAAAATTACCAACGAATACAATGTGGAAAACTTATACTTGAATAATTATCTATTGGGTCGTTCGATAATAGATGACGTGAACTGCATGATAGGTGACGTTATATTATAAGATACTTTTTTAAAGATTAGACTTTAGTCTATCTTCAGTCAAAAACTGAGCGTTCTTAGTAAACAATAAATTGGTTAAAAATAAACTTGAAAATGGACAATCAAATAGACCATTATCGGCATATTTTATTGTTTAACTTCCAACAGGGCAAAAATACCGTGCTAGCTCGAAAGAAATTGTGTAAAGTTTATCGTGAGGACTGCCTTACTGAATGCCAGTGTCAATATTTGTTTGCTCGCTTTCGTTCTGGTAATTTTAATGTGCAAGGTGCACCATATACTGGTCGTCCAACCACTACTAACGATGACATAACAAAGGCGTTAGTTGAAACTAACCGGTGTATGACAACTCGAGAGATAGCATAGATGCTAACCATAACAAGTTCAACCATTTACTTGCCCTCACAACAGCTTGGTTACGCAAACAAACTAGATGGGTTCCTCACGAAATAAAAGAAATCCATCTCACCAAACGCATTAAAATATGCGATTCTTTGCTGAATCGTAACCAAAGCGACCCATTTCTAGAAAGAATCACAATGGGTGATGAAAAATGGATTGTATACTATAACTTAATCTAAACACGATCATAGACCAAGCAAGATGAGCCCCCACAATCGACATCCAAAGCCAATATTCACCTAAAGAAGATTATGCTTTTTGTGTAGTGGGATCACAAGGGTGTAGTCTACTTTGAGCAGCTTCAAAGAAACCAAACTATTAATTCGAATGTCTACTGTCATCACCTGTCGAAATTGAACGAAGAAAATCAGGCTTTCATTTGTTTCGCACCCTTCAAACCATTTGAATGGTAAAACGTTCGATTCCGATCAGGCTGTTAAAAATGAGTTGGACCAATTCTTTGCTTCTAAAAACAAAGGCTTCTTCGAACGTGATCAATATATCATTGATTAATGTTTGTTGCTAATATAAATAAATTTACTTTGAAAAACATGACAAAAAACTACACTTATTATTGAACAATTCAATAATTGCTTTTTTGAATCATGCAACTTTATTTAAAATATTTAAGTTTAAATTATTATATGAATTAATTTTTCGTTCGTAATGGGTTAGTTATGTCCAACGTTCAAGCAACTTATCCTCATTTGGTAATCGCTCAAGCAAATTAAATTGCATTAAAAGAAAAATCCAATCATTGATTCAAGATTCGTATCGCAAATATGCTACTCCTCAAAAGATTTCACAAATATAATTTGCCACGTTGCAATTAACGATGATGAAATTCATTTCCTTCCAAACCAGAAATTATCATTAGCCAACGTTGCGTCGAAGCTCGCCAAAGCGACATGCGTCAATCAAAGACACATTGGCTGAGAGAAACTTTTGCTCGTAGTGCTTTTGCTGATCGTAGTGCCAATTGGCATTCAACGTGATACCACTATGTATAGAAAGACAATTCTGTTGCTGTTATTAAAAATATCCTGACCAGGAAATTCTTTAATGGAGCTGATGCGAAAACCAGAAACTGAGCCAAGCACCAAGATATACACTCCAAGAGAAACGCGACAATCACAAAATTCGATAATGCATTTTCGCTGAGCCTGCATAAATATCATATAAAAATTCTAAAGTCAGCAAGACAAATTCAAGCGACATCGACACGTCGCTCTAGCTGGTTGACTTTGCCCATCTTTAATTTAAAAAAAAAACACTTGGCTTTGAGCCTGGTTAAGGTCTAGTCGACCTAGTGCATAGACTAATTCACAAACA
Organism: Odontomyia ornata; assembly: GCA_963969285.1. Taxonomy (NCBI): domain Eukaryota; kingdom Metazoa; phylum Arthropoda; class Insecta; order Diptera; family Stratiomyidae; genus Odontomyia; species Odontomyia ornata. The sequence continues at coordinate 240,742,270 of OZ017740.1, read as the reverse complement.
CTACTTTTGGTTGACTCTTGGCCTTGAAGCGTGTAATGATTTTCCGTCTAAATTGTGCGAACGAAGTCGGAACCGACCTCACATCGGTTCTAGACGTGAAGTCTGAGTCGTGCCAACGAATGGTACCAACCGGTCAACCAGTCCGTGCACCCGTAATCCATTTCGCTTGTCGGCCAGCTAGATCGGAGAGGATTTCGGTCGCAGGTCTTAAAATGAATTACGCTCAATTACGTATTTCAGCCACCATTAAATGCCCGTTTCAAACGCGTCGAAAACACAAACATACGGAAAAGAAACCTACTTTACGTTATTCCGTGTTCATTCATCATTTCAGTCAATTACAAAAATTTAATTTCAATTTCGCGTTCCCGAATTTTACGGATGCGGTACCGAAAAATACACTACGTTAACTCATTCCCGAAGAACTCTACGCTAAGAAAAAAGGGTAAGACAAACTAAGGTACCGCCTACCGCACGCTACGCGAAACCGGCCATCCGCGGATTTTTAAAACCCTACCCTCGCGACGGCATACTTACCATGCACTCTCCTTCCCACTGGGAAAAAAAGAACGGCAGGCTGGAAAGGAAAGTCTAGTTTAAAGTTAGCAATTCATATTATTTATTCTCTGATTTAACTTTTAAGTTTTTTATAATAATTCTATTCAAGTTATAATATTTTCTCTTAGTTCATCATTTTCATAGTAATCACGGATAAAAGCCATGAAATTTAATGTGATTTAATAATAAAAGTAATTGTTGAATATTATCAAGTAAATCTAAATAGTTAATTCTTGTTCTTTTTTCTTTTGTAATAATTATATTAAAAGCTTCTTATTCTTAAATTGCAGTTTTGGTTAACGTGTTCTTTTTGTTGTGTTTTTGAAACAAAAGGAAGTCGATTTTTTTTCACTATATCAAAATTATCGGTTAACAATAAAGAAATATACAATTTTTGAAAAGCACGCCCTTGATTTTATCACTGGTGGGGATGTTCATGTTGATTTGAAATATTAAGTTAATTCCGAAATGAAGAAAAAAATCATTGAAATGAGTGCATTCCGCTATTAAATTGATCCAACGTTAACTGATAGAGAGAGGAATAGAAAGATAAAAGTTTCCAAAAATATATTTATACAGCAAGAATGTTAAGGATTTTTTTTTTTGAATAAAATTTTCTATGTTATTAAAATTTTATCGAAAGAGATCTTTTCAAGATTAATTCCTCGCATTCAAACGTGATGATATTACACTTGTGCAGGGCTAATACAGTTCTCATTCTCAGACGTGCTGTTCATAGTTTTTTAACCTACTTTATGAATAAGCAATACAAAATAATATTTACAAATTACCTAAGCAAATACATGAACAGAATTTCGTGAAACATTCAAAGGTGCCGATTGGAAGAATACAACGCAGGTTGTATTCTAAAACATTTACGACTATTCAAAACAGTGCATTTCTTATATTAAATAGTTTTTTTATTACGTATTTACATTACAATGAATTCTCTAGAATTTCCCTTTTAAAAAGCTTCAACTGGCAAAAAAAACTGTGACTAATTATAACACAATCAAATCTACATTTTCTCGCCATTTGCAATTATATTAATAGAATATGCGATCTACATTCGGAGTTGCTTTATTTTTTTACGTTTTAGCGGTGTGTAGTATTAGGGAGGCTAATTTTTCCTTTCAAAATTTACGTAATAGTTCTGATTCACCACCGTTTTCTTTGTCCTAAGATTTCATTATATTTATATTGACTGCACAGTTCAATAGGAATTAACTATTTGTTTCATTGATTATGTAGTATTCAAAATTTTATTGCTCTTTGTTACAACTAAAACCCTATTGTCCTCAATTTTTTTCTATTTTTCCCTTTTTTTTGTTTTAACTTATCACTTATCCATCTATTAACCACATATTGTATTCTCAAGGAATATTGCTTCCATTTGCTTTCTAAATAATGAATAGACTATTATTTCAACTCTTGATAATTAAGTTCCAGCACCAAAACATGTAGAGGGATTAAATTATAACATGCATTTAATTAATCAGCTTTCCCCTTAGGTATATTCAAAAGTTATTAAAAAAAAGGTATTCCGATTTATGTATGCTGACAATGTCATAGTTGATTTCCATCAGGAACCAACCGAATTCGGAGCGAGTCAATGAGCTAGTCAAGTTCAGTTTAAACATCGTTGAGTTTTACGATTTAAGAATACGGACAGTTTGCAGTACCAAGTTGAACCGTAGAAATCAACAAACTGCCAAATCTTTAATTAATCCTTTTAAGCTCGATGGAACGCCCCTTTTCCTCGATGGTTAGCGACTCCGTTTTGATTTCCTACTCACGTTACCTTCGATAATAATCTGTAGGATTTGGCTAGTTTCAAAGGCTGTTCCAGGCAGCAGAATAACTGGAGTTGAATCATGTCCAGATTCAACGCCTAACATATTTGGATATTCATCGTCTCCAAAATCTGCTATCTCTCGGGCTTGGTCTATCCAAGGATTACAAATGACTGTGTCGAGGAAATTGTATTTTTGCAGCCTCCTCTTTCGTCCGGAGACAACATTCGCAATAGTATGTTCTTGTGGTGTATGTTGATATATTCTATCGGTCCATTCGCCTATTGTAACAACTTCACGACCTTCTTGGTAGGTAGCACCATCTTTAGTCTTATCAATACATGTGCAACCGTGTAAACCTGTTATTTGGCATTGGCGCACATCGGGAACCTTCAGGTAGATATGTAGGAGTAAATTGAATGAAAAGGTTAAGTCCTTACTAGGGTTGTAAACACCGATATGAAAGTGCAGTCCTTTTTCACGTAGTATTAATCGGTACGTTATTCGAAATGGATAATTCCACATTGATCTAGTAAATTCATAATCCATTAAAGAAAATAATGCTTCGACATCGCCATTGTGTAATCGTTCAGGAGGTCGTTCTAATGTCGATCTGGTAATCCTTGCAAATCCATGTTGCGGCCTGCGCTCCTCTATAATACATAAGCGCTAAACTGTGATACCTGTCTTGCCATATCATCTATGCAAAGCGTTTGCGTAAAAAAACTACACCTATCGTATTCTCTTGGCACTCGTGGAATTGTCCTTTGACCAAACGTAAAACTAACGATGACTTACCAACAGCCGATTCACCCAGCAGGACCAATTTAAATTGACAAATCTTAGTTTTCGATGCACCCTTTGGCCGTTGTTCACTCGTCCGCCTATTTCCTCATGCGAAAGTGGTTGTGTGGATAGGTCCGCATCTTCCCTCGAAGAAATCCTCTTTATTTTGCTGCACGAGGTGAATTTCTTGCTCCAAATTCCGCTGCTCGGCGATACGCATAAACTCCAATTGGAGTTGTGTCCACTGGCCGGTCGAGGGATGTCCCAGTTGGTTCGCTGTTTGCCAATGCTGAAAAAAGATTTGCCTGATGACATTTCTCTCTTAGCGAATTATGTTGGTGCTGTAGAAGGATTCCTTACCTTGTTGCGAGTCGTGCACTTAACTTGCAACGACTTTTTTCCCTTTTTGGTTGTCTTCGGCTACCACGAGGCGACACTGCCTTGACCCGTCTGTCAGTTACCGAATCCAACTGCCATCAGCTTTGGGTGACATTCGTCGACTCAAACTGGCGTAGGATGGGAATGTCATCCAAAGCTGACGTTCGCTCGAAAGCCATATGGCAGTGATGGGCATGTGTGCGAGCCGGTAGTGGCGTAGGGTCGACTCATTACAAGCGTTACTGGCTAGCTTTTTGCCTAATGACCCCACAACAACATTTTTATTTTGGTTGGCCATTAGCCCAAAAGTAGTACTGGTTGCTTTTGGTACAGTGACCCCACAACAACATTTTTGTTTTGGTTTGCCATCGGCCCATAGGTAGCACCAGTTGGCAGTGCAGTGGACGACGCTGAAGACAAGTTTGCAGAGGAAATCGAGGCAAAGCAATTGGCTAAGGTTGCGCTAAAAGCAAACGAGCGCCGGAAATTCCAACACCAAGTCACTCAATTGCAGCGGGAATACCAGAAACGACTGAGAGCCAAAGTACCGTCCACCGGGCCAATCACCGACAAGTTCCCCTTCTACGTCGATACCTCAAACCAGCAACGGCGGCATCAAAATAAGTCCAAGCCAGGGCCCCGCACCAACCGAGTTAACCAGAATTTTCCCTGGAGCTAGACAGTTCCTGAGAAGATGATTAATAAAGTTAAGTGGGTTCGAGGCATAACACTACAGGTTTGATGGTTCAAAAAGGAGAGCCATAGCACCATAACATAACAACGAAATAACACATCGGTGCTCCTTCTGAACTTAATCGGAGGTCCCATTGTATAAGGCAGTACTGATCCATGCAGACATCTACCGGCTTATTTTGATTACTGAATGAGCTATTACTGACAAAGCATTGCACGAAATGCGGATTTTGTTACTGCAACAGTACCAAATTTTGTAGTTAAGTCCCAATCTTATTCTGTTTCAGATAATGTATTTGAATTTCATAGTGGTGATGTGGGAATGCCTCCAGAAAAGGGAAGTCAGCCCGGTATCAACGATTTGACCATTCGGCTGCTAACTGTGCCATGCACTACCGGAGCATTAAATGCAACGGAATTCATGCCCCCCAGTGAGTGGAAATTGGCTCAGATGGAGCCTAAAGAAAAACTGGTACTTCATCAACTGCGGTGTATTTGGTCTTCCAGCTTTATATCCAGGATGATTTAAAACCAAAATAACGTAAATACACCGCAACGCAATACCTTCAAACTTCGTCAAGCCCAGAGTATCATTTGCACTCTTCACTAGAGGACCAGCAGGTGATACTGTCAATAATGTAGGAAACGAAAGGGTAAACGGTGATGTGGGAAGTGGTACCAGTATATTAGTTAGAAGACTTATATTTAATTTCTTGAAATATCCGTCATCAAAATTTCACTGCAGGGTGGGAATGACCTCTTCGTTATCTCTGCCTGTGCGACGAGGAGAAACGTTCTCAAATTTAATGAGGAGCTCGATTCCTTGTTTGAGTTCCTCAAATTGGATAGGCTGCACAGTCACTATATTCTTGACAGCGATCTTAACCCTCAGCATACATCATCGATACACCCCAACAAAAATCAAAGCGGTGTATTCCTGAAATTGTGGATAATAGAGAATCATGGAAGGTGAAGGCTATTTACGCCCTGAGTGTTGGGCTCTTTGACGCATAAGACGTCTCAACTAGCCACAAAACACCTCCCCTGTCAACATGAGAATCTAGCTTGGAACCTTTTAACACATTATTTTGAACTAAGCCTTGTGGAATCTTTCTAGCAGGAGGGCAGGGAGGAAGAGGAATTTCTGGAAAAGTAGTCCCCCAACCCAGATGTCCCCGGCTGCTGTGAGTCCCTTTTATCTTTTAAGACTACCCAAGCATAATGTGCCACATGGCTTAAGTTGTCAACCCGTGTAAGCATCTCCCCGATTACACTATGTTGCGAATTCTGTCTGTACCCGCATTCTCCCATTCCCAACTTCAAATTGCTTCCATATCATCGCTACCTTCTTTTGGGCACACATACCTTTTTCTTGGTATATGTATTTTTTTCTTAACCTTTAACCATTTACCTTCAATTTTTAATTCCCTCTCATATTCATTTCATTTGATACGTTTTCACAAACAAAACCTTATTCCTTCCTTCATACTAACTAATTCTATTTCATACCAATACCCATTAAGAAAAGTTGCACAGTTTAAGTTGCGAATTGGATGAAGATAGCTCCGCTGGTAGTGTTGTAGACTTTCAACCGACGTGTCCGGTGGGACCCTAGGTCCCCCGAGCGCAGGAACACTCTTTTTAGATATCGGCAAAAGCAGTTATTTCCGTGTGTAGACGATTTGCATATTAACAAACGCTATCATGGTTATGCAAATCACCATATATGCAAAACAGAAATTGTTGTATTTGTTGATATGGAAAAGATGTGTGGGTAACGGAATCGATGTCTATTGAGCTTCAATTACATTACCTCGGTTGGGAAAAGAAATTATTGGGGAATTGGTTTTTTGGTAGTTGGGAGAGTCTGGTTTTGAGTTCGGAACGGAGTGGAGTGACGACGAGATCGAAAAGACGAAAATCAAAGTGGAGATAAGAATTTTTGAAATACCTTAATGGTTAAATTGTGAAACGGCTGAATTCTCACGTGTGGAGTGTATGAATTTGTCCGTGAAAAAAAGAGTGAAAGATGAGGAAAATAAACGGGAAAAAGTTTTATGGAGGAATCTAGTCGTTGTGGCCTTGCGGACAGATTGTGAAAGTGGATACTGTAATCCCTTATTTGTTTACGTGAAGCAAGAACAAACGGGTATAGCGCTTCTTGGCGTGAATTCTTGGTGTTCGTTGACACAATGAAGACGGTCTTTGTGATTTCATCGTGCGAAGGTCTCTAGTGGCTGCTCGTTACAGTTGGCAATCACCTACCATGTAAAGTAAAATGAAAGTTGACCATTGATCTAAATTGCGCTAAAGATTTGTTCCAGAACTCACAGGACAGAAGTGATAGTACTATGAAATAGTGATTATTCGCTGGGAATTTAGATTGGCATCCTACTTGATAGATACTGAATATTCAATTGTTGCTTGAAATAGTGAATTTTAATAGATCCAGACAATATTGAATTCGAGTTGTAAATTACTGGCAATCCGTGAAGGTAAAATCAGTGTTCTGCTGACCTAAAACCTAAGAAGTGAAGCAATCTACTAAAAACTTTAAATCACATTAGTGGCCGACATTTTCCTTATTTTATTAAACTTTTCCTATTATTTCATAGCCAGCGAATTTGCGGCAGTAATTTGTTTTTACGAGAAAGTGTTGAAGATTTGGTTGGATGATTTTAGATATAATTGTGATATGCTGATTTTGGGTATGCTTATAGTTTTCATTATGATCTCATTGACGGGGTTTGAGTATCGATTTTCAATTGAAAGTTGCAGTGACGCCCATCGTGCTGAATTTATGTTTAACAGTCCTCACCGGCTATGACAGTGGTCAAGCTGTGACAGTGTGGGTGCTGGTTGGGATCAGCCGAATTTTATGTTGTTGGCGACAGCTTCCTACACGGGATGGTTGGAGTTTGATCCAACTTTCGGCCCTTCCATAATCTCTCTGGTGTTAGCTTTGGGTTTCGTGCGGCTCTTGTCCGAGCCATTATGAAGTCCGTAGTGTTTCATAATGGTCTCGTAGTCGGCCCTTTGTGGTGACCATACGAGCGGAGTCCGCCTGCAGATTTCATTGCTATGCCAAGCAAGTTTGCGGTTTGTCTGTTCAATGTCTTGTTAGAATTTTAACCCTCATCCCATTTAATTACCTTTTGTCGTTCCTTTTCCTTGTATGGGAGGATCATTTTGAGAAATGAATTTTCATGATAAACTTTACCATAATTTCTTCAAAAATTCGTTCGTTACATTTAGCTTGGTACTATAATTTGCTTTATGTAGGTTTTATTTTAGATTAACTTTGGATGAGTTTTTAGGTTTCATTCGTTAAGTTAATTTTTGAATATAGAGGAAATCTCAAGTTAGATGATTTTAAGTTTATTGAATTTAAATTTAGTTTTATTACAGTTTATTAGGTTTTAATTTAGTATTTGGGGTTTTTATGTTTGGGTAAATTTTCAAAAGTTGGGTTGTTATTTTTGCCTTTCAGTCAGTTGTAATTGTAGGCTAGTTTTAAGCATAGAAGTTTCGATTAAGAAATACAAATTAAGTGTTATTCTAGCTTAAGTTAGGTATTAAAATTTTCTATATTTATTTACTTGCCGGTTTGTCTGTCTGATGCTTAATTTCTAATTTATTTTTATTAAACTGCTTGTTTGTCCATCTGTTATTTATGAAATTACGTATTTTATTCAAATTGTCTATGCTTTCCGTCTGCTACTTATTGATTTCGCTGATTTTGTTCGTGTGTCCGTCCGTTAATTCTTATTTAATTTATTAATAGTGATATTTGGTCATCCAATATTAATTTTCAATTCAATCGACTAACGCCTCTTATTCTACGTACTCCAGCTTCGACGACGAATCATACTCATTCCCGCCGATGCACAAATAGAGACTCAATTTTGATGGTTCTTCTGCTGGTTTAGATGTTGAGCATTTCCTATTCAGAGCTGTTACATTGGTAAGAAATTACAATATTCACTTGGAGGAATTGGTATCTAGGCTTCACATCCTTCTGAAAGGACCAGCAGAAGAATGGTATTAGTGATTCCGGCAGCTCAACCCCAACTTTACGTGGCCTGATTTGGAAGCTGCATTGAAGGAGCGTTATGGATCTCATTGGATCGACGTCGATGTGCGGCGAGCAATCGATGTACGTTTCCAGAGGCCAGACGAATCTTTCCGTGAACTTCATGGCTCCATAATGGAGACCGTTTTGCGTTTTGAAAATCGGCTATCCGATTTTGACATGCAGACCACCCTACTGTGGAACATGGACGAACGAATGAGGACTTGGAACTCGCATCGGTAACAGAGTTAGTTCGTCACTGCACTAGAGTTCAAGCTGTGTGGTATCCTTCCAGTAGACTTGTGATTGACCATCGCAGTAGGCACCCTCCCAACATTGACGCTGTTGATAAGTTGGAGAATGCCTGGTGTGATCCTCGAACAAAATCTGCTGCAGGATATGATGCACGCTTCCAGGAACATCATCACAATTCGATGAAGGTTGGTTATCGGAGGAGATTCGAAATGCCCAGTTAGCCGATGAAGACATCGGACCATTGCTCGTATGGAAGGAGGCAACTGGGCGACCTGAGTGGAAGGACGTTTCGATGCATTGTGCCAACCTGAAAAGTTATTGAGCATAATGGAACTCCCTTCAGGTGGAGGGTGGCGTACTCAAGCGGAAATGGGAAACGGCGGACGGCAGCTCCTATAGGATGCAAACTATACTTCTAAAAAGCCGAATCCACGATGTTGTTAAGGAAATGCACGAAGGATCCTCGGGAGGCCACCTTGGTGTTAACAAGACCTTAGCGAAATTGCGGGAAAGGTTCTACTCCAAAGCGACGTTTGAGAGGACAAATGCAAACCTACAACGTGAGTGTACCGTTTGAAAGGATTGCTGTTGACATTGCAGGACCCTTTCCTGAATCCGAATGGGGAAATCGATACACGCTGGTTGTGGCCGATTATTTCAGCAACTGGCCCGAGGTCTACCCCATTCCCAACCAGGATGCAACTACCGTAGCCGAACAGCTAGTGTTAAATTGGGTCAGTAGGTACGGCGTACCTTGTGAACTACATTGGGATCAAGGCCGAAACTTTGAGTCACTAGTTATTTTCGAAATGTGCGAGCTACTGGGAATACGGAAAACGAGGACAACACCGCTGCATTCCCAATCCGATGGAATGATCGAACGTTTCAATGGCACACTCAATAAAAACCTGGCCAAAATGGTTGACAAGAACCAAAGGGACTGGGACCAACATATCCCACTATTTTGATAGCGTACAGAGCTGCCGAACATGCATCGACGGGTCAAGCCCCATTCAAAGTCATTTTTGGAAAGACTATAGATACAAATTTTGGAACACCCCCTGAGAAACCCCAAACGATCTCGGAGTACGCAAGTGAGCTAAGGCAACAGTTGAACTAGATACATTGGACAGTGCGAAAACGCGTCGAATCGGCTACTGACCGCATGAAGCCTAGGTACAATTTAAAGGCAAATTCTACCGGCTTCCAGCAAGATGACTTGGTGTGGCTATATAACCCACAACCGAGTTACAAAGCGAATCAATGACGTCCTATATCGCATACAGGAACACCGTAAGCCGAGAGCCAAAATGAAAATCATGCACCTTGACCGTCTTGCCCCATATTGCATCTAGGGAGACTTGACTAAAACTGGCGACACATCTTTTCGGGGCGAAAAGAAATGAGGTGGGGCAGTGTTACATGTGCCGATAATTTTGCGAGCTACTGTCGCAATTGTTTTCACAACTATTAAGAACATGTTGATCAATAAATGAATGTACTCGAAACCACAAGAACCCATCAAGCATGATCCATATCTAAAAGTGACGTTACTGCGTGAATTCAGGATGCTCGAATATTCCAGGTAGCTCGCCAATATACGAGAAATGGATTGAATGACTAGAGATCCTATATAAAGCCGAGCTGAATGAAAGGGGAGAGATAGTAAAACCGCGATAGTAAAACTGCGATAAGTGTGGAGTGCGAATTTAAGGCGAGTACGAATTTAAAGCGATAGTAAGACAGTTGGAATTAAAAATTTATAGATAAGTGAAAAGTAAAATTGGTGAAATAATTAAATTAATAATTGTGCATTTTTTAGTAAATAAACTCTTTTAACTTAATTTAATAGACAGTGCGTTTTCACTTTCCCCGAACATTAAAATTATTGGCCGCGAACCATAGCACGCGACAGTATAGTGTTATGTGAGTCCATCGCATAATACTACAACATAAATTGGCCACGTTTATGTTTCTCATTTAAGGGAAAAATTCATACAAGTTATGTTTGTATGAGTTTTTCACTGAAATGGGAAATATATGGCTACGTCTACATTTGGATCTTGATTCGGTTGGGAGGATGTGAGGGGGCACCGCTTCCACCTGGATGCCCCACTCTTATTTGTGGGCAATAAGTATCCTTAAGTCCGTCTGTTTTGTCCAGGCCCGGTTTGTCCTCTGTGTCAGCAATTTAACAGCCCTTAGTAGGTTACCTCGTACTCGACTCCGGTTGATACTTATTGAACCCTCTTTCGAAATTCATGGATGCAAAAAATATTTTTCTAGTGGGTTTTGTGTTGGGGGAAAGAACCCGCCCAACAAAACCGCAATGCTAGCTTGTCAGCGCATTCACGCGTCCCCAGGCAAGGCCAATCTCGGCGGATCCTACCATCCTCTTTCGCCGAGGCAGCAGACCATCGTTGCAGTCCGTTACAGACACATTTATATACACCTACTTCACTACAAAAATTTGGTGCACGTCTATGTTGAACTTCCAGCATTTCTTAAGTCCCTGCTTGACAGTGAACAGTTGGTCTATTGCCGATCTACCTGTTCTTAAACCACCTTGATACTTCCCAATAATACTGTTGGCGTATGAGCCAATTTGTTTTTTCTAAGATCTTTGAAAATATTTTTAACGCAGTACAAAGTAATAGTATGCCGCTATAATTTTCGCTCTGTAGCTTGTCACCTTTTTTGTGGATAGGGAATATAAGTGATTGGCTCCACTCGTTCGGCAATATGTTCTTATTGCCCAATGTGCTGGATGACTTTGTGAATAGCTTTATGAACACTGCTGCCACCATATTTAATGAGCTCCACTGAAATCTCATCGATACTCGGTGCTTTATTATCCTTTTGGGCTTTGATAGTGAAACAAGCTTCGTCCAGAGTTGGTGGGGCAAATTCAAATTCCCCGCAAACATCTATAGGCTCGCAATGATCTGGAGCTGTACGGAGGTTCTTGAAATATGATGCCCATATTTCCTTAATCTTTGTTTCATCAGCGATGATATTGCCGATGTCATCACGACAGGGTGTGGTTTTGGGCTGATAGCCACGTTTCAGGGTTTTCACTACATTGTATGCTTGTCTTGTATTGTTGTTCTCTAGAGTTACATCGATACTTCTCAATTGGTCGTCATAGTACTTTCTTTTCTTAATTCTAACTATCCTATTCGCTACTCTTCTGAGATTTTCACAGTGTTATATATGTTATGGTTTTCCTACCTTCATTTTCTTTGTATGCCTGATTTGTATTTCTAACGTATTTTGGCACTCATCATCGAATCAGTCACTTCTTTCATGTCCAATGTCCGATGTCCGATTGTGTTTTGTGCCACGTGCTTACTAGCCACTTTCACTTCCATCCAGAGTTCGTTGCTTGTTTTTAGTGATGCGTCTGATAAGATAGGAGCCAGTTGGTTGTCGAGGTTCTCTGTGAAATTTTTGTCTACGGACGCCGTTTTGAGCCTTTCGAAGTCAAATTTTTGTAGCGAGCTGGACTTTGCCGAACATGTCTTTGACATGCGTCATCGATACGTTAATTTGATCGAGCAATGATCTGAGTGCAAATTGGCTCCTTGATATGTATGGACGTCAAGTATGCTCGAGGCCCAACGTTGTTGGATCAGAGCATGGTCGATCTGGTTTTGTGTGTTGCCATCCGGACATATCCAGGTAATTTTATGAATGCGTCAGTGTAAGAAGCAAGTCAAACGTATGATTGCATTTTTGCAACATCCAAAGTCAATCAGGCGCTCGCGATTGTCATTTATTTCATCGTGAAGGCTATAGCCTTGAGTTGTTCCCCGATGAGATAGTTTATTTTCAACCTTAGCGTTGAAATCACTCAGAATTATTTTTGTGTCGATTGTGGGCAATGAGTAGACTAGCCTTTCCTGGTGGTTGTAGAATGTTTCCTTCATTTCTTCGTCCATTTCTTTGGTCGGAGCATGCAAATTAACCAGCCATATTTTGAAGAATTTCGCTTTTACACGGATCGCACACAACCGTTCATTGACTGCCTTAAAATCAATAACGTGTGGTTTGAACTCCTTATCCACAATAATACGGTGTTGTTAGATGGACTAATTTTTGAACTCCTTCAAGAGGTGTTCCTCTAACACCTTGCTGCTATGATGTGCGATATATTTACGTGAAATTGTTTACTGTAACTGATGAAAATCTGACGACAATGCGCGACTTCAAGGTATTGAATCGTCTACTCCAAGGAACAATTTCTGCCCGTCTGCTCTTCCCAATATTCGTTCTCATGCTATTGAACGGCTTTGATTTTAAAGTCTCGCTAACGCAACCATTGGTAAGCGTTCGTTGATGATCCAACCATTTATACAGCAGGTCGAAAAGCTACAATTGTTCAGAGCCATCTTCAAAAAATATTTTTTATTGTGCAGCTCTACACCCAGAATTGGAGAAGGAAAATCAATGCGCAGAAGTGCGAAACAGTTTTGTTTGGACAGCGCCGCAGTGTGGCTCAAGATTTGAAACGTAATTGGAGGAATTTTCATATTATGGCTGGTGTAGGCAGCCCAGAACGGCTTGTTATTAAATCCTGTGTTCAATACCTCCGTGTTCATGTCGATCAGTTTCTTTACTATACTGAACATGTCAAGATCATGCTCAGCAAAGCACAAAAAGTAGTCATGTCCCTTCGAAGAGTGTTTTGTTCCAGCTACATTCATCAAAAGGTCAAAGTTATTTGTTGTAAGACCCTGTCTAGACCAGTTTTGACTCATGGAAGCTAGTACTATGGGAAGATTTTGAGTTTTCGAAAGGAAATGTCTTCGTGCATGTATTGGTTTATACAGAAAGCCTGAGATGGATTGGAAGCACTATATATCGAATAGAAAAATGTATGAAACTGCTTAAGTGACAAGAGTTGCTATCTTTATATTGAGGCTTTTTCGGAATCATATCGGAAGGTCTGTAACTGTGAGCGACAATCCCTGGGTTTCACAGCTGTTCTACCCTACAGACGAGTATATTGAGACTTGTCTCACTACTGGCTTCATTTCTCTAGAAGCATTCGTGTATTTGGACACGAATTGATATGTTTTTAATTCTGACGGTGTACCAATTATATCACATATATAGACGGGCCATCGATAATAAGATAAAATACCCTCATTTGCTAGATTCGTTGAGGCTGGTCGAGCTGGGAAGATGCAATGTAAGTACTGGTGGCTAAATGACAATTTTTAAATTATTTTTGGTTATTATTATTATTTTTTTGTGTTTTTCTTTACTTAGTTTTGAGTTTCAGCTCATTATTGCTACATTTAGTGTTATTTTTGTTGGTTTGTGTTAAAAATTAGGGATTGGTTTCGATATTCAGGAGAGATATAAGTTATGTTTATTAAATAAGGCTTAGATATATAACTTAACTTTTAGAACAAGAATATTGTGATAGCATTGAATTAATAAATTTGATTGAATTTGATTCGAATTAGTTTATAACATATTTGACCTGGGATAAAAGTTCGCTTTTGTGTTAATATTTTAACTAATTTTTGAATAGCGTTGGTTGGTTTTTTTCTCCTTTTTCCAGTTGAATCATGAAGTATGTAATAGCAGCAACAGAATGGCGCGCAACGTGGGACCATTCTGTTGCAACCGCGGAAATCACCGCATTTACAGACATCAAGATTCATCGGAGGGGTGCGTAACCCGGGGTGGCATATTGAGGCCGACGAGCGCTCATTCGTGTCGTGGGTATTCCGGAGCATCTTCTGCTCGTGCTTGTCCACCCTACACATAAAAACTAACACAAAAGGAAACAGACGGGAGAGAAGAAGGTCATCCTGAGAAATGGAAGATTACTATTAAATAAAAACATTTTTAATTCTTTAATCAACTTAATCGGCAAGTTCCACCAATTCAAACGATCAAAGTACAAAGGAAAATTAGTACAATGTAACAATTTTATACATACAATGAATTAAATCGACCCCCCTTTCTATTTAAAATGGAGGTGTACTCAAACGAAAAAATTAAAAATCGCAAAAAAAACAATTGACCTCATACAAAATCAAATTTAAAGGAATAAAAAAGAAGAAGAATTTAATTACCCTCTTTATGCTGCCGAGCGCACTGCTACTGAAAAAAAGGGGGGGGGGGGACTTACAAAAATCAAGTAATCTATAATTATTCCAATTTAAGATGAAAACATGGACGAACTGCTTCTAATCTTCTTTGTCATTCGTTTTTTTCTTTCGTTTGTTTTTTGCCCACTTTCGTAACTCCGGCACTGACTTGTCTAAAAACTTGCCACTTTTATTTTCCAGCACTTTACTTTCATCCCCTTCAATTTAATCTAACATACGCCTTAGTATTCACTGTTTTTCGCACTCCTTTTAATTTAATTTTCATTTACAGTTTTTGTTTGTTTCTTTATTATCGAAGCCGAAATTCTTTCACGACACACTTCAAATTGTAATTGTGCAACCAAGTTAAAATTTGAATAGTCCACTTGAACTTTCGTCCACTAAAACTTTATCCAATAAAACCCAAATTAAAAATCTTCTCCCCAAAATCCAAATTCAAATTCACTTAACGATCATCCAACTTTCTACTGAAATTCCAAATTAAAATCCACTTCGCGATCATTAAAATCTTCAGTCTTAATTCAAATTAAAATTTTTCCTCCACCTCGCCGAAAAACTTCTTCTTCTTTTCAAAACCCAAAAACCAAATCCCCTCAAATCCAAAAGCCAAATCCCGCAATCCTTTTATTCCCAATAGTCGCTTTCGTACTCGGCTAACGTAATCGAGGTTCAATACACTTCGATCCCGCTACCCATACATCTTTTCCATATCAACAAACGCAACAATTTCCAATTTGCATATATGGCGATTTGCATAACCATGATAGCGTTTGGTTCTATGCACATCGTCATATACGAGTATACGGAAACAATTGCTGTTGCCGATTTCCCGAAAAGAGTGTTTTCCTGCGCTCAGGGAACTTTCCCAGCGGACCCTCGGTCGAGAATCCACGACACTACCAACGGAGCCACCTTCTGTTGATTTCCCATTCATCGAACTAGCAACTTCAACTATATACCTTTCTTAATGCGAATGGAAATTAAGTTTGTTAGTAGGGAAGTGTGGATGAATTTTGTTAGTATAACAAATAAAATTTTGTTAGTGGGATCTAATGAATAAAATTAGTTAGTATGAAGGAAGGAATAAGGTTTTTTTTAGGGAAAAGGTATCGAATGAAATTTTGTTAATGGGAAGTAATGAATGGAGTATTGTTAGTGGACAAACAAAGATTATGATTATATTACTATTTTTTTGTAATTAAAGTAAAGATAGGGTAAGAGGGTAAAATTGAGCTGATGGGGAAGTAAGAATTATAAGGAAAGTGTTAAATGTTAATAAAAATAAATAATTGTACCGAGGAAAAGGTATATGTGCCCAAAAGAAGGTGAAGATATTACGGCGGCAATTTGAAGTTGCGAATGGGAGAATGCCGGTACGCCGGAATTCGCAACAATCGTGGGAACGTCCTAGACCCTGAGTATCTCGTCCAGAATGTCGGCAGGGGCAACTGGAAGAAAACAAAAAAGTAGACATTCATTGGACTTCACACCATGGAAATATTCTGTCTGGTTTCTGATCAGGTGGTGGATGAGCCCCAGTATCAGTCACTTAACTCGCTTCTCCCGGCAGACAATACTCCATTTGAATTATTGTGCACCTCATTCAGCAATACGATTTCACCACTGTAATGAGTATCGACGGTGTAATGCTTTTGCTCAGCTTCACCTCATCGATGGAAGATAGGTGATGGTCAACAACTTCATCAGCCGCAAGAAAAGAACGTCTCAAGGGGACTGGAGTGGACATATAAGATTCTGTAGACAGGGGCAATAAAACTGGCGCGATATTAAAAGCGTCCCAAAAATCAATCCCGAGATAAATAGAATACGTTAATGCCATAACAATCAAAAACCGAATCAACTGAGTGCGATTATTGAATTGAACCAAGGCAGTAACGTAGTCTGAAGCCGTCTTGATATTGGCGTGTATCAAATGAAGATACAAACCAAGGTCACGGACGAGGTCAAGGGCTCCCGCTCCCAGGATGCTAACGCTTGCACCACTGTCTAACAGACCTTTCAATTTGCGTCCCTTAATGCTGATCCCGGCATAAGGACGCTTGTCTTCGTGCGATGCCACGACTGACTCAACGCACGCTCGCTTGAGAAACCGTCGCGTGACAAAATATTTCCATGATCTGTGGAATCCCGACTTTGATCCTTGCCGCTTGCTGTTAGGCTTGCGGTCAGAATCAAAGTTACAAGCCACGTCCAGGGGATTGCTTGGATGAAATTGGACCTCTGGCAGCGACGTCTATATGGAAACATCTACAAACCTTGGTGGCTGAATTCCAATTTCCCGAGAACATGATTGCAAGGAAATAGCCGGATGTGCTTCGGTAGGGAGGGTACCCGCCCGGCGACATGAATCATAACCAGCTGAAAACTCGTCATGTAGCTGCACGAAGTTGACTCCATGTGCCTGAACTGGATATCGAAGTCTATCCATTTCCAACCATTGCAATGCGGCTTCTTTTCGGCGACACCTTCTTTCGAGCTCTCGGGTTGTTGAGAACTCATGTCCAGCCAGATGCTCCTGCAGTCGGAGATTCATAATCGTGAGAACTAGGTCTCGCAGATCCGTGCCCCTCATTGGAGTCCTGAGTTGAAGAGCCATCACTTCAATGGATTCAAAGAACTCTATGAACGGCTCGTGGGATCTCTGCTTGCGGGCGAACATATTTTCCCAAATATGTGCGTCATCAAGCCGAGATCCGAATCGCTCAATGAGTTCGCATTTCGACTGACTCCAATTCAATTCTCCATACAGTTCCCACATCTACCAGAACCAGCTTGTGGCGGTAGCCTGCAAAAGAATATGAAGTCGCGCCACCAATTCACGCTCTGAGATATTATAGTTTTGAGCCTGAGTGCTAACGCTCAACACAAACTGACGAGCATCTATTCCACCCGAGCCAATATCAAACTTGAAGCCCCATTTATGCATGAGAATAAAAGTTTCATCCGGCTCAAGTGTCTGGCCAGTATCCCAAAACGGAAGATACGAATGAGGATCTGGCCAATCCTGGGGAGAACGTGATGAAAGGCGAGTGGAATTATCATGTCGTGTGTGCGGGAACATGGTGAAAATGAAAAATAATAAAAAACCCCAGATTATCTTAAAAAACTTCGAATGATAAAATTTGAAAAATGCCAAAAATATAATTTAATTAAAAATTTCTCATCTAAATAAAACCAAAACCTAATTAAATTGTGTCGAAACTAATAATCAATGAGCAACAAGAAAGAAGGTAAAGTGAACTATTTTATAACAAGTTGGGTAAACAGACCTACGCTCATGTCAGAACGGTTTTGTACTCAAACTCTCAGAAATGCAGTCACCAGCAACGAATAAAGTCAAGAAATATGTCAAAAAGATGTGCACGTTTATAAGAAAATTCGTTGTTTTTCTGTTTTCAATGGCCGCCATTTTGTTGCAAACCAACAATAATCACTCAAATCATGAATTTCCAAAATATTAATGTTATTGACCTTGTTTGAAAATTTCAAGAAGATCAAATCAAAACTGCAGTGACTGATTCAATGGAAAGTCCATAACATACCAAAATCATGTGTTATTGTTGTTATGATTGGAGAAATTTCAAATGGCTATAACTTCCGGGTATATCATTCAATTTTCATCAAACTTACAAAGTTTAAGGAACTTTAGTAGGACTACTTAAATATTGAATTTCGTTCGCTTTGAAGGTACCTGTACGATTTTATTGGGGAAAATATGAAACTCGAATATCACACTATTATTAACAAAGTTGAGTGAATTTAGACGTCTAAGGTATTTGTTGTTGTTGTACTCATAAACACCTACCTCATTAATTTTTTTCAGATTGCAGGTTTTAATCGCGAGGGGGGACAAACATTTTTCGTATATTTCCCCTCCCTGTGTGCCCCTCGAAGCAAAAAGTGTCAAATTAAGACCTGTTTTGAAAAGCTCTTAATAAGACCTTTCGTTTGATACCCATATCGGCTACCTTTGATGAATTTTTTTTTTGGGGGGGGCCACTCCCCTATATGGGGAGACCCCCCTTAACTACCTTATAATATTTTTTTGCAGTTGAACTTTGAAGAGAGCACCACTGTACACCTGCTTCAAAATTTGATGTTTCTAGCTTGAGTAGTTTCCGAGAAAAATTGCTGTGACGCACGGACGGACAGACACACGGACAGACAGGACGCGATTTTAGTAGGGTTTTGTAAAATTATTTTACAAAACCCTAAAAAGTGATGATTCGTTTAAATTTAATTTCTCAAAATGATCCTTACTGGAAGAAAAAGCGGACAAGAAGGGTTGTTAGAATAGGCAAATAGTTTAAAATATGGACAATACATAAAGCAGACAGACTGCCACATTGCCTGACTCAGCGATAAAATCTGAAGGCGAACCCCGCTCAAAATGTCACGTCAAAGGGCCGACAACGAATTATGAATCATTATCGATTTCATAATGGCTCGGACAAGAGCCGCACAACTCTCAACGTTTGTATCAGAAAGATGCTGAAAGGGCCAAAAGCGCTGGCTAATTCCACGAGTTGGAACTAAGTTCAACTATCCCGTGAAGGGAGATACAGCCAATGTCTTGAGATTCGGATAATCCCAGCCATCACCCGCACTATTGCAGCATTACCACTGTCATAGCCCCTGAAGACTGACAAACATAAATTCAGCACGGTGGGCGACACTGCAACTGCGGCAAACCCCTTGATCAAAAATCTATTAATAAAAATATCGAAAAGCAAAACTAAATTCATAAATCGTCAATAAAAGCTCATAAATTTATAAATTCATTATTTAATACATAGCTAATATTATCTATACAACAAAAAAACTATTTCCCTGAAATGCACAGACCACTATTCAAGTCAGGCACTCTACTCAAGCCCAAAAAGTCTGAGAGGTTAAAACTTTAATCAAAAAAAACAATCAAAATCAAGTAAAAACCATTAGACAACCAGGTTTCTGTGGCAAAGCAACGAATGGTGCTATTAAAAATGAACTAAACACAACAAAAACGTTGCTTGGTTTTAATTTTGGTTGTATTTTTTTGTATACAATTTAAAGTTTTAAATTTTAAAATTCGTTGGGCTTGAGTACCTGGAGTGCCTGACTTGAATAATGGTCTGAGCATACCAGGGAAATTATTATTTTTTTTTGGTTAGGATATTAGATATCATTCAAATAGTGGGTTTATAGTTTTATTAGCTTTTTATTGACGGTTTGTGGGTTTAGTTTTCCTTCTCGATTTATTCATTTATATATCTTTAATCACGGGATTCGCCGCAGTTGCAGTGTCGCCGGCCGTGCTGGAAAGTATGTTTATCAGTCCTCACCGGCTATGATAGCAGTCACGGTGCGACAGTGTGAATGTTGGTTGGGATTATCCAAATCTCAAGACGTTGACTATATCTCCCTGCATGGGATAGTTGAACTTAGTTCCAACTCGTGGAAGTAGCCAACGCTTTCGGCCCTTCCAGCATTTTTCTGATAAAATCGTTGAAATTTGTGCGGCTCTTGTCCGAGCCATTATGAAGTCGATAATGATTCATAATGGTATCATTGTCGGCCCTTTGAGGTGACATTTTAAGCGGAGTTCGCCTTCAGATCTCATCGCTGAATCATGTTGCGAACTCCGGCGTACCGGCATTCTCCCATTCGCAACTTCAAATTGCCGACGTAACATCTCCACCTTCCTTTGGATGCTTATACCTTTTCCTCTGGATAATTATTTATTTTTATTAACATTTTACCCATTTTCCCTATAGTTTTTATTTCCCCATCATCTCAATCCTACCCTCTTACCCTCTTTTTAATTACATAAAAAATGGTAATGTAATAATAATTTTAATTTTCCCACTAACAGCACCATTCATTAATTCCCACTAATAAAATTTCATTCGACACATTTTGTCTAACAAAACCTAATTACTTCCTTCATATTAACTAATTTTATTCATTAGCTCCCACTAGCCAACCAAAATGGCAGATGGTTAGACCTTATTTTTTCTAACGCATATGTCCACTCCTGATAATTTTAATTCTATATCGTACAATTCCACTATTGTATATGATTTTCGCAATGGGGATTATGATAACATTAATAAACTTTTATCCCGAGTGAATTGGAATGATACCCTGTCAACGTTAGACTTGGATACGACTTTATCCACCTTTTACCGCATAATCTTTGACGCCGTTGAATCATTCATACCTAAAATAAAGAAAAGAGACAAGATTTTGGAACTATGGCTGGGGAGTGATCTCAGGCATTTACGTAATCAAAGAAATAAACTTTACAAGCTCCTAAAAGGAAGGAATGTCGCAAGCAACGCGATAAAGAGTAAGTTTAACGACCTTGCTCTTGAATTTAAGCTTAAATCTCAAGAAGCGTATCAATCGTATGTTAACGTCATAGCTCAAGAAACTATTTCCAATCCTAAAAAGTTTTTTGATTTTGTAAACGTTATGCGTAAAACCAATGGCTATCCTTCGGTAATGGCATACAAAGACTTAATGTCATCATGTGCAGAACAGATCTGTAAGTTTTTTGCCGACCATTTTCAGCATGTTTACTCCAATCCTGCTACTTTACCAAACCTCGAGTCTTCGGAAATAAAGTCAAGGACTCTTATAAACAGTATTTCAATTTCTGAAGATGAGATTCTCCAAGCTATCGAAGACCTTGATTTGAATAAAGGGCCTGGCCTAGATCTTAAACCTCCTTGCTTTCTGGCCCTCTGCAAAAATGAGCTGATTAGACCCCTCTTCATTATTTTCAATAAATCACTATCTAGTGGTATCTTTTCTAAGCTTTGGAAGCCATACTTTATAACACCAATCCATAAAAAAGGTGAAAAACGGCTTGTAGTGAACTATAGGGGTATTGCTATCTTATCTACTAAATTATATGTAGAAAAATTTCTCCTCTGATTGAACCATTTCTTAATGAAGAGCAACGTGGGTTCCGTAAAAATAGATCTACTACCACAAATCTAATCAATTTGACGTTTGATATTCTTTGTAGGTTCATTGCTCTGCTGGGTTCAGTCCTATTTGAAAAATCGAACACAATTTGTTAAATTTCAAGGTCGGTTATCGCGTGACATCAATCTCATCTCTGGGGTTCCTCAAGGAAGTCATCTCGGTCCATTTCTCTTCAATATCTTTATCTCAGATCTATCAAAAGTGCTGTCTGATATTTCGCACCTTTTTTACACAGACGACCTCAAACTGTAGCATAAAATTCAATCCTCAACCGATGTTTCTTTTCTCCAATCCAAATTAACCATCCTCCATCAATGGTGCGTTGAGAATCATCTTGAACTCAATTTGGAAAAATGTCAGGTAATAAGCTTTACAAGAAGAAGGAATGTCATTATATATAATTATGAAATCAATAACATACAACTGAGACGAGTTGAAAAAGTTGTAGACTTTGGCGTAGTCTTAGACACGAAACTCAGATTCAACCTTCATTATGATCAAGTTCTGTGTAAAGCCAATAAGATGCTTGGTTTTATTAAACGGAGAGCAAACTAATCTATGAATATTTTGGCAACAAAATCACTGTACACTTCACTAGTCCGTCCTATTCTCGAATACGGCTGCATAATCTGGGATCCTATATACGATATCTATGGCCGTAGACTTGAGTCTGTACAAAAACAATTTCTACTCTTCGCATTAAGATCCCTGCATGACCCCACTTCTTTTCATAATCTACCATCTTATGAGGATCGACTTCAAACATTAAACCTGATATCACTCGCCTCCAGAAGAGTCGCTTTGGCTGCATGTGTACCATTTGACGTCTTAAGGTGTAATATTCAAATTCCTTTTCTGTCAGACAAGATACACTTGCGTGATCCTATTAGAGTCGCTAGCCATAGTCCTTTGTTAACACCCACGTATATATTTCATTGTGCCTTGTTTGGCGAATAAATAAATAAATAAATAACAAATTTTATTTTTCATACTAACAAAAATTCATTCACGTTCCCCTACTAACAAATTTCATCTCAATGCCCACTAAGAAAATAGCATTGTGGCTCCGTTGGTAGCGTCGTGGATTCTCTACCGAGGGTCCGCTAGGGCTAGGTTCAAGTTCCCCGAGCGCAGGAAAATACTCTTTTTGGAATATTGGTTAAAGCAATTGTTTCCGTATATATATGATGATTTGCATCTAACCAAACGCTATCATTGTGTGGTTGTCGATATGCAAAAAAAATAAGTGAGTAGTGGAATCGAAGTGTAATGAACTCCGATTACGTTACCCAGATGCAGCAGTGTCAATTGGAAATGAAAAGGTTTGCGGGATTGATTTTCTGGATGTGAAATGCTGGATTTGGAAAGGCAGTTAGGATTGAGTTTTGGATAGCGACGATTGAAAAGGGAGAAATCTGTTTGAGACGAAGGTGAACAGTGTAAGAAATTTCGTACGTGGATGAAAAAATCGCGAGTTCAGAAAAAGTCAAAGTTTTGTAAGCCGGTCGAAAATGAGGAAAAAACAATTTGTTGTGATTATTATTACTGAGTTATTTTAAAAGAATACTAAGACAAGTTTACAGATAGAAGATAAAAATTATAATTGAATTTGTAGTGCCGTTAACGGACTTCTTAACAGAGGATAGACAATGAAGTGCTTTCAAATCCGAATGTACGGATTAAAATTGACACCAAGTGGATACAGTGATTGAAATATAAAATAATAAAGGATGAACAAATCAAGTGGCAAGTGCAAGTTTTAACAATAGCCGAACACTTGGATGCCGGAATGCTTGAACTATAAAAAAACGCGAGAAGAAAATCAGGGGGCGGACTCCTTTGTAGAGAGAATAGACTTGAATGAGTTAATTTGAAGTATACGTGAATTGATTATTTGAAGTAGAATGAAGTTCAACTGCCGTACAATGGATAAGTGGCTGTGTAGATTGTGAATCAAAGTAAAGTTAATTTTTTTTTGTTTTTATGCTAACGCAAAAGAAAAACAAAACGTAAAGTTCGTAAATTTAATTTTTCAGTGATTTTTCAGTGACCCCCCCTCTTCAGGTACCGAGCGCTCAGCAGCATCAATAGGGGTGAGTAATGCGCACATTTTTGCTTTCTATTTTATTTCTTTTCATTTCATATTTGTTGGTTGTTGCAGCTTTTCGCATAATAATTTTGTCGGTTTTTTACATCACTTTAGGAATTCATTTGAATACCCAGGGGCTAGTTTATTTTACAATACTATTTTTTTACAAATTGCTGTTGTGTGTTTTTCTAATTTAAAATAAAACGGCCACTAAGTTTTAAGTAAAAAATCTTTTTTTTCATTTCTCAATATGACATCCCCCTTTCCCGTCCTTATCCCTTCGTGTTAGTTTTTAGGTGTAAGGTGGCTCAAAACGAGCAGAGGGTGTCCCGGAAGTCCCACGACACGACTGAGCGGTAGCTGGCCTCAGAACGCCACCCCGGGTTACTCACCCCTCTGCCGAAACTTGATGTCTGCAACTGCGGTGATTTCCGCGGTTGAGGCACAGTGGCAGTTCGTCCACGCTTTCATTTTAAATTGGAATCAATTATAGATTACTTAATTTTTGTAATCCCCCCCCCCCTTCCCTTTTTTCTGTTGTATTTTATTTTTATTCCTTTACATTTGATTTTGTTTGATGCAAATTATTTTTTTTATAGGCAATTTTAAATTTTTTTTGTTTGCTTGAGCAAGTAATTTGAGTATACGTCCATTTTAAATAGAAAAGGGGATTCATTGTATGTATTTTTTTTTTTGTGGTAGGGAGGTGAAGGCATTTACGCCCGCCGAGTCTGGCAGTGTGGGACTCCCATGGAGGATACCCTTGGACTACCCACTAAACACCTCCCCTGTCAATCTGAGAACCTAGCCTGGAACTGTTTGACACATTACTTCGGGCCAGGTCTCGTTTTGTTACGCCGTGGGGCGCCTTCAAGCTGGGGAGTCCCTTTCCTAGCGGGAGGGGAGAGGGGAAGAAGAAATGCCAGAAGAGCGATCCCCCAGCCCCAGCACCTCCGGCTGCTGCGAGTCCCTTTTATCTTTTAGGACTGCCCGAGCATAATGTGCCACCTGGTTCCATTTGTCAACCGATTCGAGCATCACCGCAACTATATTATCCGGGGTGAGCTCGCCCGTCTCCCTGTAGAGTTCCCTTCGCAGCCTGGCCCATTTGGTACACGCAAAAAATGTGTGACAGGCATTGTCCCCCTCTCCGGGGCAAAACCAACAATCGGGAGACCGTGACTTACCGATCTTGTGCAGGTAAGACTGAAAACACCCGTGCCCGCTCAAAAGCTGGGTCAGATAGAAGTCAGTCTCACCATGCCTTCGATTTAGCCACGGTCTCACATCCGGGATGAGGCGCGCAGTCCACCTTCCCTTCGCGCAATTATCCCAAGACTGCTGCCAATCGTTGAGCGAGCGTTGTCTCTCCTCGCGGACAACCATCTCCCTCGCATCCTCGTTTCGGCGCAGGCAAATAGCGCGGCGCTCTCTAGCAAGGAGGGCGACAGGTATCACGCCTGCCATCACTCTCACCGCCGAGTCGGAGACTGTTGGATACGAAGATGCAATTCTCAGTGCTTCTCTTCTCTGTACCTGTGCCAATCGTTTTCGGTATACCTCCTTGCTGAGAGCATCGCCCCATACCTCTGCTCCGTACAGTAGCACTGACCCTACAGCACTCATCAAGAGGCGTCTTCTTGATGGGCTAGGTCCCCCTACGTTGGCCATAAGTCGACTCAGGGCCGATATTCCCGAAGTAGCCTTCTCAGCCGTTGCCCTGATTTGCCCAGAGAAACTCATCTTCGAGTCGATCAGTAGCCCCAGGTACTTCACCGCTGGCTTCGATTCGATTTGTATATCTCCAATACTGATCATCCTGACTCTAGGGATTCTCTTTTTTGTCAAGATGACCACTTCGGTTTTCTCCAGTGCTAAACTGAGCCCGCGAGCAGTCATCCAGTCCCTCACTCGGCGCATTAGCATACCTAGCCTAAGTTGCGCTTGTTCAACGGTGCGTCCAGCGACCAGAGCCGCAACATCATCCGCATAGCCGACCAAGCGCGACTCATCTGGCATCTCAAGTCTCAGTAGTCCGTCGTAAGACACGTTCCACAGGTCCGGACCAAGGATAGATCCCTGGGCAACACCCGATGTAATTTCCATCCTTCGTTGGCCCTGTGTCGTGTCGTAGAGCAGGCTTCGGTCCTTTAGGTAGTTCCTCAAAAGCCGCATTAGATATTCTGGAACTTTTAAAAGAGTTTTCCAGCGTGTCCAGAATATCCACCCATCTAGCGGAGTTGAAGGCATTCCTGACGTCGAGTGTCACCAACAGGACGATCCGTCGCTTGGTGCGACTATGTGCGTCTGCCTTTTGGACCGCGTTCACCACCTCTGCAATCGCATCAATGGTAGAACGTCCTGCTCTAAAGCCGTACTGCCGAGGAGATAGGTCCCCAGCAGCACGTATCGCGTCAGTGAGTCTTCCCTTGATGAGTTTCTCTAGCACTTTCCCAGCCGTGTCTAGCATGCATTACGGGCGGTATGCAGACGGCGATTCGGGATTTCCCTTCCCCTTGCTGACCAGCACGAGCCTCGCCACCTTCCATCGTACCGGGAAAACCCCGTCCCGTAGGCAAGCGTTGAATGTGCTGAGCAGCAAGTTAGGACAATGGTGATAGACGAGCTGCAAAACCTCAGCAGGAACACCATCTGGACCGGGAGCCTTCCTCGCTTTCAAGGAGAGGACTGCCTCCTCCAGTTCCAGCTGTGTGAAGAGTGGGCACTCGACTGCTGTTTCACCATAGACAGCGTCAACACGGACGGGATGGGCGGGGAAGAGTCCCCGCACTATCGCGTCCATCTTTTCCGCGTCATGTATACAAGGCTTCCGTAGGGCACCAAGTTTCCCCATGACCAGCTTGTAGCCAAGGCCCCACGGATCCCTATTTACATCGTCCACGAGGTCTTGCCAGCATCGGGCCTTGCTCTTGTTAATAAGCCTGCGAAGATATTTCCTGCCGGACCTGTATGCTGCTAGCCTAGTGTCTGCCTCCTCCCGTGTTCGCGCCCGCTGGGCCTCTCGCCGAAGTTTGTGACACTCGCTTCTTTGTTCGGCGATCTCGTTTGACCACCAGTATACTGGAGGCTTACCGTGTCGGGGTCTCCGACGGGGCATGGAAGACTCGCAAGCAGCTATGATGGTACTCATAGTTGAGTTCACCAAGTCCTTGGCTGTAGGCCCCCCACTCCCTGGTGGAGCTCCCAGAAACGGTGCGCCTGCCGTAAGCGCGTCAGCGAACCTCTCAACGTCCATCCTCCCAGTCCTCCATCCGAGGATTGAAGTTTGGGCATATGCACCCAGAGTGGCACTGTCGTGAATCTCAACCGCTATATACTGGTGATCACTAGCCAAGTAGTCCTCTAGTACTCGCCAGTTGTGTACTCTAGGTACCAGGGACACCGAAGCGAGTGTCACATCGGGTATGGTTCCTACGCAACCCCAGCGGCGGAAAGTAGGGGTGTTACCAGTATTTAGGACAAGAAGCGCTGTTCTGGCCGCCATGTCCAAGATTTGCTTTCCCCTTAGGTCGGATTGTGGCATACCCCATTCAATGGCTCTAGCGTTGAAGTCTCCCCCGACCAGCATGTGGCCCTCTGTGTTCGAGACAGCGTCCTCCAGGGCATCGAGTTTGGTTCGAAAAGATTGCATTGCCTCGTTAGGCGTCAGATAAACACTGAAATATGTTATCCCTGAACACCGCACCCACACAAAACCATCCCCGCGTCCATGGCCCTGCACCTGAAGGCGGGCGCTGTCTCGAACCCAGATGGCCGAGGTACTAGATTCGTCAGGGTACCACGCTTGCGAGTCCTTGTTATGATGTTGCTCGCTCAGCAACAGGGGGTCAGCTTTCTTATCCCTCGCAAACTGCTCAAGTAGGTCCTGGGCGTTTGTGCTTCGGTGCAAATTGACCTGCAGGATACGGATCATTTGAGTATCGATTTGGCTTTAGTTAGGGCCTCCTTGAAAACCCAGCATCTCCTTGTCCCCGGCTCATGTTTGAGGTCGCCGGGTGCTAGCTTAGCATCCTTGCAAAGAATGCATTTTGCCTCGTTCGTGCACTCCTTCCTTTTGTGCCCCGTTTCACCACATTTGTAGCACAGAGATCTCCTGTCGGGTTCCCTACAGCCATACGCGGTGTGTCCGTATTCGAGGCATCTGAAGCAGCGGATAGGGATCGCTCTTCTCCGTATCCTGCAGATCACCCAACCTATCTTAATTTTGCCCTTCGCCAGGATTTGCTGGGCGTCTTTATCAGCTAGTTCGACAATAGCCATGCGTTGCCCCCTTGTGTTTTCACGTATCAATCTTGCCTTGACTTCACTTAAGCTGGGGAACTTCCTCCTAATAGCATCCTCTACTTCAGCTTTGTCCGTGACGCAGTCGAGGTCCCTGATTTCCAGGGTGGCCATTGGTTTGAGCGACGCAACCGTTGCCGCATCTCCAAGAAGCTTTTGAACCGCGTCACGGAATGCATCTTTGTTTGTGGCCTCTGGCCCGAATTCCACCAGCAGGCCACCGATCCGGGTTGGTCGAACTGCTTTGATGGCAGTTTTGGTGTCGTCTGGCTTGACCGCTCCTTTAATTTCACGGAGGACATCTGCGTAGGTTCGGCCCTTAGTGGGTTTAATAAGCAGTGCCTCTCGCAAGGGTTTGCGCCGCGGTTTGCTTTTTGTTTTCTGCGGTATATCGGGGGGTTCTTTGTTCTTTTCGTGGTTGAGCTCTTTGTCTGTTTTTTCTAGGAGTAGCTTTTTGGCCGCTTTTTTCGCTGCCTTGTTTCGCTCCACATGAAACTCCTCGCCTGGAGTGTCAACTTCGTTTATGGTCTCGTCCTTCCTCCTTTTCTCACGGTCGCCTTCAATTGGGCTACCGGCCATTCTTTTGCTGCTGCTAGGACCCACTGATGCCTCGAGGGAGAGCGTGTCTTTTTGGTGCTTTTCGGTTGCAAGCCACCGCCGCCTGTAGTGCGTTATGCGGCCAAAAAGCTCCTCCAGTTCAAGAATGCCATTTTTGACACTCTTGCCTATGTTTTTCTGCACTTCGCAGGCAGCCCTCAGTTGTTTGACGATAGTCCCCGCTTTCCGAGTAACCCGCTCTTCTTCGGCGCGGTCAAGGGCGATTGTGTTATTTGGCGCCACCTCTTGGGAAAGGCCCCCGTTTCCTAGCCCTTTTGCTTCTATCGCTTGGGTCGCGTTTGAAGTGGCGTCGACCGACGGCAAAACTTCTCCCTCCCCCAGTCTTACACTGGCCTCTGTTGGTGTCGCAGCTTGATCCGGATTGTGTACGTCTTGCACTGGACGCTCCGGGGTGCGCATAGTCCTTCTACTGCGTCCAAAGGCCGCAATGATGCCAGGTTGCACAACGCACTCTGCCTTCTTTCGTTCGTTAGTCCGTCTGTGGTCTGTCTCCGATGATTTAACCTGTGATGTTGACTTTGACAGTGTTTCTGGGGTTTGCTGCCTCCCGCCGCAATCGGTGACTTGTTTTATCGGTGTTCTTGCCAACAGCGGTTTTTGCCTGAAAGGGTTCTCCGTGCTAGCGTCCTGTTTGCTTGTAGTTATATCTGTTACAGAAGCCAAGTTCACCACTTCTATAACATTGCCGTCGCTGGATGACGACGGCCGGGAGCCCGCTCGCTCACGTCCCTCTGCCGCCGGTACTGGGGATCCGACCCCCTGCACCGTAATTTGGTTTCCCTTGTGGACCTGCATGATTTGGTTTTCTGTCTGGGTTTCCGTTCCCATAGCATTTTACCTACTGCCAGGATATATGGATAATTGATGACGGCATATTTTTCGTCATGTCACAGTGAAGATCATTGACACTCAGGTATTTGTCCTGAGACTCTCCCTTCACTGCCGACCATTGTCCGCGGCTGCTTATTGGTTATTCGCAGCGAACCTTTCGAGAAAGGTCTTCCCCTATCCGCAACCCTGGGGACGCGTTTGGTTCCCCGGTCTGAGGGCACTATCGATAAATCGATAACCAAAATTGTATGTATTAGATTGTTATATTGTGCTAATTTTCCTTTGCAGTTTGAGCTTTGAATTGGTAGAACTTGCCGTTTAAGTTGATTAAAGAATTAAAAATATTTTAATTAATAGGAATCTTTCATTTCTCCGGGTGACCTCTTCCTCTCCTGTCCGTTTTCTTTTGTGTTAGTTTTTATGTGTAGGGTGGCTCAGCACGAGCATAGGATATCCCGGAAGACCCGCGACGTGAACGACCGCTCGCCGGTCTCAGTATGCCACCCCAGGTTACGCTGCTGAAACTTTAATGTCTTCAACTGCGGTGACTTCCGCGGTTGTAACAGAATGACGCCCAAGATTAGGTTGTTGTTGTAATTTGGGTTATATTTAACTGTATACAATTTAAAGTTTTAAATTTTTTGATTCGTTGTGCTTGAGTACCTGGAGTGCCTGACTTGAATAGTGGTCTGGGCAAATTAGGGAAATTTTTTTTTGTTTTGGTGAGAATATTAGCTATCTTTCAAATAGTGGGTCTATAGTTTTATCAGCTTTTTATTGACGGTTTGTGGGCTTAGTTTTCCTTCTCGATTAATTCATTTATAGATCTTTGATCACGGGATTCGCCGCAGTTGCAGTGGCGCCGGCCGTGCCGGAAGGTATGTTTATCAGTCCTCACCAGCTATGATAGCAGTCACGGTGCGGCACTGTGAATGTTGGTTGGGATTATCCAAATCTCAAGACGTTGACTATATCTCCCTGCATGGGATAGTTGAACTTAGTTCCAACTCGTGGAAGTAGCCAACGCTTTCGGCCCTTCCAGCATTTTTCTGATAAAAGCGTTGAAATTCGTGCGGTCGATAATGATTCATAATGGTATCATTGTCGGCCCTTTGAGGTGACATTTTGATCTCATCGCTGAGTCAGGCACAATGGCAGTTTGTCCATGCTTGCATCAATTATAGATTACTTGATTTTTGTAACTTCCCCCCCCCCCCCCCCCCCCCTTTTTTCAGTTGCAGAGCGCTCCACAGCATAAAAAGGGTGAGTAAATTCTTCTTCTTTTTTTTGATTCCTTACATTTGATTTTGTTTGATGTAAATTATTTTTTTTTATATGCGATTTCAAATTTTTTTGCTTGCTTGAGTAAGTAATTTGAGTACACGTCGATTTTAAATAGAAAGGAGGGCCGATTTGATTCATTGTATGTATTAAATTGTTATATTGTGCTAATTTTCCTTTTTAGTTTGAACTGTGAATTGGTGGAACTTGCCGTTTAAGTTGATTAAAGAATTAACAAGTTGGGTAAACAGACCTACGCTCATGTCAGAAGGGTTTTGTATTCAATTTTCAAAATGCAGTCACCAGATTCAATAAAGTCAAGAAGCATGTCAATGACGATTTTATTGGAGAAACTATGAAATTCGAAGACCATACTATTATTAACAAAGTTGAAAGAATTTAGACTTCTGAGGCTTTTGTTATTGTTATACTCATAAATATCTCGCTTGATAATTATTTCAGATGTCCATTCGCGAGGGAGGAAACACATTTTTCATGTATTTCCCCCCTGTGCCCCCACTGAAGCAAAAACTAACAGTTTAAGAACTGTTTTGAAAAGCTCCCATGAAAGCTATCATTTCATACTCGTATCGGCTACGTTTGATGAATTTTTTTTCAGGAGCCACTCTTCTGTACTGTTATCATCGATTAATAGCCAATTTTTTCGAATCCTAGAGTTGTTACAAAGCCCCTTTGTTAGAAGCTCCCTCCCGTCTCCTTGACTTGTTTCACTTATGAGTATTAATTGTAGGTACTCAGCTTCAGTCATTCATTAAATTGAATCAAGTGTTCAAAGCATGCACCTTAAACGTTGAAGTTGGGAAAAAATAACTCAAAGTTATTCAATCTTCGCATTTAAAACAGCCACTATTTTGTTTTACGATTACTGATACCACTAGCTGAACCGATTCTCAAAGTTATTCATGACACCTATCATTCCTGAAATTTTCATGCAAATACTAGCAAAACTGTAGTGTCTAAGTCGGTAAAAAGCGCATGTTGTTCCATAGCCATATGTTGCCATAGTAATACATGCAGCGCATATTGTTCCATAGTAATACAGGAAAATTCAAACCGCTATAACTTCGCTAAATATGATGCAATCTTTATGAAACTTGCAGGGTTGATCAATCTTATAAATAGACATCTGTGTACTGAATTTCATTGAATTTAATGGTACCATTAAGATTTTATTCAAGAAAACATAAAATCAATAAATCATACTATTACTAACAAAGTTGAGTGGATTGCGACTTCTCACGTATTTGTTGTTGTTGTACTCATCAAGGCCTACATTCGTGATTTTTTTCAGATTTTTCGGATGGAAGGTGTCCAGTCGCGAGGGGGGGGACACAAATTTTTCGTGTATTTCCCCTCCCTGTGCGCCCCTCGAAGCAAACTTTGCCAAAATAAGACCTGTTTTTAAAAGTTCTCATCAAGACCTTTCATTTGATACCCATATCGGCTACCTTCAATGAAATTTGTTTTTCGGGGGGTCACTCCCCTACATGGGGAGACCCCCCTTAAATACCTTATAAAATTTTTTAGTAGTTGAACTTTGAAGAGATCACCACTTTACACCTGTATACAAAATTTGATGCTTCTAGCTTAAGTAGTTTCCGAGAAAAACTGCTGTGACACACGGACGGACGGACAGACAGACAGACGGACAGACAGGACGCGATTTTAGAAGGGTTTTGTAAAATTATTTTACAAAACCCTAAAAATATGTTAATTAATAGTAATCTTCCATTTCACAGTATGACCTCTTTCTCTCCCGTCCGTTTCCTTTTGTGCGAGCACAGGGTGTCCCGGAAGACCCGCGGCACGACTGAGCGCTCGCCGGCCTCAGTATGCCACCCCGGGTTACGCACCCCTCTGCTGAAACTTAATGTCTCTGACTGCGGTGACTTCCGCGGTTGTAAAAACATGCAATAATGAAAGTAAGCTTAGACATCCGTTGGAAACGAAACAACAGAGAATATGTTGGGGCGTATCCCATTTTTGTGAAGAAAATTTTCGATACGGTTTGGTCCTTCAGGACAGCTTCTGCGGACACCTTATCGCCATGATGTGCAATATTTTGTATGGGAAATCGTTTTTTGGGACTGATTCTAATCTGATTACAATGCATTATTTCAAGATATTGAATGTTCTAGAGCAAAGAACAATTATTGAGCCTCTGCTCTTTTCTATATTTGTCTGCAAACTACTGGATGGCTTTGATTTCAATGTGCCGTTATTAGCGTTTGATGATGATTTTATAATTCATACGGCCGACCGAAAAGCTTCACTAGTTTAAAGCAATCTTGAGAAAATGTTCAAGAATGTGCAGCTCTATACCGAAAATTAGCGAATAAAAGTCGATGCGCAAACGTTCGGAACAAGTTTCTTTCAGGAAATGCTGTGGTTAGTCAGTCAAAATCTGAAATGTAGTTGGAACGATTTCCACATTACGGCTGGCGAGGGTAATTTAGAACGGGCTCCACATAAATCCTGTGCTCAATAACTCGGTGTTCATTTCGTCAAAACCATGCTCAGTAAAGCACAAAAAGTAGTCATGTCCCTTCGATGACTCTTTCATTCTAGATACATTAATCAGAATGTCAAAGTTATCTCTTACAAGACCCTGGTTAAACCAGTCTTGATATATAATGTCCGATCGAAAAATTTAGAGTTTTCGAAAGGAAATGTCTTTATGAATGTACCGGTCTGTACAGAAAGTCTGAGATAGATTGGAAATACTATATATCGTATCAAAGAATTTGTCAAACTGCTAAAGTGACAAGAGTTGATACGTTCATTTCGGAAATATTCGAAATCACATCGCAAAATCTGTAACTGTGTGCTTTTCCTGGATTTTGTAGCCATTCCACCCTACAGAAGGTTGCATTGAGACTTGTCTCACCACTAGCTTTATTCTTCCAGAAGCATTCATGTAATTGGAGATAAATTGATCTGTTTTTGATTCTGGTGGCGTTCAGATTGTTCATCATATGTACAGTCAGCCAACCGATAAGAAGATAAAATATCTTCCGAATTTGAGCTCCAGCAATCATCAATTCTAATCGAGATACGCATTCGCTAAGTTCGTTGAGGCTAGTCCAGCTGAGACAGAGCAATCTAGGAATTGATGGCTGAATGAGAATAGAATTCGTGGTGTGAATTTTTTTATTTCTCGTTTTTTTGATTTTCAGCTCATTATTAACATATTTAATGTTTAATTGTTATTTTTATAAGTTAACAGTTTTTTTTCCAAAATTAAAGATAATTCTTAACATAAAGGTTAAGAACATTGTGATATAAATATATTTGAATAAGATAACGTATTTAAATAGGATTTCCAGATTAAGTTTGAGCATACTAGGTAGGAGCTAAAAGGTCACTATTTTGTTGTGCTTTTTAGTTGTATATAATTTTTTGTGGGGTTGGTTGGTTTTCTTCTCCTTTTTTTTCCAATTAATTAATATTATGTAATAGCTCAAATTTGATGAGGATATTGTTTTTGGCTATATTTTGATGGATAAATCTATAGTGGAGTGCCAAGTGGGCCACTAAATTTTTATTACTTCAATGTTTTGAAACTTTCTTTTTGTTTTTATAAATTTTAAAGGAATTGATAAAGTAAAGCGTTTTTTATTTTGACTTTAAGAAAACAGCCAAAGACAATTTCAATTACCAACCCGGGTGCAGAGGTTAGTATAATCAAATGGATATCAATAAAAGAACGGATTGTATAAACTTAAATCAAAAAATTGCTCTTCGATAAAATGGATGTTGCTAATTACTTAATGTCGAAAAAAGTTCATAATAATTATTATAAAGCTCTGTAGCCCTCTCTTTGCGGCTCGCTTGGCCACGAAACCGAAGCTTTAATTTTTGAATGTATATCTACTTTACTTTTATATAATCCTGACAAAAACCTAACTGTGAAAAGTGGCCAACTTCGGTAGAAAGGACCCTCGGAGTAGTCAGTGTTACCGAAAAAAGAATTGAGCACTAACGAGCACCAAGCTCCATAGCTGTTCCTTTAAATATAATAGAAGGAATGTGCAAGATTGTTCCGTTTATGTAAAAAGAGTTGTAACACAAATAACAGATTCCTAACTTGGTACGTTTTAGTTGCTAATAGATTAAATTCCAAAAATTTGACTCCTCCAATTTATTTGATTACTGCATCTTGGCATATGATTTTACTGACTGCTGATTAGAATTATCAATTATAGATAACAAATTTTTAGAGCGTAATCTATTGAATCGTGTCAAGTTAGAAATCTGCTATCAGTATAACAATACCTAATACTTTCGTGATCTGTCTGTCCAAGCGTCGCAGTAAGTTTCCTCAGAAACTATAGAAGCTAGAATGCTCAAACTTTGTGGAAAGGTCAAAAGTTATGGTCTCTCAAATGTTTAGGTCTTACTCAAAATTTAAAATTTTTTAAACGGGGGTCCTCTTTACAACGAAGTAGCCCTTAAAAACTTTTTTTAATCAAAGGTAGTCGAATTGGGTATTAAATGAAAGGTCTTGATTAGAACTTTTAGAATCTGAAGGAAAAAGGTCATTTTATGCATCAAGGAGTAACAAAGTGTCCCAAATTTTTGGTCTCCGCACGCGATTGAACATTCTTGAGCCGAAAAATCTGAAAATAATCAGGGAGGTGGGTCTTTATGAGCACAATGGCAACAAATACCTCAGAAATTGAAATTCACTCAACTTTGTTTAAAATAACACGATTTGTAGATTTTACATTTTCCCCCATAAAATCAAAATAGTACTTTTAAACTGCTGGAAATTTTGCAATTATATAGATTGTGCCTTATGATCCTTATGCTCACAAAATTTCACGGCAATAGAATCACAATCGAGTGAGTTATAGCCATTTCAATTGTAGGGAATTACAACAACAATAACACGTAAATATGGTTGATAAAAATTTAAAATTGACCTAGGCACTTTTATTTTCTTCCAATTTTCATGAAAATTTAAGGAATAATTGTTTAATTTGAATATGTTCAATTAATACGTTAATTATGTTGAAAATGTTCAATTGGCTGAGCATTCAAAAAAATCATTTATGATGGATCCAAATGGTGGTTGTAATATGCTCATGAAAGAAACTCTGCATCTTTTGCATAAATTTGAACGATTTCTTATCCAAGTATTGGATGAATATTTTAAGCTATCGATTCACGCTGTTAGAAAACTTGTTTCAAACCCTAGGATGGTTACAAAGACCTTCTGGTAGGAACCCTCTTCTGCTTACTCAACTTATTTTTAGCTGAAGAATGCTTCACATTCCTTGTCTTACGTTTAAAGGAACTGCTATGGAGCTTCGTACACGTTATGTTAGATCTCAATTCTGTTTCCGTTACCATCGTTAAAAATGGCTTGAACTTCTTTAAATGTGATCAATTATTTTGTTTATCTGATATTGATGATTGATTGAGTTCAAACGCGTCTGCTCACATAACTAAGCAAGGCCCGATAGCTTTTCAAGAAAAAATTCTGTAAATGTGATTCGTTTCATTCAAAATTGCAGCGAAATATTTAAACATCAAATTTCAATGAATTTAAGGTTACGAATTCACTGAAAAAAATGTTATATTTATAAATCTCACTACAGTTAACAAAGTTGAGTAAATTGCGACCTATAAGATAAGTATTTGTCATTGTTGCAGTCCTAAGAACCCACGGCCATGATTTTGTCTCCTTGAAAATGTAGGTTTTAGTCAGAAATTAATAACTGGTCCGTTTAATCTTAAAGTTGGAGGTAACAACCCAAATTATTCAATATTCTTACTTAAAACAGCCACAATTTTGTTTTACGATCCATTTAGGATAAGGATAGGTGATCATAAGTGTCATGGAATTAAATGCATGCCTCCTGTGTATTTGGGTGGTAAAGTATCATGGGCTTCGGTTAAGTTTATTTTTTGTTTTGTGGTTGTTGAGAAGGCCTCTTGTGTATTTGGATGGGAAAGTGTCATCATCAGTCGTCTGTTTCCTCGTGCGGGCTTCGTACGAGAGTGTGAGAGATTGATGCTTGATGTAAGTTTCTGTGGTATGTATGGTTGTTTCATTCATTCAGATTTTTTTTTATATGCATAACGAGAGTTAAACCTGTTGTGGCTGTATGGGATTATTGTTTGTAGGTATGTTATCCAATAAGGTCGGAAGATGGTGGCATCAGTTCTTTTGTAAGAGCAATTAGTTTTTAATTGTTTGCATGGCGGTTATTCTCTGTTTACAACCATCTACAAGATCTTATGATGAAATGGCGGTGCTAATTGAGAGTGTTGTAACCGGCTTTTTGATTTGTTTGCAAGCAGCTGATCCGTGTTTACAAGCAATAAATATGTGTTCCTCATATATTTTCTACTACCACGTTTTTCTCACAACGCATCTTTTACTAACATCGTTTAATGGATATAGTTTAATCAAGTCAACGTCTCAGCGAATTTCCACTGATTGAAAATTGAGAGACAGTATTCTACAGATTAAAAGTTAACTCTAGGGATGCGCAATGATGTCCGTACAACATAATGTGTTGGTAGTGGATTCATAATTAATAAGAATCGTTCAATTCGGCGGTATCCTACCAGATTTGGCATTTACATATTAAAATGGCTACCGGCAAGAGCATCCTAAATTAGGAAGCATGCAAAAAGCGAAAGATGTGAAATGTCTTGCGCGTGTTGGATCGATGAACGGTAAAATTTGTGTACTGAAGATTTAGATATGCGTTATTTGAACTACAAGGTTGTCGGATAAGACATGTAGGTGAAGATGACGGTGTTAATTACGATACGAGAAAATGTATGCTCTATTGTTTCCAATTAGCATAATGAGTGTATTCGAAGTGTGTACTTGTGAATGAAGAACATTATTTTGATTATATGAAGTGAAAATGACTTGTTGAAGCTTGTATTTAATTTGCTGTTTTGAATAATTACGTAACCCTCTTAAGAGATGAATGAGTGTGTAGACTTATAACAGTTATTTGCAAATGTTTTAATTTTACAATATGCAAGGTTTTTTGATTTTATGAATTATATAATTTTTAACAGATATTAAAACTTCACAGGCTGTCAGTATCAAAGCAACGATTATTCCGCATATAGGCCAGATTTTTCGATTTTGCTTGACAACTTTCGGCTTCATATCTGTTCTGCTTATTCAGCATTTGTCTACCACCCAGGCATAGAAACATTTTGGTGACATTCACAAGTGTTCTCTCTCGACATCGGTAGGTGAGTTGAATGCATGACCGAGCAAAAGTAACACCTGATCTGGTCTTTTATGTTTGTGTAAAAGAATCCACTACGAGCAAGCTTAAGTATTTTACTTTCATCAATATTTAAATTGCTGAACGTTTTGATTTGGTCATATTCTCGCTTTAAAGACAACATCTTCTATGATTCCCCCTCCCTTTAGAGCACCTCTCTTTAATAATTTTCTCAACAAGGTATGTATCAGGATGTTTCACAGTACTTAACTCTGGTTCGTAGTACCCGCCTTGTATCAAATTCCCTTGATAGTCTTCCAGTAAGTATGTTCTTGGCTATGTTTTTCTTACTTCTTTTATTTAAAAAATTTCAGTGGACCATGTTGGTGTATAGCCTTTTTCAAAGATGTGTTTATGTTTGCTTATACGCACAAAGTCACCTAGTTTGAATTTAGGTTTTGAGGTAACCTTAACTTTCCTATAAACATCTGAAAGTATTTGGGCTTCATTCAAGGCGTTAACGTAAATAGGACGCATCTTTATAACGTGATATTTGGTTCTATTATACTGATCAACTAGTTTCGATACCAGGCTGGCTCAGTGGTAGTTTCTATTTATGCTGAATTAATTCCACATAATTCCTTTAAGAGTTCGGTTCAAGTGCTCTTCATTCGATGTTTTATGGGGCTAAAAGTTGAGTAGTGGTAAATTTCAAATATTTTTATGAGGTATCGAAATGTTTTATTGAAAAACTCTTTTCCATCGTCCATTTGCAGGTTTCTGGGGACAGGTCTTTGTTCGAGGATTGATTCCATTCCACTGGTTACTTCCTTGGCGCTCTTGTTTTTGATTGGTAGTGCCCAGGCAAAAATTGAAAATGTGTCGATAACTGTGAGTAAGAACTTGCAGCTTCGATTTTCAGATGAGTATGCAGTCATGTCAACTTGGTTCTGCTTGCCAGAGGTCATCAATGCCTCTAATAGTAGCACAACGTCGTTTAAAATTTCTGCGTGTCGGTCTGTCTAGTTCATTGCGAATTTGCTTCCTACTCATGGTGACTAAATGTATAAATATGAGTAGTGAACTCGTTTTTATGTGAATATTTGTAAAAATGACGCGTTTTATTCATCCCTTCACAATGATGTTTGCCGGACCATCTAGCTGTGGTAAGACGAGTTTCATAGAAACTATTTTGAAAAAAAAACTTCAGGATTCATTCGCAAGTAAAGAAGGTGGTGTAATGCCAAAACTCAGGCGATACCAAAGGAGTCTCTTTTTGATAATATCGAATATTTAAATACAATTCTTGAGGAATTCATAAACTCAATTATACGAACGAACCCACGCTCATTATTCAGGATGATATTATATTGAATGCGTTTTCAAGGCAAATATGTGAACTATTTACTAAAGGATCACATCACCGCAATTCATCAGTGATATTGCTAACAGAATATTTTTCATCAAGGAAAATTCTACAGAAATATTTCACTAAACTGTAAGTACGAGCATCTTGTATGTTTTAAGAACCCGCGTGATAAAAGTCAATTTCATTAGTGGCCAAACAAGTCCATCCGGAAAACAGTAGGGAGCTTGTGAGGACATATAAAGAAACAACACAGATTCCACACAGTTATTTTTTAATAGGCTGAACTCGGGATATAAATGAGGTTTTACGTTTCCCCACTCATCTATTTAACGAAGACTTTGTGGCATGTTATTGTTCAAAAAACAGTTTGAAGCATGTGGATGATGTAACGAATGAAACGATTGAAGTACAACAAGCACATGTTATACGTGCTAAGACATGCTTAACCGTATTTGAGGAACGCCACACTGGAGAATGTAGACCCGGAGGCAATCAAAACTCCGTGTAAAATTACAATGAACACCTTGAGAGGAAACCACTTGTCTCGCGGAAAGATATATAACTGTATGTGTAAATATAAAATGTGTATACGCGAGATAGTAAACGCTAAACACTCAGTTCCGTGACAACTTAAGGTTTTAATTGAGCATGGAGGATTTCTACCTGTATTAGTTAGTAGCGATATGCAAAATAATAGCAATCTCAACAAAATGCTGTGTATAAAAATTTGAAAGAAACAATTGACAGTGCAAATAACCAGACTTTGCTTGATAACGCGATGGATTGGCGATGGCGATGGTATTGAAGAGTAGGAAAATGGTTGGTTGTATTGAAGAGTAGGAAGTTGGTTGATAAACAAAACTCAAGGCGTATCAACAAAACAATTCACTCTTCGCCCTCTTCTCCTTTACCTAGAGAAAATACGATTAGGGGGAGAAAAAAAGACTACGTGATAATGATGATTTCAGAAAAATTATTAAAGCAACTCAACTATGTAACTACACACAAAGAATTTCCATAAGTAATTTCAAGCTATCGGAGCTATCCGAAAAACGAGATCGATACTTACACGAAGCAATTAAGATCAGTGTAGAGCAAAAATTATCCTGTAGATTTACATTAAGTAAATGTAATAAGGGTGAAATGATCAATTTAAAGTTTAGTAAAGACAAGTACTTACAGGAGAAAATCAACCTGAACATAATTTATAGTTATGAAAACATATTGAGTTCACATAAGTAGGAAAATTAAAAATAGTTCTCTCAACTCTAAGCTTGGTGATCGCTATCACCGGTGTGAGTGTTGGCCTGAGGGAATTAGTACACACGTCGAGACCACCTTCTAACATTTTTCTGCTCTAAAATTTCTCATAAAAATAATTAAATTAACAATTATGTAGCTAAACACAAAGAATTTTCATAAGTAAGTGATTTTTGTTAAAATGTTTTATGTATTAAGAGGTCCTTTTGTGAAAATTGGCTGTAATGCGTTGTCATTTTTTGCCAGCCGAAGTGTGTGGCAATGAATTATTTTCGAGCCATAACTGAAGCTGGTAATACCCTCGTAACATAAGTTGGTTGGCTTCACAACTTGTAAGCGGTAAGCTTTCCAGTTTAAAATTTTCCTTAATTGTCTAACGTTCACGTTGGTTATAGCGCAGATCACTAAAAGTAAAATTTTCGTTTGATTTTCCTTCTACCTTTGTATTATATAAACATTTAATAAGCTGTTGACCATTGGAAAACGTTTCATTGGCATTAACGGGTATTCTGTAAAAAGCTGCAGACGCAACCTTGAAATCCTCATGATCTGCAGTCAATAGTTTACTTTTGCCTTTACTAAAAAAGCATAATGTTTTGTCACACCTAGTGAAACTGTACCAAATACAATACATTTTGCCAAATCTGATGCGGCTTCTGAGGGACTACCTGAGGGACTGAAGCCTACTATATGACATGACACAGGGCCTACAAACGATGGAAGTTAAGTTAGGTGTTGGCCAGGGATCTATCCTTGGTCTAGACTTGCGGAACGTTTCTTACGGTGGGCTACTGAGACTGAAGGTGCCAGATGCGTCACGCATGATCAGCTGTGTGGATGATGTTGTGGCGCTGGTCGCTGGACGCACCGTCAAACAAGCGTAATTCAGGCTAGGTATGCTAATGCGCCGAGTGAAAAAATGTATAATTGATTGTGAGTTCAGTCTAGCACTGGAGAAAACCGAAGTTGTCATCTTGACAAAAAAAGAATATCTCGAGTAAGGATCATCAGTATTGGAGGTATACTAGTCAAATCGAAGCCAGCAGTGTAGTACATGGGGCTACTGATCGACTCGAAGATGAGTTTCTCTGCGCAAATCAGGGCAACAGCTGAGAAGGCTCCTACAGGTGTATTGGCTCTGAGCTGACTTATGGCCAAAGTAGGGGGACTCAATCCATCAATTAGATACCTTTTTATGAGAGCTGTAGTATCAGTGGGACTGTAGCGAGCAGGAATATGAGGCGACGCTCTCAGTAGGGGGATATACCGAAAACACTTGGCCCAGGTACAGAAAAGACAGGCACGGAGGACTGCATCTATATATCCGACAGTCTGTGATTCGGTAGTTAGAGTTTTTGCAGGCGTGATTAATTGTTTCCCTCCTTGCTCGAGATTGCCGCGCTATTTATTTGCGTCGAAGCGAGGACGCGAGGAAGAGACAGTGGTCACTCAACGATTGGCAGCAGTCTTGAGTGAATTGCATGAAGGAAAAGCGGACATCGCATTTCGTCCCGCATTTGAAACCCTAACTAAATTGAAGACATGGTGAGACTGACTCCAATCTGACCCAGCTTTCGAGCGGGCGTTGGTGTTTTTGGTTTTACCTGCTCAAGACTGATAAGTCACGATTCCCAGATTGTCGGCTTTGCCCAGGAGAGGAAGGCGATGCCCCACACATTTGTTGCGTGCAAAAGATGGGACATGCTACGAAAGGACCTCTACAGGGAAATGGGAGTGGTCACCCCTGATAGTATAGTCATGGTGATACTTGAATCGGTTGGCAAATGAAATCAGGTGGCACATTATGTTTGGGCAGTCCTAAATGATGAAAAGGACTCACAGCAACTGGGAACATTGTGGCTGCGGATTGTTTGTCTAGCAATTCCTCTCTCTCGCTTCCCATCCGCTAGAAGAATTTTCCCCTAGCTTGAAGGCGCCTCTCGGCATATCAAAACGAGACCAGGCCGGAAGTAATTTGTCAGGCCAGGTTCTCGGGTTGAAAGGGTAGCTGTTTGGTGAGTAGCCCAATTGCTCGTGAGTAGGAGAGCGCCACACCCAGTTTGTAAATGGCATTCATGTCCCAGCTACAAAAAAACTGATCAGGTAGGTTTTGGGCACTTAAACTGCGAGGTCCGTCTACCTTCAGCATACGAATCATCAAAGTTCTTATTTTGCTTTGGCTAGGGCTTCCTTAAAACCCCGAAATTTTCCTGATCCATTATCCCAAGACGTGCCCAAGATCCGGTCTTGGATCAGAATTTTTAAAAAGGATACAATGGGCCTCCTTTGTACACTCTTTTCTTATATGTCCCATTTCACTGCATTTGTAGCATAGAGAACTCCTATCGGGTTTTTTGCATACTTGTGCAATGTGGTCATAGCCAAGGCATTTGAAACATTGAAAAGGCGCTGCTGTTTGCCGTATCCTGTGTCACGACAAAAATGTCGTGACTGTTTGCTCTCCTGCCTTGCATCAGGTTTTTTTTCTTGCTGAGTGTTGATGCGAATTTTATTTTCTATCACGTTTTGAAAAAATTTCTTTGCTAGCTTTCTTCGCTCTTTTTTAACACTGTCTGCAACCCCTGGTCTAGCGTTTCACGACCATCAAGTGCCTCTTACTTCCTCTTTGTATCTCGATTGTTATCGATTGGCATTGACGCCATTCTTTTATTGATGTTTGATGATGGAGCT
This sequence comes from Odontomyia ornata, assembly GCA_963969285.1. NCBI lineage: Eukaryota > Metazoa > Arthropoda > Insecta > Diptera > Stratiomyidae > Odontomyia > Odontomyia ornata. The sequence continues at coordinate 240,698,944 of OZ017740.1, read as the reverse complement.
ATATGTGTGTACCCCTTAGGCTTAGCCCGCATTGCTTCTTAAGCCTTTTGCTTTTCTTTGGCCTTCTGGTCCTCTTCAGCCTTCAACTAACTCGTCTGGTAATGCTTTATATAGTCCAGGAGAACCTCTAGTACAAGGAGCTCATTCATTACTCCTTTGCTGATTTTTGACAAGTCACATGCTGATTTTATTCTTTTTGAACGTCTTCCACTTTTTAGGTTAACCTTTCTCTTGATTTCGCTGGACGGCAACTGACCTTTACGACCAGCTTTGTTGGGAGAGGTTATTGGCTTCCGTTTTCGAGTACGGTACTTCCTCCACATTTTCAACGTTGGCGCTTCGTTCGTTTGATTACTCCTTTCTTTTCCTGCCGCGATCATTTTTTAGACTTTGGGATAGTTCGTTATTTTGTCGAAATTTAAGACCCTTGCTTAGGTCTCTCAGCAGCGGTCGCAGTAATTATTAAGTTTTTGATATTTTTATATTCTTCTACCATCCAAACATCTGGCGCGCCCTGCATACCTCCCGCTCTTCTTTTTACAGCTATTACTACAGAAATATCAGTTTGGACAGGGCTGTCCGCTGTTCTCCGTTTTTCATCCGTCTTCACTGTCATTGTATTCGTCATTGTTTTTGTCTTCGTTTTTACTGTTCCCGATTTGCTGTTAACACCGTGACTGCAACGGTTGATTCTGTCGTCGGTGTTGATGCTTTTAACTTTCCTTGGGGATTTTCAATATATTTTCAAGTTTTTAAATTTAGATTGCTCCAGTTTGATTGGCTACCTCCTCGGAGTCACTTTCTGCGTTGGTGTGTACAGTCGCCTATTCGGGCTCATGGTTATCTATACAGAGCAGGGAGGTCATCCGTGGGTTGGCACAAGCCAACCGTCTCAAACAATTCTACACCACCAACCCAATGGTGCGAACTTCGAACGTTGGATTGGAGTCGTTCAAGCGCTAGTATCACCTTGGCGCTACGGTGCAAAGCAACTATCATGTCCACCAGCCCACAAGACCGATTTCAGTTCATTATCCAAAGTGTAGTCCAGATTCGGTCAGGGTCCTTACCTATCAACCCAAGAGAAACCTCTCGGCTACCTCTATATTCTCGAGTTCGTCGGGGCATTCCCCAAAAAATGCAATCCTCCAAGTGTATTCCTGTTGACTGGCACTCCTCCTGCAGGGACTATATTTTAAATGCAGAAATTGGGAAAAATAACACAAATTTACTCGACATTCTCATTTAAAACGATCAAGATTTTGTGTTACGATTGTTGATGTCGCTTATCGGACGAGTTTTCAAAGATATTGACGATATTTATCTTTTCTGAATTTTTCATGTAAATCCAACCAAACCCGTAGAGTTTGAATTAATTGCAAGCACACATTTTTCCCCATATTCATACATTGTTGTTGTTGGAATACCAAACATTTAAACCACCATAACTTCGTTGAAAACAATTCAATTCTTATGAAATTTCTATGGTGGTTTTTGTCTCTTTTGAATTTTATTTTCTTGGAGAGTACGCGCACGATTTTGTTTAAGAAAATTTAAAATTGATAAATCATACTATTATCAACAAAATTTAGTTAATTTTAACTTCTGAGGTATTTATCGTTATTGTACTCATAAAAATCTACTTCCACGATTTTTTTTCAAATTTTCGGTCCGCACATGTCAAATTGTTTAGGGGGCACCGAATTTTTTCGTGTTCCTCCGCTTTCCCTACCTACCTAGTTCTTAATATTGCAAATTGAGAAACTGATATCAAATGATCTCATCAAGACCTTTCATTTGATACCATACTCGACTATCTTCGGTGAAATTTTTTTGAGAGAGTCGCATCCTTATACCTGTATGAGGAGACCTCCTTAAAAGCCTTCGAAATTTTTTTCGACTACGTAACTTTCATAAACCTGAAATTTCTAAACCGTTCTCTAAATTTGGTGACTATAGCTTCTCTAAATCCTAAGGAAACTTGCTGTGCCGGACTGACGGATAGACAAACGGATGGACAGATAGCCAGATACCGACAGTAATAGGGTATTGTAAAAAATTGGTTTTTACAAAACTGTGAAAGTGGATGAAAAATCGTTTTTTTTTATATAGCCGATAGAGATATAAAAATTTTAGTACTTTTAAAACACTCAAAAAATATTAACCCAAGAGTTGCAAAGTTCAAATCGATTAACAACCTTCTTAAGTAATCGCAAAAAAACCGCAGGTATTCTTAAATTTTCTATTGTTTTTGATGTCTTCAAAAAAGCACCTAGTTGTTTGAAACTTTCACTAATTGCATCTTTTATGTCCCTTAAATTTAGGAAAAATTTAATGAAATATTCTATTTGTTTATTCAAATGATATCTAATGTAAAAAAAAAATCTAACCTAGTTGCCGTCGTCTTATAGGGCCAATCGAGTGCTCCTTTGCTTTATCATCATCATTATCTAGGGTATATCCAATTTTAATTTTTTGTTTACCTTTATCATGGCGTTTAAAATAGTGTAACATTTTTTGGTTGCATTTTTTGCAAATGTTTTTGAAACAAATAAAGGTTTTGATATTATTTTTGATAATTTTACATAAATTTCATCCTAGGGCTTTTAGGAGCTGAGATGATTTTTCTTTTTTAGAGTTTTGTAAAATTATTTTACGAATCTGCCACTCTCACATTGGGATGCATCATCATCATTTTTATCCGCGATGAAAGGTATCAAGTATCGCTTGGAATTGTTCTTCGTCTACAAGAGTCAGCAAATTTCTTGTCGTCACATGCACGTGCGTCCTAATGTGAGAGTTGTGCATCCAGCACTTTTCGTTGTATCCAAATTTACGATTAACAAATATACTTTTTATTATTCCATTGTTGATCATCGAGAAAAAAGGTTGTTTTAATCATAATTAAGGTTTTACAGGAATCGTTTGTTATAAGAAGTGTGTTTTCGGATACCATTGGAGTGTGCTGCGAAGACTGATTTGTTGGTGAATCTATACGGCGTGTGTTTCCTATTATTGTCTTACAGGAATCGTTTGTTATAAGAAGTGTGTTTTCCGGTTTTGTGAGTTTTCGCGACATTGATTTATTGGTGAATATATTTGAAGATTCGTCAAGGATTGATCTGTGCAAGACCGATCAATCCCAACAAGTGAGTGACGCGTGTCTCAATCAATCCGAGTTTTGATTGAGAATCACTTGATCCTGATCCACGTAAATCCAATCAATTTAAAATTGATTGGATCCAATAGTAACCTTTGGTTTCTGTTGGGTATTCCATCCACTTGGATTCAATGAACAGTCGCATTGTCTCAATCAATCAAAGTTTTGATTGAGACTCACCTGATCCGCGTAAATCCAATCAATTTAAAATTAATTGGATTCAACAGCAACCCTTGTTTTCTGTTGGGTATCTCATCCAATTCGCTACATTTTTGGTGACTCCGACGTGATATCTATACGACCATCTTACCAAGAGTTAACATATCGCATCTGCAAACATGGACCAGCTCGCCGCAGAGCAACGGAAAACAGGAGAGAAGATCCAGAATTTAATCCGAAACTTCCTCAAGGACAGCGATTATCGTAAAGCCAGACCATATTTTGAAAGGCGCCTTCGAGAATTAAAGGCTGCTTGGGACAGATTTGAGGAGATCCGTGCACTGGATACAGTCCCCACTGTAGCCATAACTACTGAAACACCAACATCATCAGTAGTTAAAAACCTCCATGATAACGCCCACGAAGGCCTATTGGCTTTAACAAATCTGAGGGTAGATGTCTCAACTTGGGACTCATTACTTCTTCACTTCATTGTCAAAAAAAAAAATTGGATAGGCAGAGCCATACGCTGTATGAACAATCCATAACAATGCCAAAGGAAAACCAACAATGAGAGCGTTTTTGGAGTTTCTGGAGTTTCGGTTCCAGTCCATTGGTCAGAAATACAAACCAAGCTCAGCGCGATCACTTACATCTACTGTCCCAGCGAAGCGGACCTCGTCCTGCGTAGTGTGCAAGCAGTCAACACATCCCTTGTTCTCATGCACGCGGAATAAGTTATGTGTAAATCGCCTTCGAACTGGGCACACGGCCAGCGTATGCATCCTTCGAGCCCGCACCAAATGCAATAAAAGTCCCTACACGCTTCTTCATCTGGATACTCCTCCCTGAGATACAGCAAAACGAGACATCATAAAGGGTACTCAGCAAGAAAACCCATCATCTGGCTCGTCGTCACTTGCAGCCTCATCTAACCATGGCCAACATCACTATATTCTTCTTGGAACAGCAAGAGCCATTGCAAAGGCGCATAATGGACAAGCCGTGATCTTCAGAGCATTCTACGTCTAGCACTCGTTGCGTGTAGACGTGTTTTTAATCGCTCCTGTCATTAATTTTAAAAATTAATTAATTTTTCGCAAAAGTCAGTTTCAAACAATTGCAATATTTTTTTACGAGCCAGTCAAAAGCAAAATTTGATTTTATTGGGAAAACCATCACCGTCGAATTATTCGAGCATTTATCGAATACCTGAAATTCATTTCCTGAAGAAATATCAAAAGTGGAAATACGTTCAAGGGAAGTCCCGGTCTGAGAACATTCCCTCTAGTCTCGCTGCGAAAGCAGCGAGATGGAGGAGCCCGATGGCTTCAGCCATCAATCGGAAGGACCATGCCCATCGCCAATGATGATGGGCGAAAAAAAAATTAAAAGAAAATACGAGAATCAAGAACAAAACCCGACAATCCTATCGGTTATGGAAATCGAACAGCTTATCCAAGAAAAAGAGAAAGCTGAAAAAATCGAAAAAGAAAATGAAGAACTCAAGCTTCGAGTTAAATCTTTAGAAGCACTTGTTGGAACGTTAACGTTCAACAAGGATAAAGAAAGCAAGAAAAGCCGACAAGCAACCCCAAAAACCGAAGAGAAGAAAATTAAAAAGCCACAGGAAGAAGCTAATCAAGAGGATGTCCTCAGCGCAGGGGGCGCAAACGGAAGCAGAAATTATTATGCAGCGCTAGCTGGTCTGGAAGAAACAATGAACGTTGAAGAGGAAACAGGTAAAACGTCAAAATTACATAATGACTTCATTGAATATCTTAGAGTTAAAAATCGGGAGAAAAAACCAAAAGATTTGTCTGCTGGTCCGTCTGTTGGTCCGTCCGTTAAGATTGATGAAAAAAAAGAAAAAGTCCCACCAATCAGTGTGTTTGGGCAAACGGGCAAAGATATGGTTCGGCTTTTGGCAGCCGAAAATAAACTGAAAGATTTTCAGATAAAAAGAGTCAATGCCGATAAGTTGACAATAAGGACTAAGTCGCTGGTTTGTTACGACCCTGCGATGCTATGCATGGGTTGTATGCAACATCATCTGTCGTCCCTACACTTACCTATATCCTGTGCCTCTACTTTTTCCTTTCAGGGAAAAATATTAATTAGTATATTTGCCTAGTAATTATAGAGCGTCTAGGCACGCATATAGTTAAGGCGATCAACGCCGGATTGATTGTCTTCATGGAAGAAAACAGAGGCGAACTCGCCGATTTAAGTTAGACCAAGAAGTGTGTATATTTACCTAGTAATTATAGAGCGTCTAGGCACGCATGTAGTTAAGGCGGTTAACGCCGGAATGACTTAGTGAAAACAGAGGCGAAGTCGCCAGTTTAACGTTTGACCAAAAAGTGATTTATTTCCACATCGACTTATCCTATTTATACAATTTTACTTCGTCTTCAATACAAATACATATTCAATTTCTTAACATATTTTGTCTACTCTAGCAAAAACATTTTACATACAATTTCCTATCTCTAATATTCTTTCCCGAAAAACTATGCAAAAAAAATTCACATTCTTAATAGCAATACCAAATATATTGCATTTCTCATATTGATAAAAACTTTAACTCAACGTGAAGTAAATGCCTTTAATACTTTCATGTAATTTAACACGCGATAGTCTTCGTTCATTATACGTTTGTGCTGTTGTACATATGAAACCATGTGTACACAGAATTATCTTTGTTCGTTGTACGTTAGTACTGTTGTACATATGAAACCATGTGTGTACGGAAATGTTTATACGTACGAACGTGTTTTCATATGGGGCTAATGGTAATGTACGTTTAAAAGATATTCATTGTTTACGATTTGCTTTCGATTTTAATGAATGCATTACAATTTTCCTTTCCGTAATTCTTCAAGAAAATTCATATGCAAGTTCAAGCTTAACCCGATACTTTTCATAACATTTTCATTGACGGTGAACATCTTCTTTACCGTGATTCTTTATTAAAATCTTGGCGCAAGTTTCTTACATAGCAAAATACATTACGAACAAAACGATTATGCGTCTCGGGTATCCCATCACTCGTCGTACGGAAAGAGTTTCTAGACGCTTGGTTCATGATGAAATTTAACCAAAACAATAACAAATGTGGACATGTGTCCATAGTGGCACGAGCCAATGCTTTTGCTTTTAGTTCCGCCGAGTGTTATTTGAGCTGGGAATCCCCTTCGTGGTGACGTATGTGGTGAATGAATGTTTGGATAATTTAGTGGTCGCTCAAAATGCTTAAATGGACAAATGAAGGCTTTTTAAAATGTTATCGATATTTATTTTTATGGCGTACTCATCTCAATCAGACTTGGGGTGATATTTAGCGGAAGACACTTACAGAGGAACCTTTAGTAAATGCTTTGGCATCTAACTACATGGTAGCTGGAATAGTTCCTTCTGTTCAGCGTGTCTTTTAGGGCGTAACAGGTTGATTTCCAGGCAACAAAAAGTGCATTAAATTCTGGAGATGTTCCGCATTTGACGTACACCCCGAAAAGCGAAAAGAACCAAACGTTTTTATTGAAGGGTCTGGACTGTGGTGAGGTCACAGTCGATCTCCTTCAAGTGCTCCAAGAAGCTGCACCAGAAATACAGTTTATTTCAGTCAAAAATTTTGCAACGAGGAGATCGATTGTGGAGCGCAAAAACTTGCCTCACTACTTAGTCCAGATTTCCAGCAAAAGTAGTTCGAGTGCCCTACAGAAAATACGGTACTTGAACTTCCGCGTGGTGAGGTGGGAACGCCTCCAGAAAAGTGAGGTCAACCAGTGCTACAGGTGTCAAAGATTCGGGCATTCGGCTGCCAATTGCGCCATGAAATATAGGTGTGTCAAATGCAAAGACATTCATGCTCTCGGCGAGTGCAAATTGGCTCAGGCGGAGCCAAAAGAAAAACTATATTGTGTGAACTGCGGTGCCTTTGGTCATCCAGCATCATATCGAGGATGCCCCCGGTATCAAGATGCAAAGGTTAAAGTAACTCCAAAACAAAGTCAAGCACACCGCAGTGTGATACCTACCAACTTCGTCAAGCCCGGGGTGTCATTTGCACTTGCTGCGAGAGGACCAGCAGACAATGTAAGTGGCAATAATGAGCTGCTCCTTAAAATTTATCAACAATTAAATTCCTTATCGGAGCGAATCGATAAACAAGATTCGAAAATTAACATTATTTTTCAGCGTTTAGGGCTTTCAAATGCCTCAAAATAAGTTGTCATCCAGCCACATTCCCACGGATAGGATTCGTCTCATCTCGATCAACGTCAACTCCATTGTTACTTTACATCGGCGTGATTATCTCCTTGAATTCATTGCCAGACAAAAGCCTGACATCGTGCTTCTCACTGAAACCCACCTCAGTTCATGGCACTCCATGAGATTTAAGGATTTTGATTTCGTAAGAAACGATAGGGTAACAGGTGATGGGGGAGGTGGCACTGGGATATTGGTTCGAAGACCCTATTGTTTCCAAAATATTGAAAAAGTCGAATTCAAAAGCTTTGAATCTCTTGAAGTGTCCGTTATCAAAATCTCACTGCCAGGTGGGGATAACCTCTTCGTTATCTCTGCCTATGCAACTGGTGGAACTGTTCTCAAGCTCAAGGAGGAGCTCAATTCCTTGTTCGAAATACTTGAATTGAACAGGCTGCATAACTACTATATTCTTGCTGGTGACCTGAACGCCAAGCATACATCATGGCTGAACGCCACCAATAATCCAAGAGGTGTATTCCTGAAATCGTGGATAACAGAGAACCAAATTGAATACAGGTGCACTCTATATGGGTCGGAGTTCCCAACATACCCTAGGACAAATTCATATTTGGACCTTTGCATTGCTGACGCAAGACTTGAATTCAGCTTTAATAGTCCTCAACGGAAACTGCAGGTGCTTCCTTATGATAGCGACCATAACGCAATCGTAATGGAAATCAATCATCACAGGGATGATTTCTTCCTCATTCCAGTTCAACATGAAAATCATCGGTTGAATTTCAAAAAAACAGACTGGGGAAAGTTTCAAAAGAAGTTTAATCGCGAGTACCAGAAGCAATGTCCCCCTTCTGATGGTGGCAACTCTTGCTCAATGGTTCCTAATGACAGGAATCTAACTAACGATGAAATAGATGTCTATTTGTCGAAGTTAGAGAAGCTGACGTTGGAAACGATTGAGAAAGTAGTTCCAAAGATTAAACATCGAAACAATATGGAAGGATATGAAACACCAACCATCGCAAGGTTGAAAAGATTGAAAAGCCTCCTTCTCACACGCGTCAACAATATTTATCGACGATTTTTGGACTACAGCGAAAGTGAATAGCATATTCCGCAAGAAGTCTCGAGTGAAGGTATCGAATCTTGAAGTCACTAGTGATGAGATAAATCTTCTCGATAGGGCTGGTATCGAAATTGATAGTACGACTCCGGATAGAAATGGAAACAGGATTATTTGTGAAGGATTGGATAAACTTGCCCTGATTGGAACACATTTTGAATTGGTTCATCTACCAAACCCTGAGAGAGGGAACCAAATTTTTTCAGAGGTCGTTGAAGCAAAAGTTTCCGACTTCAAATCAAGCCTGAACGGCCAATCAATTCTTCATTTCAATGAAACATTAACATCTGACCTCATACCGAGCTTGAATCTTATTGATTATTTTGTCAGCTATGAAGACTTGTGTTTCATATTTCGCAAGATAAACAACAAGAAATCATGTGGTACTGATGGTATTTCAAATGTAGTTCTCCGACATTTGCCGGAGGTTGCTATTAGGAACTATTGCATATTGTTCAACAACATGTTGAGCAATTCATATTTCCCAAATGAGTGGAAAAAGGCTAAGGTATTTCCGATCTTGAAGAAAGGAAAAGAATCTTCATGCCCCAAAAGCTATCGCCCAATTAGCTTGCTGCCTAACATCAGCAAGGTGTTTGAAGTGATACTCAACAGAGCATTAAACGCCCACATTGAGGAAAATGAGTTGATGCCGAATTGCCAATTTGGTTTTCGTGCCAGGCATTCGACCACACATGCAATAACGAAAGTAACCTCAGACATCTGTTGGAAACTAAATGATAGACAATGTGTTGGAGCATGTCTCATTGATATGGAGAAAGCCTTTGATACGGTATGGTTAGATGGACTTATTTTTAAACTCCTTCAGGACAAGTTCCCCAGACACCTTGTCGCCATGATGTGTAATATGTTATACGGGAAATCGTTTGTTGTAACTGATGGAAATCTGACAACAATGCGCGAGTTCAAGGTCTTGAATGGTCTACAGCAGGGAACAGTTACTGCGCCTCTGCTCTTTTCAATCTTCATTCGCAAGCTATTGAACGGCTTTGATTTTAACGTCTCGCCAACGCGATCATTGGTAGCGTTTGCTGATGATCTGATCATCTATACGGCAGACCGAAAAGCTACGATAGTTCAGAGCAATCTCCAAAAAAAATTCAATGATGTACAGCTGTACACGGACAATTGGCGAATGAAAATCAATGCGCAAAAGTGTGAAACAATCTTGTTTCGGACAACGCTGCAGGGGGTCAGTCAAGACCTGAAACGTAATTGGAAAGATTTCCACATAATGGCTGGTGAGGGTAGTCTTGAACGCGTTCCACATAAATCCTGTGCTCGATACCTCGGTGTTTATCTCGATCAGTATCTGTACTATACTGAACATGTGAAAACCATGCTCAGTAAGGCACTTAAAGTAGTCATGGCCCTTCGAAAGCTCTTTCATTCCAGATACATTGATCAAAAGGTCAAAATTATCTGTTACAAGACACTGGTTAGACCAGTTTTGACATATGGATGTCAGATCTGGTACAACCAGAGTGCTAGTACTATGGAAAAATTAAGAGTTTTCGAAAGGAAATGTCTTCGTGCATGTACTGGTTTGTACAGAAAGCCTGAGACGGATTGGAAACATTATATATCGAATAGAAGAATTTATCAAACTGCTGAGTGACGAGGGTCGATATCTTCATATTGAAACTTCTTCGGAATCATATCGCAAGATCTGTGACTGTGAGTGAAAACCCTTGGATTTCACAGCCGTTCCACCCTACAGACGGGTATATAGCGACTTGCCTCGCTACTGGCTTCATTCCTCCAGAAGCATTCGTGTATTTGGACATGAATCGATATGTTTTTGATTCTGACGGCGTCCCAGTCATATATCACATATATCGACGGGCCACCGATAAGAAGATAAAATATCCTCCTAATTTGAGTTCACGAGACCAACGATTTCAATGGAGACACTCATTTGCTAGATTCGTTGAAGCTGATCGAGTTGAGACGGGGCAATCTAGGTATTGGTGGCTGAATGACAATGTCTAAATTATTCGTGTTTATTTTCAGTTTTGGTGTTCTTCGTTATTTAGTTTTTGAGTTTCAGCTCATTATTGCTACATTTAGTGTTGTTTTTTATTTTTGTTAAAAATTAGGTATAGGTTAGGTATATGTAATGTTTACTATATTCCGTTAGAGATAAGATTAAACACTTAGGTTAGGAACATTGTTATTGATTTTTTTGGTAAAAGTTAAAGTTTTTGATTGTATTTTATTAGAAATAAGTTACAACATATTAGGTGTAGGATCAAAGTTTCACTGTTGTGTTTTGATTATAAATAATTTTAGGATAGTGTTGGTTGGTTTTTTCTTCTTTTTCCAATTAAATTCTAAAAATATGTAATAATCGTAATTAATTGAATTTGCTATAGTTTTTTTTTGATGATATGAGTTAACGATAACGTACAAATTTAGAGAGCCATTTGGGCCATTAAGTTTTTTGATTGTTATTGTTTGGAATTTGCTTTATATTCTTTTAAAAATTTATAACGATTAGTATTAAATAAAGCACTTTTGACTCGTTGACTCGTGGTCTTCAGAGCACTACTGGACTCTGGATCACAAATAAATCTGGTGACTGATAGGCTGATCAAACGATTGGGTTTGTCATGGCGACGAGCAGACTTACACATCGAAGGAATCGGGGGAGCATCAATTAATGCCAGGCGGAGAATCAACCTTGATATTCAGTATCGAGTCACAAGATATTCAGCTACACTCGAGGCTTATGTGCTTGCGGAAATTGTGTCCTCGCAGCCAACACATTATGTCAACATCACCTCATGGCCGATACCATCAACACTTTCACTTGCTGATGCAACGTTCAATCAACCTGACCACGTAGATATCCTACTGGGGGCAGAGTTTCACCATCAGCTGTTAAGGTTGGGCCAACACAAGCTGGTGGAAAATTTACCCATCCTCCAGAACACAGCATTTAGTTGGATGGTTTCTGGAAGGGTTGACTCGACCCAGACGTCTCGTGCTACTTGCGGTGTCGTCACTGCAGGGGAGCAAATGACTAATGAGCTGTTGGAACGGTTCTGGAGAATCGACGACTTCACTGCGAGTCAACCCCTGAGTCAGTGGCCGAGAAGCATTGTGAAAGTCATTTTGTGGAAAACACAAGGAGAATGCTGGACGGTCGCTTTATGGTCCGATTGCCCTTTGTAGACTAACCCATTACATTGGGCGAATCAAGGAGGATAGCATTCAATCGTCTCGGCGCACTGGAAAGACGACTTGCGAATGACGCTGCTGTGCGTGAACAATATCATGAGTATTCAATGATGTCATTATCTAATTTTGACGTTTTACCTGTATCCTCTTCAACGTTCATCGTTTCTTCAAGACCAGCTAGCGCTGCATAATAATTTCTGCTGTCGTTTGCGCCCCCTGCGCTGAGGACATCCTCTTGATTAGCTTCTTCCTGTGGCTTTTTAGTTTTCTTGTCTTCAGATTTTGAGTGTGGTTGTCGGCCTTTCTTGATATCTTTATCCTTGTTGAACGTTAACGTTCCAACAAGTGCTTCTAAAGATTTAACTCGAAGCTTGAGTTCTTCATTTTCTTTTTCGAATTTTTCAGCTTTCTCTTTTTCTCGGATCAGCTGTTCGATCTCGATAACCGATAGGATTGTCGGGTTTTGTTCTTGATTCTCGTATTTTCCTTTAATTTTTTTTTCGCCCATCATCATTGGCGATGGGCATGGTCCTTCCGATTGATGGCTGAAGCCATCGGGCTCCTCCATCTCGTTGCTTTCGCAGCGAGACTAGAGGGAATGTTCTCAGACCGGGACTTCCCTTGAACGTATTTCCACTTTTGATATTTCTTCAGGAAATGAATTTCAGGTATTCGATAAATGCTCGAATAATTCGACGGTGATGGTTTTCCCAATAAAATCAAATTTTGCTTTTGACTGGCTCGTAAAAAAATATTGCAATTGTTTGAAACTGACTTTTGCGAAAAATTAATTAATTTTTAAAATTAATGACAGGAGCGATTAAAAACACGTCTACACGCAACGAGTGCTAGACGTAGAATTCGACTATGTCGCTCCAACTCAAACAGAGCATGTCGGGTTTGGACATGCAGCACCTGTTGTTCCGCAACATGACTAAACGTCTGCGCGATCATTTAGCCGGTCGGCACTTCGAGTCTGCACGTGAGTTGGTGAATTGTTGCACCTCAGTGGTGACTGTCTGGAACCTCAGCAAGCCTGAACGGCACCACATCCCTAGCCGTACCGTGCACGAGATAAAAGACCCTTACCCTGGCCATGCCCGTTTCTCGTCTGATAGACATGTGGAAGCTATCCAGTCAACCGACCCCATCAATAGTCCAGAATATCGCCTGTGCTGGAATTGCAGTGATATTGGGCACTCGTTCGCCCAATGTCAGGCCCCCGTCAAAAGTGTCTTCTGTTTTGGTTGTGGTAACCCCGGCGTTCGCAAGACGAACTGCCCTAAATGTAGGGAAGTGGGAAACTACGACAGGAGCGCCCCGGTTGTGCGGGATCGTCGCGCTCCCAATTCTCGAGTCCCACCTCAACAACGCAAACCGCAGAATTGTGCTACAACAGTAGACGCAGCCACCAATGTGAATCCCGAACTGCGACACAATCACTAATTTCTGATTCCCAACCCCCTCAACAGTACGAATTCCCATGTGACCCGTACCAAGCACGCATGCCAGCAGATTTTGTGTGTCTGTTTCATGTCAAACCAGCTCTCCCCTGAAACGTGCTTACCGGAGATACCGTAGAACTGTTAAATATTTTCGCGCTAAGCGCACATTCCGTAAATTGGCAGCAGTAGCAGTTTTACCTGATATGGATCTGAGCGATCCTCGTCCTCACTGCAACATTATCGTCAAAGACCGTATGCTCACTGGTTTGATGGACAGTGGAGCCAGCGTCAGCGTTCTGGGACATGGCTCCTCTGATTTGATAAGAGACCTAGATCTCCGTCTTCATAATATCAAGACCAATATCCAAACGGCGTCTGGTCAACGCGTAGCCGCGGTAGGATACGTGAATGTCCCTGTCACGTATGAGAAGGAGACTAAGCCTTTACGGTTCCTGGTAGTCCCGTCCCTAGCCGGCAAGCTATATTTAGGCATTGATTTTTGGAATGCTTTCCAGATCGCTCCGGTGTCGCTGAAACATGTCAGTGTGCTCCAGGAAGACCCCTCTTCAATTCCAGTCAGTGAGACTGATCTTCACCAGCTGACCTCAAGCCAACAGCAGCAATTACAGAAAGTAATTGCTCTATTCCTTTCGTTCAATAAACTTGGTTTGGGAAGAACGTCATTGGTTACACACCACATTGACACCGGGACTGCTAAGCCAGTCAAACAACGGCATTATGCTGTTTCCCCTGTCGTACAGGATCTGCTGTACAAGGAACTGGACCGTATGCTCGCCCTTGGTGTGATCGGCGAGAGTCACAATTCTTGGAGTTCCCCTGTAACATTAGTTCGCAAACCTGGGAAAGTCCGGTTGTGCCTTGATGCCAGGCGCGTGAACGAAGTGACCGTCAAGGACGCATATCCGTTGCCCTTGATAGACGGGCTACTCTCACGCCTAAGACCCACCAAGTTTATTACCAGTCTAGATTTAAAGGACGCCTTTTGGCAGATACCCCTCGATCCCGAATCTCAAGAGAAGACAGCCTTCACGGTGCCGGGTCGTCCTTTGTATAAATTTAAGGTCATGCCTTACGGGTTGTGCAACGCGCCCCAGACTATGTGTCGGCTAATGTACAAAGTCATCCAGCATGAGCTTCAAGACAAAATCTTCGTCTACCTGGACGATTTGCTCGTGACCAGCTCTTCATTCGAAGAACATTTGCAGCTTTTGTCTACAGTAGCTAAGCTACTGAAGTCAGCTGGGCTCACGATAAACGTGGAGAAGAGCAGGTTTATCCAGCGTGAGATTAGGTACCTGGGATACATCGTTAGTGATGGTATCCTAAAGACTGATCCTTCCAAAGTCTCCAGCATCATGGATTTCCCGATTCCCAGATCTGCAAAGGACATTCGTCGTTTCATGGGAATGGCTGGATGGTACCGCCGATTTATTCATCGTTTTGCCGCAATTACCGCTCCCTTGACTGATTTGCTGAAGGGCAAATCATCCTTCCGATGGACTGACGCTGCTCAGAACGCTTTCGACCATTTAAAACAAGCCCTTATTACAGCCCCTGTATTGATCAACCCTGATTTCACTAAACCCTTCTTCATTCAGTGTGATGCTAGCACCACTGGCATTGGTAGCGTTCTCTTTCAAAAGAACGAAAAGGAGGAAGAGCATCCTATTGCCTTCATGTCAGCCAAACTAACGTCGGCGCAGCGAAATTATACTATCACGGAGTTGGAGTGTCTCGCCGCCGTACAGAGCGTGAAGAAATTCCGTGCTTATATTGAGGGTCTGCCCTTTACCATCATCACGGATCACGCTAGTCTGAAGTGGCTTATGAGCCAACAAGATTTTCCGGTAGATTGGCTCGCTGGAGTCTGAAGTTGCAAGGTTTCAACTTCAATATCGAACATGTCAAGGGCTCAGCTAACATCGTCCCCGATGCCCTTTCCCGTGCTTATGAGAGCATTAATGAGCTTTCAAGTGTTTACCTTCCCGTTCTTCCCGAACACCTACGCCTCGAGTCTATATTACCGGACTCAGCCTTCAGCCACCCCGACTATGCAGAGCAGATGTTAATCATCGCTAAAGAACCTGAACGGTTTCCAAATGTATGGGTCCGAGATGGCCGGATCTACATTAATGTAGGACGAATGTCCGATACCGATTTGGACATTCCTCGTACCAAATTATGGGTTCCCGTGAGCCAGCAAGCTAGGCTGATTTCCGAAGCTCACGATAGGCCGGCATCGTCTCATTGTGGTGTACGTAAAACCACCGAACTACTGCAACGATATTATTACTGGCCAACTCTTCGTAAGGACGTCGCTTCTTACATTTCACGTTGCAGTACATGCAAACAGGTTAAACCCTGTAACCAGGTTTTAAGACCTCCCATGGGCCATGAGCGCTTGTCTGAACGACCTGTACAGCGCTTATTTATTGATTTTCTAGGACCCTATCCACGCTCCTAAAGTGGAAATACTTACTTATTTGTAGTGCTCGACCACTACACGAAATTTGTGTGGCTCAAGCCCCTAGCAAAAGCAACCACTGAGGCAGTCCTTAAATTTTTGCTAGATCTCTTTTGTACTTTCGGAGTACCGGAACTAATACACTCTGATAACAGTGCACAGTTCACTTCGAAACGGTTCACTCAATTTCTGCAAGAACATGGTGTCTCTCATATCTTAACCCCCAAATATTCACCCCAATCGAATGCCTCCGAACAGGTGAACCAATCGATCCTAGCCGCCATCCGCGCTTACATAGGTGAAGACCATTGCACGTGGGATAAATACCTGTGCGAGGCGGGCGCAGCGTTTCGAGGTACTGTTCACGAGTCCACGGGTTGTTCCCCACACTATTTAATGTTCGGATCTCAGTCCGTGAGCCACGGCTCGGATTATGAGCTCCTCCGACGTCTTTCCGCGTTTGAGGATGGCGAGGTTGCGCTCAGCACCCCGCACGAGCGCCTGCGACGTATTCGCGAGCGTGTCCAGGAAAAGCTAGCTGCAGCCTATGCTAAAGGCCAGCAGCGATACAATTTACGAGCAAGAGTTCGTACCTTTACTCCAGGACAATTGGTTTACGTCCGGAATCATGTCCTTAGTAGTGCAGCTGATAAATTCGCGGCTAAATTCGCACCCATATTTGTACCTGCCAGAGTGGTTAGACGGGTGGGTCAGGTGGCCTATGATCTCGAGTCACTTGATGGAAAGCCTTTGGGGACCTATCACGGTCAGGATATCTGGCTGTAAATATTACCAAATAGTCGGCTGTATTGTGGGTCAGGCATGTTTCTGTTTCCTTTTCGCCCTGTCTTCATACTCTGTATTTTTCTTTCTCCACACTCTCACATTCTTTTTATTGTCGTTAATAGTGTAAATAGAACATATAGGGTTAGTTTTAGCATTAGGTTATAGGTTCTGTACAGTTAGTGATAGGTGTAAATAGTAGTTCGTTTGTAAGTTTTCTTTGCCGAGATCGAGGGCTGGAGGTGGAGATATGGTGTGGTACGAGGAAGGCAGCGCGGATGTTCGCTGACCAAATCAATGCCCCAATATAGTTTTTTTTTCGAAGCCTACCAGTACGGCTCGATTCGGCGCAATTATTCTTTTTTGTTGTTGACGGCATAGTTATAACCTTTTAGAATTAAGTTGAGGGATTATCGTATCGTTATCGTTTATCGCCCATATTAAGGGATTATATTATCGTATCGTATTATCGTATCGTATAGCATTATCGTATCGCTTTATCATATCGTATAGGACTATCGTATCGTATAACATTATCGTATCGTTTAGCCATACCGTATCGCTTAGTATTATCGTATCTTTTAGTGTTAGAATAGCATTATCGTATAGCCGCATCTTAGCGTTAGGTTATCGCTTGTATATAGTGTATTACAGTTTGACCTTGGCTTATTGGTTAGTAGTTGGTATTGCCCGGCTTTGGGAAATGAGACCCTTCTCCAGGGTATGGGACGTCCCCACGTGTTACGTTGGCACAATTAATGGCCCCTCTTTTTTCAAACCTTTAAATACCCCGACGCTGAACTTCGCTTATCCGAGGCAAAAACCCACATCATCTCCACGCGGCAGACGCAATCCAGCACGCGTTGATGTAATGACGCGGCTGATGTAATCAAGCGGCTGAAGTTGAAATAACTTGGAGACGCGTTGATGAAAATGACGCGGAGGAGTTCAGTTCAGTTTGAGAGCGGATCGGGAAGAAACGTGGTGAACGGACGTATAATTTTATGGCGTATCCCCTTTGTAGAAAAAAAAAGAAACCCTGTGAATCTCAATTCAGAAAGTTCGTAGAAGGATAGCCTCTTTTCGTGTTTGCAACAAAGGATTTTGTGGAATTTATATTTAGTATTTCCAAGGATTGTGATATTGTGTAAATCGTAATCAAATTTGTGTATTAATTGTTCGAGACATAGTTGTTCGGAATGGCGTGTGCATGTTTCTTCAGGTGCTTCATCATCGGTGACACGGGTGTCACCTCAGGCGGAATGTAGGTTTTCTGACGCATTTGCAATGTACAGCCTTGGACTTTCGTTTGGCTCCCTGAAACAGCTAGTCGTTACTCCAATATTTTAAATTTAGTGGCCTTACTACGCATTTTGTAAGATCTGTATTCGTAAGTGTCATTTGTCTGGGCGTCGCTGACGTCTTATTGTTGGAGTAATTTTCGAAGTATCAGCAAATGCACAAACATTAACATGTCTGTTCGCTGTTAACAGTATTCGAGGAAAGCCATCGAAGTCCTCCGACATAGACTAATCGCATATGAGGAAATTCGGTAACATATGTTACCACGGAAAATTTGCTGCGCTTCCTTTATCAGCAATATGTACTGCCGTAATCAAAATTTTGATTATTTACTTTTTCTCTAAAGGAGTCAGGAAGTCGTGTCTCTTGTTACAGTTCACGGACAAGCGATTTCAACCCGTCCATGATTTAACGATCGGAGTTTGGTGCTCGCATGATAATAATTGATGGAAAACAAATAAAGTTGCAAATTTGGGATACAGCAGGCCAGGAGGCATTCAGGTCAATTACCCATTCCTAATATCGGGGTACAGCAGGAGCTCTGCTTGTGTATGATATAACCCGTAGAGAAACATTCAACCACTTGACAACATGGCTTGCAGATGCTAGGCAACATTTCAAATTCGAATATGGTCATAATACTTGAAATCAGAAACAAAAGTGAAAACACAATCTGGCATAGGTGAGCAGTATTTATAACAAATGATTTATGTTCATGTAGAGACCTTTTATAGATAAGAAAAAAGTCGTTTTTAAGATGAAACCCAATATTAAACCTTTTGAGACCAAAAATAGCGGAAGTTCATTGTATAAAAATGATTCTAAATTATTTAATGTGTTGATTAAATCATTTATTCTAGTTAGTGGTATACTTACTTGAATTCACTGTAATTCGGATTCCAGTTTTAAGCTACATTTTAAAATTAAGTTTAATGCGTTTGACAAAGCATACATTTTTCGATAAAGAGGCGGATGAGTGAATCTGTCGATGAGCAAATAATAGGTGGAATCTGTTTAAAAATATAGTGCCGTTTTAGTTTGTATGTAATTATCTCAATTTGAAAATACTTTACGACTCACTTGAATATTGTTAGAGCACTGATAAAACATTCCGAAAATAAATGTTCATTTTACAATCAAAACAGCCTAGAAAAATTGAAATAGTTAAATAAGTTCAATGTGCTGGATTAAGCCCAGTTTTCATTTTGTTTGATTCAATTCAATTTAATTTCAGGAAGTTATCAGAATCCATGACGCACTGGTGAATATTTTAGTGTGTGTGTGTGCGCGTGTTCGACATTATGGAGTTCTTTAAAAACAAAAAAATTCTTTCTGTCTCTCAACCCACTCCCATACGCGGTGAGCTAGCCATGGAACCAAAAAGATCTCCTCTTCAGTCACCATCATGTGACTTTATGTGGTTCCATAGGGAAACTGTTTTTGTTTAGTCAGCAACCTTTGCTGAATACCTTTTTTTTTGCTGCGAGAGCAACTCCTCAGTTGCTATTACCACATACATCCTGTTTTTCTTGATAATGCACATTCTATTTTTTTTTATGTTTCCTGCGGAACACCATCACATTACACAATATGCCGTAGAATTCATAAAGATATAAAGCTGCTTATCCGATGTGCTGTCAAAAATTTTTTATTTGTATGCATCAAGAAATTGGTTTTACTCAATAAATAATTTTTATCAGGAAGAAATACAATCTTTTTACTTTATCAACCACTCTACCACTGTTCAAGCAAACAAATAGCTCAAACAACCAAACGAAATGATCTAAACATTCCTAGCATATTCATTCAACTCTAGGGTGCATCTGTTCTTCTTCACAAGAAAAAGTTAACTTAAGAATACAAAATACTTCTTCGAAGTGATAATCATCTCTTGACATCCTACGATGACTTGCGACCATCCTTATCAAGAACACACCGTAACATATGCTATGAGTACTTGGCTATGCATGTAACGATGCGATCGGTCTAACAATATTCTATCGTACACTCATAGGCTACCGCACATCGTTATCAACTCAGTAAGAAGACACTTTGTTTATGTGAATCTAATACTTGAACTTGTCAATGAATATGCCCGAAAATCCCTGTGATGACCAATCGAACATATTTAAAATGTAATAAATACGTATTTTACTCAATATTCAAATATTGAAAAAAACATATGAATATAGCAGCAATGACTTCTCGCTTGATATAAACATACAATTATTAAGATTTGTAAATTCCTGTGTATGAAACAAATAAACCCAAACTACAAGTCAGATAGATAATGGCAACCTTCAAAAATGAATTATTTTCGTAAGGAGATAAAAAATTAGAGATTCTCGTACACAAAACATCAACAAGTACCTTATGAAGAGATAGCTAAAGGAATTCGGAAATGACAAAAAATCATACCACACCAACCCAGACATAAATAATTTTCCAGTACTAGAAACCATGATGTGAAGAATATGAGGCAAGCATAAAATAACACTTGTACTCTATATAACACTGAAGCTCTTGAAATTAGCTAAACTAAATAATACAGATCCACAATAACAGCAACTAACACTAAGTTAATATTAAACTTCATTCAATCGAGTACACGCAAATAATGTTACCATATATGACTTAAAATAGTTTTTCATGCATTCTGGGCATAAGCAAATATTAATAACATAATACCAACAAAACCTAATGTCAATGATCTACCGAATTCACTTTTTTATATATTATTCATCCTTTCAGTATACAAAAAAAATTGTCAACAAATATCTTCTGAAATAGACTCAATGAAACAACATTAAATAATTTCATCAACAAGTGATGATTTATTTTACCAGTCTCGATTTTTTATACATAATTTTTCCTTACACTAGCAATAATTTTTATTTTCATAAATTTCTATACTTGCAGTAATTCTCAATCGTTAATTGCTTATTAAGCATAGGTCGATCACATAGGTTTAATGTATTTAGCTGAATTTGTCGACAAATTATTTTTGCTACAGGTGAATAATTGAATTTTGTTTACAATTGTGCTAAAGGTGAATAGCTTAATTATGTTTGCAATTTGCGCTAAAGGTGAATTGCTGATTGCTATGATTGCAAAGTTGAATGTTTTCGAATGGTTACAATGGTAATTTAAGGTAATTGATTTTACACTAATTGGAATATGAATGATACAATGATAAGTTTATCTTAGAAAATATTCATTTCTTTATCATTAAGAATATTGGAGTATTAACAATAAAATGGATAATTTTATGTTAAGGAATAGTCATTTTTTGATTATTAAAAAGATTGGGATATGAACAATATGTTACAATGTGTGATTTTATGTTAGAGAATATTTGGTTTCCTTAACATTACCGCCCGCCATGAACCGTCCGAGGTTCTAAGTTAGTGTCATACCAGGTGGATTTGTGTGAAGTTGTTACGTTTGAAAAATGACGTCGAGTTAGCAGGAAGAACCTAGTTACAATCGTCAAATAGATGATTGCGGATAAGGTTACGCTGACTCCATGTTGTCGAACGGTGCACCAGGATGTTGATTGGTAACCGTCGATGATCGCTTATTCTTTATGAACGTAGGCTCCTATGGATTCTTCGGATTTTATTAAGTCTGAAGCTACGAGGTTGGGGAAGTCTTGTGTGTTGATGGTTTGATTGATGACGGGTGGCTGCGGAAGAATGTAGACCGACAAATTCTTTGTAAAAGCTGACCATGTGGTAGTCAATAGCAAGTTGTCGACTTTAAGGGCCATTTAGTACCACGTTTTTCCGGTCACCATGGCAGGACGTTTGCCCAGGAGTTGCTATTGGGGCTGTGAACATCCATGTATTTGCGTCATGAAGCTGTTCCAAACAATATTGATCAGTTTGAACATGGGTGCTGTACATGGTTGTCTCCCATATACTTTGTGTATTTCATTGATGATGGAGTTTGACCTAGAGTTTACGTCGTAGAGAACGCTAATAAATACCAGATACTCGTCGGTAGAGAGTTTAAGCAGATCGTTAGAGGAGGTTTCGAAGTATTGTTGCAGATTGTAGTTAACTCCTAGAATCCTTGGAGGTATGTCAAATGCTCGAAATGTGAAGTTGCTGATTTTCTCCGGGATTGGTGTCGGTTTTATGATATCATACGGCCGTATATCAATAATCGGAAGGAAAGCCAATAAATGAAAGCTGTTTCGTTAGATATGAACTGAATGGGCTCTACTACCTGAAGTATGACTTGTACGTGGTCTGGAAGTAACGATTGCGTTATGTTGATGTCATGGATGGCATTACAATCCCAAATGTCTGTTTTTGATGACAGACTTGCTAATATGCTCGAATATTTGTGATAAACTTCTCTCAAGTAGTTCTCTGCTCTTTGGTAAGTAGCAAGGATGTGGATGTTTATTTGATTGTGGTCTGAACTTTTGTTCCTTGACACGATCCAAACCTCGTTGGAGTTGGGCTTGAAATCGCTTCAACTGTATGTCTATTCTCCCTGAAGTGCTGTTTAAGGTCTTCACTGCCTTGAGCATGAGTTTATTTTGGTTGTCCACGGAACGAATTATTTTCTTCTGGTTGTCAGACAGACTGTTGATATCGTTGTACACTTCATCGTTTACGCCTAATGCTCCGCGACGTTGTCTCCGATGGAAAAATCTTAACGTGTTCATTTTACGTCCGATTTCATCCTTGACTTCATACAAATTTTGTTCTAGTTCATGGCAACCAATTTGCGCAGAGATGCCATTGCTAGATTGGCAAAGTCCTCGAATTTTCTGCACGACAGAGTTCAAATTGCTCCAAGGAACCTGGATTTGCATTTTCAACGCTCCTTTATGTATTTGCACTTTTCCGAAATGTTCGATGCATAAACCTGTTGTCAGCTGAGTAATACTGACATCGCCATCTGTGTATGGAAGGATGCAGCAGATTACCAACAGAGAGTATAGAAGTTTTTTAGCTAACCCAGGAGCGGTACAATGGGTCTAATTTTGCATCTTTTATGTTTGCGTGTTGTTGATGCAAGTGTTAGTGATGGAGTTTTTGTTGCGTGATCTTGGATAGGTGATTCCTTTGAGACATCTGGAGTGTTGTTCTCGAACGGTAGGCGGCAAATTTTGGTCACGGGGCGCCTGGTAACTCGACCATGTACTTTGATGGATACAACTCGAACTATACCATCAGTACCTGGATGTACTTCCACAATTCTTGCGAGCGGCCATCGAGTTGATGGGAAGTTTTCCGTTTTTAGAAGCACAAGGTCACCGACTTGTAGATTGGGTCTGATTCTCATCTATTTCGGTCGTTGCTGTAGTCTGCTGAAGTATTCGAGTTTTCATCGATTCCAGACATGGTTCGTTATCTGTTGGACCATTTCCCACTTTTTGCTGATATGTTTGTCCGCTGCAATTCTTGTTATTTCGAACAAGTTACTCCCTGTTAAAAAGTGTCCAGGAGTTATGGCCGAATGATCCCTTGGATCGCTGCTCACTTCGCATAGAGGTCTTGAGTTCAAGCATGCTTCTATCTGAGCCAGGAGAGTGTAAAGTTCCTCGATGGTTAAGAGTCGTTCTCTCGACTTGACTAAATGTCGTTTCATTGACTTTACTCCAGCTTCCCAGAGTCCACCAAAGTGTGGGCTTCCAGGAGGAATGAACTTCCACTGAATCTCTTCGTTAATTAGAAGATGCTCGCATTGCTTTGAAACTTCTGCAAATGCTTTGCGTAATTGTCGTTCGCTGCCTACAGTCTTCCACAGTCGCTAAATATGGTGGTGGATTTCCCTCTTCGCGCAATGAATCTTCGAATTGCGGCAATGCACGCTGGTGTTGATAAATCGCTTACGGCTTTTTAATGGAAAGCTTTGGTGGAGAAGCACACGAAGACAGCTATATAGGCTTTAGTGGTTTTCGTCCCACGTCCACCGTTCCATTTGATTGTTATTGGGCCAGCGTAATCCAGGCCTGTTTGTGCGAAGGGCTTTTCCATTTGCAATCTTGGTGGAGGTAGTTGTCCCATTAGCTGGTTTTTGTTCCTCATCTGGTGTAACTTTAAAGAAAAAGTGGTCATGCGCCGGGTGCCATTGTAATCCAAGTGTTTTGACTTCTTCTGAAACAGCAATTTCCAATGATTTCTGGTTCTCTCGATCCCTTTCTGGA
Organism: Odontomyia ornata; assembly: GCA_963969285.1. Lineage (NCBI taxonomy): Eukaryota > Metazoa > Arthropoda > Insecta > Diptera > Stratiomyidae > Odontomyia > Odontomyia ornata. Next base: position 240,674,884 of record OZ017740.1, on the reverse strand, counting down.
ATGGCTTCTAAAAGCATCTTGTGGTTTGCTGACCATTTCCGTAGATGAAACCCTCCCTTGCTGAGGACGAACTTGAGCTCTTCCTGTATACGCTTTAATTGAACTGTATCAGCGGGTCCTGTGAGTAGATCGTTCACGTAAAAATCTTGAAGGATTATGTCGGTAACTTCAGATTGTGCATCGCGTTCGTCAATTGCTAGTTGCTGAAGTGTGCGAATAGCTAAAAATGGGGCACATGCTGTAGCATATGTCACGGTCTTCAGCCTGTAATGCCCAATTGGTTCCTTTGTGTTAAATCTCCACAGAATGCGCTGATATTCTCGATCGTTACATTTTCTCTATATCGGCAGCAATTACGTAGCGATGATTGCGCCATCTTAATAACACATGTAGAAGGTTCGATTGTATTGTAGGGCCAACCTGGAGAAGATCATTTAACGATTTCCCACCGAGTGATTTTTGTGACGCGTTAAAAACAACCCGCAGCTCGTTTCCTTTATAATTTCATGATGGGGTAGGTAATAACAATCCGTGCTTTGGATGAAATGGTCTGGTACCTTCTCCATATGACCAAGTTTAAGGTATTCCTCCATGAAGGCATGGTATTTCTTCTTTCGATCAGGGTGACTAGACAGACGTTTTTCCAATTGTCTGAATCGAATATATGCTATTCGTACTAACTCTTTAAGGTCCTTGTTCTGATCAACGTTTGGCTTGAACGGTAACATGACTGTGTAAGTTCCATCTGGTTGTCGGTTGGTGTTTTCGACGTAATGTTGCTCAACTTCAAGGTCTTCTGATGTCTGTTTATGTGCTATGGACGGCTCCTCAATCTCCCAAAATCGTTTAAGGGTGTTATCAAGCTCCTCATAAGCTACAAAGGCTGTTGAGCCTGGTTCTGTGCGCGTCCATGCCGTTGATCCAAACAGAACCCAACCAAGCTTTGTCTTTTGAGCACATGGCTGTCCTTGAATGAAACCGCGGTCCAAAATACTCCCGTTTATGTCGGCACCAAGAAGTATGTCAATGTGTGATGGTTGATGGAAACCAGGATCTGCCAATCTCAAATTTCTGATGTGTTTAGGCAAGTCTATGTTGATACTGATAGCGGGTAACACGGCTGTAATTTTTGGAATGATTTTTGCTGAGAATTGCAAGAGCTCGTCCTTTCCATTCTTTCCTAGATTTGCAGTGACCTCTACTACTCCTCTGGACGTTACTGCCTCTGAGCACCCAATACCCCTAATCGATATTTTGCAGTGTTTGCGCGGTAGTCCCAGTAGTTGTACAGCAGACTCCGTGATAAATGATTTCTGTGAGCCAATGTCCAGTAATGCTCGCAGCTTTACAGTAGTACCTTCATTGGTTTTGATTGCGACAATTGCTGTAGCAAGTAGTATCTGAGTGTTGGAGAGAAGAGTATTATGCGCTTGTGGCTGAGTAGAAGGCATTACTGACGAAGACGATTCCATTCCAGCATAATGTGCCACCTGGTTCCATTTGTCAACCGCTTCGAGCATCACCGCAACTATATTATCCGGGGTGAGCTCTCCCGTCTCCATGTAGGGTTCCCTTCGCAGCCTGTCCCATTTCGTACACGCAAAAAATGTGTGACAGGTATTGTCCTCCTCTCCTGGGCAGAACCGACAATCGGGAGACCGTGACTTACCGATCTTGTGCAGGTAAGACTGAAAACACCCGTGCCCGCTCAAAAGCTGGGTAAGATAGAAGTCAGTCTCACCATGCCTTCGATTTAGCCACGGTCTCACATCCAGCATGAGGCGCGCAGTCCACCTTCCCTTCGTGCAATTCACCCAAGACTGCTGCCAATCGTTGAGCGAGCGCTGTCTCTCCTCGCGGACAACTATCTCCCTCGCATCCTCGTTTCGGCGCAGGTAAATAGCGCGGCGTTCTCTAGCAAGGAGGGCGACAGGTATCACGCCTGCAATCACTCTCACCGCCGAGTCGGAGACTGTTGGATACGAAGATGCAATTCTCAGTGCTCCCCTTCTCTGTACCTGTGCCAAACGTTTTCGGTAGGCCTCCTTGTTGAGAGCGTCGCCCCATACCTCTGCTCCGTACAGTAGCACTGACCCTACAGCACTCATCAAGAGGCGTCTTCTTGATGGGCTGGGTCCCCCTACGTTGGCCATAAGTCGACTCAGGGCCGATATTCCCGAAGCTGCCTTCTCAGCCGTCATCCTGATTCGCTCAGAGAAACTCATCTTCGAGTCGATCAGTAGCCCCAGTACTTCACCGCTGGCTTCGATTCGATTCGTAAGTCTCCAATACTGATCATCCTGACTCTAGGGATTCTCTTTTTTGTCAAGATGACCACTTCGGTTTTCTCCAGCGCTAAACTGAGCCCGCGAGCAGTCATCCAGTCCCTCACTCGGCGCATTAGCATACCTAGCCTAAGTTGCGCTTGTTCAACGGTGCGTCGAGCAACCAGAGCCGCAACATCATCCGCATAGCCGACCAAGCGCGACTCATCTGGTATCTCAAGTCTCAGTAGCCCGTCGTAAGACACGTTCCACAGGTCCAGACCAAGGATAGATCCCTGGACAACACCCGATGTAATTTCCATCCTTCGTTGGCCCTGTGTCGTGTCGTAGAGCAGGCTTCGGTCCTTTTAGTAGTTCCTCAAAAGCCGCATTAGATATTCTGGAACTTGAAAAGATTTTTCCAGCGTGTCCAGAATATCCACCCATCTAGCAGAGTTGTAGGCATTCCTGACGTCGAGTGTCACCAAAAAGACGATCCGTCGCTTGGTGGGACTATATGCCTCTGCCTTCTGGACCGCGTTCACCACCTCTGCAATCGCATCAATGCTAGAACGTCCTGCTCTAAAGCCGTACTGCCGAGGAGAAAGGTCCCCAGCAGCATGAATCGCGTCAGTGAGTCTTCCCTTGATGAGTTTCTCTAGCACTTTCCCAGCCGTGTCAAGCATGCCTAACGGGCGGTATGCAGACGGCGATTCAGGATTTCCCTTCCCCTTGCTGATCAGCACGAGCCTCGCCACCTTCCATCGTACCGGGAAACCACCGTCTCATAGGCAAGCGTTGAATGTGCTGAGCAGCAAGTCAGGACAATGGTGATAGACGAGCCGCAACACCTCAGCTGGAACACCATCAGGACCTGGAGCCTTCCTCGCTTTCAAGGAGAGGACTGCCTCCTCTAGTTCCAGCTGTGTAAAGAGTGGGCACTCTACTGCTGTTTCACCATGGACAGCGTCAACACAGACGGGATGGGCGGGGAATAGTCCCCGCACTATCGCGTCCATCTTTTCCGCGTCATGTATACAAGGCTTCCGTAGGGCACCAAGTTTCCCCATGACCAGCTTGTAGCCAAGGCCCCACGGATCCTTGTTCACATTGTCCACTAGGTCCTGCCAGCAGCGAGCCTTGCTACTGTTGATCAGTTTGCGAAGGCATTTCCTGGCTGACTTATATGCTGCCACCTGGTTGCATGCCTCGTCACGGTTCCGCGCTCGTTGAGCCTCACGCCGAAGCTTGTGACACTCCCTCCGCTTTTCAGCGATTTCAGTAGACCACCAGTACACTGGGGGCTTGCCGTGCCGGGGTCTTTGACGGGGCACAGAAGCGCAGCAAGCACTTATCTCAAGCAGAATGCACTGATGATCACTGGCTGTGTAGTCCTCTAATACTTTCCAGTTGTGTATCCTCCGTACTAAGGACTCCGAGGCGAATGTCACGTCCGGTATGGTTCCCTCACAGCTAATACGGCGGAAAGTTGGCGTGTTTCCGGAGTTTAGTACGACGAGGGCCGTCCTGGCCGCCATTTCCAGGATTCGTTTTCCCCGCGGATCCGTCCGAGGCATGCCCCATTCGATTGCTTTAGCATTGAAGTCGCCCCCAACGAGCACTTTGCCCTCTGCGTTCGAGACAGCGCCCTCCAAAGCATTAAGCTTGGCTTGGAAAGATGATATCGACTCGTTAGGCGTTAGGTACACACTAAAGAAGGTGATCCCTGAGCACCGAACCCACACGAAACCATCCCCCCGTCCACAACTCTCCGCCTGAAAGTCACTGCTCCGAACCCAGATAGCGGCAGTACCAGTTTCATCAGAGTACCATCATGCAGGACTTTTGTTATGGTGTTGCTCACTCAGCAGCAAGAAGTCGGCTTTCCTGTCCCTCGCAAACTGCTCAAGCAGATTTTGGGCGGTTGAACTGCGGTGTAGGTGTAGCTGCAGGATGCGGGTCATCGGAGCTCTGATTTTGCCTTGGCTAGGGCTTCCTGGAACACCCGGCATTTTCCTGATCCCAAGACGTGTCCAAAATCAAGTTTTGGATCAGCATCCTTGCAAAGAATACAGTGTGTCTCCTTCGTACACTCTTTTCTTTTATGTCCCATTTCACCGCATTTGTAACATAGGGAACTCCTATCAGGTCCTTTGCATACTTGTGTGGTGTGACCATAACCAAGGCATTTGAAACATTGAAGAGGCGTTGCTCTTCGCCGTATCCTACAGACAACCCCCCCAATTCGTACTTTGCCCTTGTTCAGGAATTGTTCGGCGTCCTTTTCGGGCAAGTCAACTATGGCCATGCGTTGTCCCCTGTTGTTTTCTGGTGTCAGTCTCGCTTTGATCCTTCCCACGCTAGGGAACTCCTTTTTGATGGCCTCTTCTACTTCGGCCAGATCCGTCACGCAGTCTATGTCTCGTATTTCGATCGTTGCCATCGGCTCGAGCGGGGCTATAGTTGCGCTTTTGCCGAGGACTTTCTTTACTGCGTCACAGAATGCATCTTTATTGCCGGCCTCTGCTCCGAACTCGACCAGTATATGGCCGGAATGCGTTGGTCGTACTACTTTAATGGTAGTATTGGTGTCTTCGGGCCTTACGTTTCCCCTGATGTCCCGCAGTACCTCCACATAGGATCGGCCATCTTGGGGTTTTACAAGCAGTGCCTGCTGCCGGGGTCTTCGTCGGGGCTTCTGCCTCTCCTGCTTTGCATCAGGCCCTTTTTGTAATTGGGCGTCCGTACGAACTTTACTTTCTGGTTTTTTTGAAGGAGTTTTTTTGCGGCTTTTTTCGCTCCTTTTGTAAGCACTGTCTGGAACCCCTGATCTAGTGCTCCACGCCCTTCAAGTGCCTCTTCCTTCCTTCTTTTATCGATTGGGCTAGACGCCATTCTTTTATTGACGTTTGATGGTGGAGCTATCTGCGTGTCGCCTTTAGATTTCGCCCCAAGCGCCTCTTTAGCCTTCTCTTCGTCTTTGGCCCTTAACCAGCTCCTCGGATAGTGCCCTATGCGATCTAGGAGCTCCTCTAGTTCAAGGAGCCCTTCCTTTGCTGCTTTGCTGATTTTTGGGGAGTCGCATGCAGCTTGTATTCTTTTCAGAACATCTTCCGCTTTTCGGAGTAGTCTTTCTTCTTCATATCGCTGGGCCACAATTGTTCCTTGCAACCATCTTTGGGAGAGATTATCGCGTTCCGTTTCCGAGTGCAGTACTTCCGCAACATTTTCAACTCTGGCGGTGCATTCACGCGGTGTCTGGTCACTCTTTGGTTTCACTGCCGTAATCTCCTCGTTGGCTTCTGGATTTTTCGTTCCATTGTCGAGATTTGCGACCCTTGCATCGGTCGCTTCGGTAACGGTCGCAGCAGTCACTTTCGAATTTTCGGTGCTCTTTATGTTATCTCCCACTGCTCGAACACCTGAAGTGTCCTGCAGAGTTTCCCGTTTCTCCTTAATAGGACGCTCGGGCGTTCGCATCATTTTTTTGCTGCGTCCGAACGCCGCAGGAATCTCAGTCTGTATTTTCCGTTTTTCGTCCGTCTTCACTGTCGTTGTGTTAGTCTTCGTTTTTGTTGTTGTTACTACCGCTCGCGATGTACTGTTGACATCGTGGCTGCAACCACTGGTTACGTCGTTATTAGTTTTCGTTTCTTTTTCTGGATATTTGTGGTCTTTTGATTTTGTTTGCTCCAGTTTTGTTGGGTCCCCCCTCGGAGCCGCTATCTCCGTTTGTGTGTGTAGTCGCCTGTTTGGTCCCATGGTTATCTTTGTAGAGCAGGGAGGCCATGCGAGGGTTGGCACAAGCCCTTATGGGGACAAGTGCTCAGAGCCAGGCCAGCGCTAATCGGGAGTCCGTCTCAACCGAACCTACACCACCAACCCAATGGTGCGAACTTCGAACGTACTGCGAGGCCTGCCAAGGTTTTACCGGGACGGAGACGGTATGATAGTTGAATTGGAGCCGTTCACACACGAGTTTCACCTCGGCGCTACTGTGAAAAGCAACTAGGTCCAAACCATCACATCCGCCAGCCCAAAGCGTCATTTCCAGTTCGTTGTCCAAAGCGTAGTCCAGATCCAATCAGAGTCAATACCTGTCATCCCAGGAGGGAACCTCACGGCGCCCCCCATATCCTCGGGTCCGTGGGGGCGGCGCTCCCCAAAGAATGCTAGCCTCCAAGAGTGCTCTTGTCGACCGGCATTCTCCCTGCGGAAATATCCTCGGGTACGTGGGGGCGGAACTCCCCAAAGAATGCTAGCCTCCAAGAGTGCTCTTGTCGACCGGCATTCCCCCTGCGGACTCCTCGGGTACGTGGGGGCGGAACTCCCCAAAGAATGCTAGCCTCCAAGAGTGCTCTTGTCGACCAGCATTCCCCCTGCGGGGTCTGCTCTACCCTTAAATGTTTTTTTTGGGTAGCCGGTTTTCTGCCATTCTACATGGTCCGCCCATTGCAGTTTACGTAACTTTACGCAAGAGGAAACTGGTGGATCGTTAAATAGTTCATACAACTCATCATTGAAACGTAACCTTCAGTCTCTTCCTTGTTTAACTGGACCGTTGATATTTCCGGAGCACTTTGCGTTTAAATACGTCCACTGTCTTTTTGTATTCACTCGTCAGGGTCCATGCTTCACTTCCATATAACAGCACAGGTTTTAGTAGTGTTTTGTAAATGTGGAGCTTATTTTGCCTGTGCTTAACTCTAGACCTTAGGATGGGAAGTACGAAAAAAAGGCTTTATTGGTGGCGTTTATGGAGCGTCCAATCTTATACTTTTCGGTGCCTCTTCTATTTAGGTTGGCCCTAAGATACACAAAATTATCCACACTCACAAGGTTGTAGTCGCCTACGGTCACGTTTTGTCGAACTGGACTTTTCATGCTCGTTTGAGTCATGAATTTAGAGTTCGTTTCATTAACTTGTAGGCCAATTCGGTTTGCTTCACATTCTAGACTCAGAAATGCTTCTTTGGCATCAAAGATTGAACTTACCATAAAATTGATGTCATCAGCATATACTACAAATTGTATGGATTTGAACATTAGCGTACCCAAGGTTTCGGGTGATGTCCTGCTGATGACGTATTCCACCGCAATATTCAAGAGCACTGAGGTAAGTCTTTTCCCTTGTTTTAAGCCTGATTCCGTTATGAAACTGCCCGTTAGTTCGTGGTTTACCTTTTTTTTCTAGTAGGGAGGTGAACGCTATTTATGCACAGAGTGTGGGACTCATATGCGCGACTGGACTACCCACTAAACACCTCCCCTGTCAACCCGAGAACCCAGCCTGGAACCGTTTGACACATTACTTCGGACCAGGTCTCGTTCTGTTACACCGTGAGGCGCCTTCTAACTGGTGGATCCCTTTCCTAGCGGGAGGGGAGAGGGGAAGAGCAAGTGCCAGAAAAGCGATCCCCCAGCCCCAGTGCCCCCGGCTGCTGTGAGTCCCTTTTGTATTTTAGGACTGCCCCAGCATAATGTGCCAGCTGGTTCCATTTGTCATCCGATTCGAGCATCACCGCGACTATGTTATCCGGGGTGAGTTCTCCCGTCTCCCTGTAGAGTTCCCTTCGCAGCCAGACCCATTTTTTACGCGCAAAAAATGTGTGGCAGGCATTGTCCTCCTCTCCTGTGCAGAACCGACAATCGGTAGACCTTGGCTTACCAATCTTGTGCAGGTGACTGAAAACACCCATGCCCGCTCAAAAACTGGGTCAGATAGAAGTCAGTCTCACCATGCCTTCGATTTAGCCACGGTCTCACATCCGGCATGAGGCGCGCAGTCCACCTTCCCTTCGTGCAATTCACCCAAGACTGCTGCCAATCGTTGAGCGAGCGCTGTCTCTCTTCGCGGGCAACCATCTCCCTCGCATCCTCGTTTCGGCGCAGGTAAATAGGGCGGTGCTCTCTAGCAAGGAGGGCGACAGGCATCACGCCTGAAATCACTCTCACCGCCGAGTCGGAGACTGTTGGATACGAAGATGCAATTCTCAGTGCTCCTCTCCTCTGTACCTGCGCCAAACGTCGCATCATACCTCTGCTCCGTACATTAGCACTGACCCTACAGCACTCATCAAGAGGCGTCTTCTTGATGGGCTGGGTCCCCCTACGTTGGCCATAACTCGACCCAGAGCCGATACTCCCGAAGAAGCATTCTCAGCCGGTGTCCTGATTCGCTCAGAGAAACTCATCTTCGAGTCGATCAGTAGCCCCAGTACTTCACCGCTGGCTTCGATTCGATTCGTAAGTCTCCAATACTGATCATCCTTACTCTAGTGATTCTCTTTTTTGTCAAGATAACCACTTCGGTTTTCTCCAGTGCTAAACTGAGCCCGCGAGCAGTCGTTCAGTCCCTCACTCGGCGCATTAGCATACCTAGCCTAAGTTGCGCCTGTTCAACGGTGCGTCCAGCGACCAGAGCCGCAACATCATCCGCATAGCCGACCAAGCGCGACTCATCTGGCATCTCAAGTCTCAGTAGCCCGTCGTAAGACACGTTCCACAGGTCCGGACCAAGGATAGATCCCTGGGCAACACCCGATGTAATTTCCATCCTTCGTTGGCCCTGTGTCGTGTCGTAGAGCAGGCTTCGGTCCTTTTAGTAGTTCCTCAAAAGCCGCATTAGATATTCTGGAACTTGAAAAGACTTTTCCAGCGTGTCCAGAATATCCACCCATCTAGCGGAGTTGAAGGCGTTCCTGACGTCCAGTACCACCAACAGGCCAATCCGTCGCTTGGTGCGACTATATGCCCCTGCCTTTTGGACCGCGTTCACCATCTCTGCAATCGCATCAATGGTAGAACGTCCTGCTCTAAAGCCGTACTGCCGAGGAGATAGGTCCCCAGCAGCATGAATCGCGTCAGAGAGTGTTCCCCTGATGAGTTGCTCTAGCACTTTCCCAGCCGTGTCAAGCATGGATAACGGGCGGTATGCAGACGGCGATTCGGGATTTCCCTTCCCTTTGCTGATCAGCACGAGCCTCACCACCTTCCATCGTACCGGAAAAACCCCGTCCCGTAGGCAAGCGTTGAATGTGCTGAGCAGCAGGTCAGGACAATGGTGATAGACGAGCCGCAACACCTCAGCTGGAACACCATCTGGACCTGGAGCCTTCCTCGCTTTCAAGGAGAGGACTGCCTCCTCCAGTTCCAGCTGTGTGAAGAGTGGACACTCAACTGCTGCTTCACCATGGACAGCGTCAACACGGACGGGATGGGCGGGGAAGAGTCCCCGCACTATCGCGTCCATCTTTTCCGCGTCATGTATACAAGGCTTCCGTAGGGCGCCAAGTTTCCCCATGACCAGCTTGTAGTCAAGGCCCCACGGATCCTTGTTCACATTGTCCACTAGGTCCTGCCAGCAGCGAGCCTTGCTACTGTTGATCAGTTTGCGAAGGCATTTCCTGGCTGACTTATATGCTGCCACCTGGTTGCATGCCTCGTCACGGTTCCGCGCCCGTTGAGCCTCACGCCGAAGCTTGAGACACTCCCTCTGCTTTTCAGCGATTTCAGTAGACCACCAGTACACTGGGGGCTTGCCGTGCCGGGGTCTTCGACGGGGCATAGAAGCGAAGCAAGCAGTCGTAATTATGCTCATAGTAGAGTTCACCACGTCTTGAGCTGCTAGTTCTTCCATCCCCTCTGAAGCTCCCTGCAGCGGCACACCTGCTGTGAGTACCTCGACGAACCTCTTGACGTCCATCCGATGTTCCATCCAATTGTGGAAGGCCGAGAGCACGGACGTCGGGAGACAGCATCACTTATCTCAAGCAGAATGCACTGATGATCACTGGCTGAGTAGTCCTCTAATAATTTCCAGTTGTGTATCCTCCGTACCAAGGACTCTGAGGCGAAGGTCACGTCCGGTATGGTTCCCTCACAGCCAATACGTTTGAAAGTCGGCGTGTTTCCGGAGTTTTGTACGAGAAGCGCCGTCTTGGCCGCCATTTCTACGATTCGTTTTCCCCGCGGATCCGTCTGAGGCATGCCTCATTCGATTGCTTTAGCATTGAAGTCGCCCCAAAGAGCACTTTGCCCTCTGCGTTCGAGACAGCGCCCTCCAAAGCCTGAAGCTTGGCTTGGGAAGATGATATCGACTCGTTCGGCGTTAGGTACACACTAAAGAAGGTGGTCCCTGAGCACCGAGGCCACACGAAACCATCCCCCGTCCACAACTCTCCGCTTGAAAGTCACTGTTCTGAACCCAGATGCCAGCAGTACCAGTTTCGTCAGAAAACCATAATGCAGAAATTTTATTATGGTGTTGCTCACTCAGCAGCAAGTGCTCGGCTTTCATGTCCCTCGCAAACTGCTCAAGCAGGTTTTGGGCGGTTGAACTGCGGTGTAGGTTTAGCTCGGGATGCAGGTCTTCGGAGTTCTGATTTTGCCTTGGCTAGGGCTTCCTGGAACACCCTGCATTTTCCTGATCTCAAGATGTCCAAAATCAGGTTTTGGATCAGCATCCTTGCAAAGAATACAGTGTGCCTCCTTCATACACTCTTTTCTTTTATGTCCCATTTCACCGCATTTGTAACATAGGGAACTCCTATCGGATCCTTTGCATACTTGTGTGGTGTGACCATAACCAAGGCATTTGAAATATTGACAAGGCGTTGCTCTTCGCCGTATCCTACAGACAACCCACCCTTTTCGGACTATGCCCTTGTTCAGGAATTGTTCAGCGTCCTTTTCGGTCGAGTCAACTATGGCCATGCGTTGTCCCCTATCGTTTTCTGGTGTCAGTCTCGCTTTGATCCTTTCCACGCTAGGGAACTCCCTTTTGATGGCCTTTTCTACCTCGGCCAGATCCGTGACGCACTCAATGTCTCTTATTTCGATCGTTGCCATCGGTTCAAGCGGGGCTATAGTTGCGCTTTTGCCGAGGACTTTCTTTACTGCGTCACAGAATGCCTCCTTATTGCCGGCCTCTGCTCCGAACTCGACCAGTATATGGCCGGAATGCGTTGGTCGTACTACTTTAATGGTAGTATTGGTATCTTCGGGCCTTACGTTTCCCCTGATGTCCCACAGTACCTCCGCCTAGGATCGGCCATCTTGGGGCTTTACGAGCAGTGCCTGCTGCCGGGGTCTTCGTCAGGACTTCTACCGCTCCTGTTTTGCATCAGGTCCTTTTTCTGATTGGGCGTCCATGCGAACTTTACTTTCTGGCAGTTTTTGAAGGAGTTTATTTGCGGCTTTCTTCGCTCCTTTTGTAAACACTATCTGGAACCCGTGATCTGGTGCTCCATGCCCATCAAGTGCCTCTTCCTTCCTTCTTTTATCCCGATCTCCTTCGATTGGGCTAGACGCCATTCTTTTATTGACGTTTAATGGTGGAGCTATCTGCGTGGCGCCATGAGATTTCGCCCCAAACGCCTCTTTAGCCTTCTGTTCGTCTTCGGCACTTAACCAGCTCCTCCGATAGTGCACTATGCGATCTAGGAGCTCCTCTAGTTCAAGGAGCCCTTCCTTTGCTGCTTTGCTGATTTTTGGGGAGTCGCATGCAGATTGTATTCTTTTCAGAACATCTCCCGCTTTTCGGAATAGCCTTCAAGATTTTATCCGGAAGATTACCAAGGAACCACTCCACACGCGGAAGTACTGGTGAGAAGGATTAAAGTCAGGTTAGGATAAAAAATATGTAAATCATTAGCATTAGGTAATGTTAGGGATTAAGCATTAAGCGGAAAAAAAGGATACGTATGCAAATGCAACCTACATGAGTGTCAAACAAAACTATCCAGCAGTTATCTTTCCTGTTATGGTCCTTGGAAGAAAGGATATTTCAATTGAACTCTATCGGACTGAATCGTCGTAACCACATCAAAATCAGAATGTAAGTTATATCGCAGTCGACAAAATCATGGAAAAAGTGTTCGTGCTTGACGTCCGGGTTTCAAATCAAGAAATGTTGCAACGAAACTTGCCTCGGTAGTTATTCAGATGATGGAGATACATGTTCCGTTTGCCGAAATTTAGTTGCTTTTGGTAAAGATGGTGAGAAAATGTGTGTACAAGAGTGCCCAGCCAATACGTACAAGCATATGAATCGACGATGTTTAACTAAAACGGAATGCACACAAATTTTTAGGCCACTTCGTAGCTATTTAGATCCTTTTCCCTACGTACCATTCGAAGGACAATGTTTGTTGAATTGCAAGTCGAGATATGGAAAAGTAGGCAATACATGTGTACCGTGTCACAACAAATGTGCAAAGCAATGCGATGGAAAGCAAATTCTTAGTATACTTGATGTCGGAAGTTTGCGGGGATGTACTGTCATTAAAGAGAATCTAATGATCAATATTCGTCAGGGTGGACCTCATTTAATTGTGGACTTGGAGAATCCATTGTCGTCGATTGAAGAGATTGGTGGCCACTTGAAAATTACAAGAACTTATTCAATTGTTTCTCTGTCATTCTTCATACGATTGCGTGTTATTCGGGGTGAATATTTGGCAGATTCGATATATGCTCTCTACGTTCTCAACAATCAAAATTTACAAAACTTATGGGATGAAAATCAAAACGTTACAATCGAGCGTGGGCGAATATTTTTCCATTTCAATCCGAAACTATGCTACAATAAAATTGAAGCGCTTAAACCGTTCATCAAACATAATAATACATTTGATGTGGCTGAAGTAGCACGAGATTTGAACGGCGATCGGGTTGCATGCGACATCCAAGAATTAGAAATTTTAGAAGTCCAACTATTTGAAACAGCTGCACTAATCAGTCGAGTTTGAAGATGAACGAGTTTTTCTTGACTAACAATACTTCTATGTGGAGGCACCATATCAAAATGTATCAATTTACGAAAATCGTCATGGTTGCGTTGAATCATTCATGGGATGTCGATGATGACAATAACAAGGACCACCGACATCTGTTTACGCACTTAAAACCTTACACCCAATATGCAGAGTACGTGAGAACCTCATCTATTGCAAGCGAAAGGAAAGGTGGACAAAGTAAAATTCATTATTTCCGGACATTACCCAGTACACCAGATCCCGTTCGCAATCTTGAGTACAGCGTTCTGAATTACTCCAGCATAGAAATACGATGGATTGACCCGCGAGAACCATAAAATGCCATTAAATGAAGTAACGGAAGCCGATGATGTTATCTGGAAAATGTTAAACACGATGAGCATATTCTAGGACCAAACTTGCGATGCGATCTACTTACGTGATTCCCGACTGATCGCCCAACACATCCCTGCGCGGACACAATTGCGGCGGACACAATCACTCGAATTACACTCGCGACGAACGTAAACATGCGCGCACGGAATAACAAGTAATATCACGACTGACAGTCCAAATCAAAACAATCGGTAAAGTTGTTACTGATAAAACAGTGCAGTACGCAAAAGGAAGATGGCCACCAAGTTAAGAACTGAATTTATATAATAATAATAATTTGGGATTCAACAACGCTAATCTGGGATTCATCAACGCATAGGAGAAGAGGAGTAGATAAACCGCGCAAGACAGCTGAAGTGTGGAATTAAAATGGAAGATTGTGTGGAAAGCGAGGACTTCGTTCGTCGGCGGGGCCCCCAACGTAGAGTAAGTGATAAGATTTCATAAATTCCAATTTTTTATTGTCGATTGTGCATTGAATTAGTTGTGAAAGAATAATTATTTTGTGTGAATTACTTGACTCGAGTTGATTTGTTCCATATAAAATTTTGTGTAGTGACTGTGTTACAGCAGTGCTTTTGCGCGTGGAGCGCGCAGTGTTGACCAAAAGCTTATCTTGGTCCAGAGTGTGCAAGGATCCTTCCGACTAGGACCTCAAGCGGCGATAGGTCCCCTCAGGATTCTTTTTTGTGATTTTCCTTAGGCAGTGATATTCCTTGTGGGAGTGAGTGGTAGTAGGAGGACCATTCCGGGGAGCCGCAAGCTCGCCAATTGGCTCCTGGGGGCAATTTTAGGGTTGGCGAGTAGCGCTACCTACCCCGTCTCCACGGGCTAGTCGGGACCCCAAAGCCCCCAACCGGAATCGTTTATGCGGCGTAGCGCCAGCCTCATTTTTAACGTAACAATTTGGCGCCCAACGTTCATTGGGGTAAAGTAATTGCGAGTCGAGTTAAGTAAAGTTATCGTAAAAGTGCTTAATCAGTGCCAGAAAAAAAGTGAAGTGATAGTGCCTTATTGCGGGAGTGTGATATTTTCACTAGCGACTTAGTGAAAGAAGTGATGTGATAGTGTCTCATTGCGGGAGTGTGAGTGAAATCCTCCCAAAAATTGGTGTGATTGCTTGGCTACTAGCGATTTATTCCAGGAAATGGCTCCATCTTACATCGAACGTCAGACGATTTTGATTATTCAGACCAATCAATTGCCTCAGGCCAAGGAGAGAGGATAGAAAACGAGAATAGAAGGAAAGCAATCGAGAGGAGTGTGAAAAATAATAATTTGAAGTGCGTACCGAGGAAAGAACAGTGAAATTAAGTTGTAGTTTTTTAGAATTATCTTAAAACAACGAATTTTGTAGTTTTCTTTGATAGAGTTAAGTTAAATTTTATTTAGGGGAATAGTACACAATAAAATGTCTCGTGCTACCAAAATTTTGGTTGATAGGTTGTCCAAGGACGAATTGACGTATGAGCTCTGCATACGAGATCAATCGCCGGGAACAGTCGATGAAATGAGGAGGAATTTACGGGCGACATTACGGGCAGAGCTAGCGATGGATACAAGTATGGTGGAAACCAAACACTATCCTTACACGCCTAGCGAAGATCTTGAGGCCGATCGCAGTAAGATATTGGAGATTCGATCACTGATGGAGAAGTTTGAAGGCGATACAGATAGCGGCGACTTCTTGAAAATCAAAACTAAAATTGAATTTGGACTTAGACGCATAACTAACATTCAGGCGGAGGAAGTCGATCAGGAGAAGGAGTCAAGCAAGCTTAGGGGTGAGCTTATGATGGTCATGGGAGAAATGCTACTGAAAGCAGAGGGTGATGACGGAGAAGGAAAGGAGCTAGAAAGCGCTGTCGACATAATCCCTGCTGGTGGTAGTAGAATGGCTAAGCCTGGTATACCAATAACTTCGGATGGGGGAACAAAAACTAGAGAGGTAAGGGAAGAAGAAAGGATGAAAAGGGGTCATGAGGAAGAGGAACGGTCTCCAGAAACTCCAGGAACGCCAGTAAGATTTACATTACCGGAGTTTTCCACTCCCGTAGCAGAACAGGTGGTGCGAAAATTGCCGGACGTCTCCAAATGGGGAGTGAGGTTCTCCTGCGATCGCTCTGGGTCTGTCAATACATTCTTAGAACGAGTTGAGGAGCTAAGAGTGGCTAAAGGAGTCAGCAAATCTCAGCTGTTTAGAATGGCAGCTGAGTTATTTGAAGGGACAGCCCTGGTTTGGTTTCGCTCAGCTCGAGAACGCGTGGCCAGTTGGGATGAGTTGTGCCGCGAATTACGGGAGTTTTTGCCTCCAAATTATGATGATCTCTTGTGGGAGGAGATCCGCCACCGAACGCAAGGCAAACACGAGTCGATCGGGGCTTACGTTGCGGTAATGGATAAGCTATTTCGGCGGCTGACAGAACCGTGCTCGGAAAGACGGAAGTTAAAGGTGCTTCGGAGCAACATCACTCCTTTCTACCAGCAGCAACTTTCTATGAGAACGATAGCGTCAATGGCGTAGCTAATTAGTATGGGTCGCACGTTGGAGGAAACACGAGTATCGGTGGAAGCTTTTGTGCCTCCACCTAGTCGTAGAACATCCCGGTTATTAGAACCCGACCTGGCATATGCTGAAACGCCAATATTAAGCGAGATCAACACCCCTGCAACACGGGGATCCTGTTGGACTTGCGGTAGTCGGGAACATTTCACCCGAGAATGCAAAAAAGGTCGACGTTGTTATGGGTGTGGGAAGCAAGGAGTCATACGACCAGCTGCCTAACTTGTTCTCCTCCTCGAACAACACCAAAGGGAGAACAATCTGCGCCAAAGTCGTCGGGAAATGGAAACCGTGCTCGCTAGGCGGCGGAGAGAACACGGGGATGAAGGTTGAATCCGCCGTCCTAGAGGTAATATTGAGCTATGCACTGGGAAAGGTACCGGATGCCAAACGGCCACATTTAAAAGTGCAAATGCTCGACCTACCATTGTTGGGCCTAGTCAACTCGGGGGCAACACACTCAATTCTGGGCGGGGAAACCTGGGAGAGGGTAAAGGATCGTGGCATGGAAGTGAACCCAGCGGAATAAGTCTCAATAAAAATGGCCAATGACGCTAGGGCAAAGAAAGAAGGGAAGTCTGGGTGCCCCACATTGTCAAAGGCCACACGAAGTGGATGCCGATGCTGGTAGTGCCAGCCGTGAACCAGCCCTTTATACTGGGGGTAGACTTCTTACGGTTCTATGGGATTGTGTTGAATCTTAAGAGTGAGTCGTGGAAGTTTGCCGTTACAGCTACCCTGGAGGCGCTGCAAGCGAGATCTCGGCTAACGAAACCAGAGGAGGAGGAACTTCAGAGGCTGATAGAGGAGGAGTTCGAGCTGATGAGGGAAGGCCTTGGTTGCACTAGCGTGGTAGAACACGAGATTAAAACCAATTCTCCATCTATAAAGCAACGATACTATCCCGTTTCGCCTGCCGTCCAGCAACACATCAATGCTGAGCTGGACAAAATGCTCGAGTTAGGAGTCGTTGAACCTTCCTCTAGTGCTTGGTCGTCCCCGATCCTACTAGTCAAAAAGAAACATGGGAAATACCGTTTCTGCGTTGATTATCGAAAACTAAACAAAGTGTCGGAACGAGACGCTTATCCGATCCCGTATGTATCTGCTACGCTTGATAAGCTACGAAACGCCTAATATTTGTCCACTCTAGACATCAAGTCTGCGTATTGGCAGGTCCCGATGGCTGAGAAATCAAAACCTTACACGGTATTCACTATTCCAGGGAGGGGTCTGTTTCACTTCAAACGCATGCCGTTTGGTCTTCATAATGCCCCTGCTACATGGCAACGATCGGTAGACCAAATACTGGGACCAGAGTTGGAGCCTTATGTATTCGTCTACCTAGATGATGTGATTGTGGTCACCCCAGAGTTTAGGATCCATCTGGAGGTTTTGCGAGAAGTGCTACGCCGGTTGCGTGAAGCAGGACTTCGAGTATCTCGGGAAAAATGTGAGTTTTGACGCCCGCAACTTAAATATCTAGGGTACGTGGTGGATGACAGAGGGCTACATGTAGATCCAGACAAAGTGGATTGTTTGCTGAACATCCCACAACCTACAAACGTGAAGAAAGTGCGGCAATTCTTGGGCATGGTATCGTGGTACCGTCGGTTTATACCGGATCACGCCACACTAACTGCTCTACTGACTGATTTGCTGAGGAAAAATCGGATATTCGTGTGGACTGTCGACTGCGAGGAGGCTTTTCTGCGTTGTAAAACCAAGCTGTCCACAGCACCAATCCTCACACGCCCTGATTTCACCAAGCCCTTCAAAGTTCAAACCGATGCTTCTGACACAGGGCTGGGGGCAGTGTTGAGGATGCAGAGGCGGAGAAGGTAGTCTGCTACCTCAACCGTAGCTTGTCAAAGGCAGAGAAAAAGTACTCGACCAATGAAAAGGAATGCTTAGCGGTGTTGTGGGCGGTAGAGAAACTGCGCCCATATCTAGAAGGAACGCAGTTCAGTGTGATCACGGATCACCATTCGTTGGTCTGGTTGAACAACCTGAAAGATCCGAACGGACAGTTGGCGAGATGGGCTGTTCGACTTTGACGTCCAGCATAGGAAGGGCAAAGATCATCTCGTACCAGATGCCTTATCACGGTCAGTCCCCGAGGTCGACGTAGTCCTGGCAGAGACGAACAGTGGAGATAAGTGGCTGGAAAGGATGATTTCAGATGTGGAGAGAGAGCCACAAAACTTTCCGGACTGAAGGGTGGAAAACGGACAACTGTGGAAACACCTCGCGGGCAGATACCCAGAATTAAGTGGCAATAGCTGGAAACGAGTTATACCCAAGGGAGAGCGGGGAAAGTACTCCAAGAGTGTCACGACGATCCAAAGGCGGGTTATATGGGAGCTGGCAGGACATACGATCGTGTGCTGCAAAGGTACTTTTGGCCCAAAATGAGAGCGGATATTAAACGATATGTCGCAAGATGTCAGATCTGTCAGTCGACTAAAGTGGAACGAAGACGTCCGTATGTCCCAATGGTCTCTAGGGAAGGCCAGGCTAAGGAGCCGTGGACGATAATATCCGTTGATCTGATAGGTCCTTTACCTCGTTCAACCCTAGGGAATTGCTACGTATTAACCGTCGTGGATTACTTCAGCAAGTTCCCGCTTATCTTCCCGCTCCGTCAAGCAAACGGAAAAGCAATCGCACGGATATTGGAGGAACAAGTATTTTTATTATTTGGGGTACCAGCGGTAGTAATTTGTGACAACGGGGTACAGTTCCGCTCTAAAGAGTTGCAGAGATTGGTCACCACGTACGGTACCAAGATTCAGTATACGGCTTATTATCACCCCCAGGCTAATCCCGCAGAACGGGTGCACCAAACTATCAAAAGAATGCTGAGGTCGTACGTAGGTGATAACCATAAAATATGGGATAAGGAAGTATCAAAGATTTTGTGGCTCTGCGAACGTATACTCACGAAACAATGGAGGTGACCCCGTATTTTGTAAACTTTGGACGCGAAATGGTGACTTCGAGGGAAGACCTTCACCCAATAGAGGAAGAGGAGGTTCAAAATGATCCAAGGTTACGAGGGAGCTTGATTGCCAAAATGCGGGAGGAAGTTAAGGAACGCATGAGAAAGGCGGTGGAGCAAAGCTACAAAGATACAACCTTCGGAAGCGGACTCTACCATTCCAGGTGAACGATATGGTTTGGAGACGAAACTTCGCTCAGTCGGATGCCACGAACTATTTTTCCGCGAAGCTGGCACTGGAATATTTAGGACCTTTCAGAATCCAAAGGAAGGAGTCAGCGTCTACCTATCGGCTCGTTACTCGAGAAGGGGATGAAGCCGGTCTATGGCACGCTAAGGATCTGAAACCTTACGTAGCATAGCGCGTCTAAATCGGGCTCTCATCTTTTAGCGACGGAATAGTGGAAGTTCGGGGTGGTAATAAGGTACCCAGATAAGATTAATTTAAGAATTAAATGGACATCACAAGAAAAGACATGGAAAAGAAATGAAAGAGTTGCCTTTGAAGAAGGATCGACGGTAAATTACTTAAGTCCTCCTGAAGTTACGTGTTTTTTTGTATCGTGACGGTACGGTTCGATGTTGTTTTGGTTGTACGCCTCCAGTTGTTTCGTCGGTTGCTAAAAGAGAGTAGAATCGGATTATTGCACCTGTGTTTTCTCGTGATCGGGAGGTCGAACAGGGTAATCGGGGCGACTTGGATGGGAATCTTCCTTCAATTGACTTAGAGATAGGCTGAATTAGTGGAGTAAAATGTCAGAGGTTATTAGATTAAATTTTCGTGGTAGGAATTAATACCCTAACAAAGGGAAAAAAACGTAATTACCAGAGTTTCGAGGATGTTTCTCTTTCCATATTTTTCCTCTTTCTTTATTGTATTCCTGACGAGCCACTTCCATCACGGCTTCCAAATTCCCTTGTCGTAGATGATGAGGCTAAAATCAGGAGGTTGAGAATAGATTAGCTTTGTATTCAAGTCAGTTACATGCATTGAAATATGAAATAGTAGAATAAGCGTCTAGTGAAGTTGTTAGGGGTAGGAATAATAGCTTAAACTATGATGAGTCGCGTAGAATGGTGGTGGATATTAGCAGGTAAGCAAACGCAGGTTTCAGAGAGTTAGAATGTAGCAAAAGCTAGTTGAATATGATTTATAATACAATAAGGTCAAGTGGAATAATTCCCTTTTTCCCCTCCTAGAATAGTGTAGTGAGTTAAGTAGCAGTTAGGTTTTTAGTGGTATTTCCAATAGTTGGTTGCTATTTTCAGTAGCCTCAACCCTTTTCTTTGCGTAGAACTGCGTGGCATACATCTACCCTACGCATACTGCCGGTAGGGCGACAGATCCGACTCGCAACACCACGCTGTGCGGTCGACGCGTGTAGTAATTGAACATTAGGGTTGTTAGATAATACTCGTAGTGATGTGCGAAAACACCCCAGAACTCGGGAATTCATCGGTTGCTTGCTAAGGTATACGGTCAGAGTGGTTGGAAGGATAACGTAGCACATATTGAATCCTTGTTTCTCCAGCAGCTAGGTATTTAAACTTTGAGTAGAGTAAGAAGAATCGGGGCAAGAAGGTCGACCTAGTCCCGTCTCAAACGGCTAACTTACTCCCAAACATAGAAGATATATGTATTAAAAGAGTGGATTTCGGGGAAACCCACTTCAGGTAGGGTGAGAAAGTTACGAAATATAATTTAAGCCCCGAAACCATTCCTAGAAGGGAAGGATTCCTTGCACTCCAAGATTTTATCCGGAAGATTACCAAGGAACCACTCCACACGCGGAAGTACTGGTGAGAAGGATTAAAGTCAGGTTAGGATAAAAAAAATGTTAATAATTAGCATTAAGTAATGTTAGGGATTAAGTATTAAGCGGAAAAAAAGGATACGTATGCAAATGCAACCTACATGAGTGTCAAATAAAACTGAGTCAACAGTTATCTTTCCTGTTATGGTCCTTGGAAGAAAGGATATTTCAATTGAACCCTATCGGACTGAATCGTCGTAACCACATCATAATCAGCATGTAAGTTATATTGCAGTCGACAAAATCATGGAAAAAGTGTTCGTGCTTGACTTCCGGGTTCCAAATCAAGAAATGTTGCATCGAAACTTGCCTCGGTAGTTATTCAGATGATGGAGATACATGTTCCGTTTGCCGAAATTTAGTTGCTTTTGGTAAAGATGGTGAGAAAATTTGTGTACAAGAGTGCCCAGCCAATACGTACAAGCATATGAATCGACGATGTTTAACCAAAACGGAATGCACACAAATTGTTAGGCCACTTCGTAGCTATTTAGATCCTTTTCCCTACGTACCATTCGAAGGACAATGTTTGTTGAATTGCAAGTCGGGATATGGAAAAGTAGGCAATACATGTGTACCGTGTCACAACAAATGTGCAAAGCAATGCGATGGAAAGCAAATTCTTATTATACTTGATGTCGGAAGTTTGCGGGGATGTACTGTCATTAAAGAGAATCTAATGATCAATATTCGTCAGGGTGGACCTCATTTAATTGTGGACTTGGAGAATCCATTGTCGTCGATTGAAGAGATTGGTGGCCACTTGAAAATTACAAGAACTTATTTAATTGTTTCTCTATCATTCTTCAGACGATTGCGTGTTATTCGGGGTGAATATTTGGCAGATTCGATATATGCTCTCAACGTTCTCGACAATCAAAATTTACAAAACTTATGGGATGAAAATCAAAACTTTACAATCGAGCGTGGGCGAATATTTTTCCATTTCAATCCGAAACTATGCTACAATAAAATTGAAGCGCTTAAACCGTTCATCAAACAAAATAATACATCTGATGTGGCTGAAGTAGCACGAGATTCGAACGGCGATCGGGTTGCATGCGACATCCAAGAATTAGAAATTTTAGAAGTCCAACTATTTGAAACGGCTGCACTAATCAGTCGAGTTTGAAGATGAACGAGTTTTTCTTGACTAACAATACTTCTATGTGGAGGCACCATATCAAAATGTATCAATTTACGAAAATCGTCATGGTTGCGTTGAATCATTCATGGGATGTCGATGATGACAATAACAAGGACCACCGACATCTGTTTACGCACTGAAAACCTTACACCCAATATGCAGAGTACGTGAGAACCTCAACCATTGCACGCGAAAGGAAAGGTGGACAAAGTAAAATTCATTATTTCCGGACATTACCCAGTACACCAGATCCCGTTCGCAATCCTGAGTACAGCGTTCTGAATTACTCCAGCATAGAAATACGATAGATTGAGCCGCGAGAACCATAAAATGCCATTAAATGAAGTAATGGAAGCCGATGATGTTATCTGGAAAATGTTAAACACGATGAGCATATTCTAGGACCAAACTTGCGACGCGATCTACTTACGTGATTCTCGACTGATCGCCCAACAAATCCCTGCGCGGACACAATTACGGCGGACGCAATCACTCGAATTACACTTGCGACGAACGTAAACATGCGCGCACGGAATAACAAGTAATATCACGACTGACAGTCCAAATCAAAACAATCGGTAAAGTTGTTACTGATAAAACAGTGCAGTACGCAAAAGGAAGATGACCACCAAGTTAAGAACTGGATTTGCGCCTGAGATAAACGCTGCAAGGTGGAGCAGCCATGATGAATGTTGTGGCTTTGAACTTGGGTTCTTCAAATCAAGTAAAAGAGCTGTTGGACCAAGTTAATAAAAGAGCCAGCGACCATGGAAACGGTCTCCTTTCGCACGGATTTCTGGGAAACGAAGGATGATCATCAAGGGCAGGCAGCGTAACAATTTAATTTGGGCATAATAATTTGGGATTCAACAACGCTAATCTGAGATTCATCAACGCATAGGAGAAGAGGAGTAGATGAACCGCGCAAGACAGCTGAAGTGTGGAATTAAAACGGAAGATTGTGTGGAAAGCGAGGACTTCGTTCGTCGGCGGGGCCCCCAACGTAGAGTAAGTGATAAGATTTCATAAATTCCAATTTTTTATTGTCGATTGTGCATTGAATTAGTTGTGAAAGAATAATTATTTTGTGTGAATTACTTGACTTGAGTTGATTTGTTCCATATAAAATTTTGTGTAGTGACTGTGTTACAGCAATGCTTTTGCGCGTGGAGCTTATATTGGTCCAGAGTGTGCAAGGATCCTTCCGGCTAGGACCTCAAGCGGCGATAGGTCCCCTCAGGATTCTTTTTTGTGATTTTTCTTAGGCAGGGATATTCCTTGTGGGAGTGAGTGGTAGTAGGAGGACCATTCCGGGGAGCCGCAAGCTCGCCAATTGGCTCCTGGGGGCAATTTTAGGGTTGGCGAGTGGCGCTACCTACCCCGTCTCCACGGGCTAGTCGGGACCCCAAGGCCCCCAACCGGAATCGTTTATGCGGCGTAGCGCCAGCCTCATTTTTAACGTAACAATCCTTGGGAGAGGTTATCGCCTTCCGTCTCCAAATGGAGTACTTCCGCCACATTTTCGACGTTGGCAGTGCAATCACACAATGTCGTATTATTTGTCTGGTCACTCATTGCTTTTCATGCCGTAATCTCCTCGTTGGTTTCAGGATGTTTCTTTACTATGTGGGGACTTGCGACCCTTGCATCGGTCGCTTCGGTAACGTTCGCAGCAGTGACCATCGAGTTCTCGATGTTCTTTGTGTTTTTTCCACCGCTAGAACACCTGAAGCGTCCTGCAGAGTTTCCCACTTTTTCTTAATAGGACGCTCTGACGTTCACTTCATTTTTTTGCTGTGCCCGAACGCCGCAGGAATCTCAGTCTGAACCAGACTGTCTGCTAATCTCCGTTTTTCTACTGTCTTCACTGTCATTGTGTTATTCGTCGTTTTTTTCATGGTCAGTACCGCTCTCGTTGTACTGCTAACATCGTGGCTACAACCGTTGGTTGCGTCGTCGTTGTTATTATTTTTTGTTTCTTTTTTTGGATTTTTTTATCTTTTGATTTTGGTTGCTCCAGTTTTATTGAGTCCCCCCTCGGAGCCACTATCTCCGTTCGTGTGTGTAGTCGCCTTTTTGGTCCAATGGTTATCTTTGGAGAGCAGGGAGGCCATGCGAGGGTTGGCACAAGCCCTTATGGGAACAAGTGCTCAGAGCCAGACCAGCACTAATCGGGAGTCCGTCTCAACCGAACCTACACCACCAACCCAATGGTGCGAACTTCAAACGTACTCCGAGGCCTGCCAAGGTTTTATCGGGACGGAGACGGTATGATAGTTGAATTGGAGCCGTTCACACACGAGTTTCACCTCGGCGCTACTGTGCGAAGCAACTAGGTCCAAGCCATCACATCCGCCAGCCCAAAGCGTCAATTCCAGTTCGTTGTCCAAAGCGTAGTCCAGATCCAATCAGAGTCGTTACCTGTCACCCCAGGAGGGAACCTCACGGCGCCCCCCATATCCTCGGGTCCGTGGGGGCGGCGCTCCCCAAAAATGCTAGCCTCCAAGAGTGCTCTTGTCGACCGGCATTCCCCCTGCGGGAATTTCCTCGGGTACGTGGGGGCGGAACTCCCCAAAAAATGCTAGCCTCCAAGAGTGCTCTTGTCGACCGGCTTTCCCCCTGCGGGGAATGCCTTGACCTGAAACTCTGTGTTTAGCATCGTAACCTTGACCATGCAGACTGGTTCTGTTGGAACGCCAAAGTCAAGCATTATTTTATACAGCGCATTTCTGTCGACACTGTCGTATGCTTGCTTGAGGTCTACAAAGTGTTGGTGCACATTAATGTTATATTCCCAGCACTTTTCAAGCACCTGCTTCACGGAGATTATTTGGTCTATGGTAGACTATCCACTTCGAATGCGTCCCTGATACTCTCCTATAATATTTTCATAACATGGCTTTAATTTTCTTTCTATGATTTTGGAGAGCACTTTATAAGACGTGCACAGTAGAGCAATACCTCCATAATTTTCACGCCTTTATTTGCCTCACTTTTTGTGTACAGGACATATTATACTTTTTCACCAGTCCTCTGGTAACTACTCTCTGACCATATTCTGCATATTAGCCGATGCAGAACGTTATTTATGTGGGCTTTCTTCAACGGAGTTGAAGTAGGTAATGATTTGTTTAAATGTGCTGTCAACAATGAAAGCCACTCCAAACTCATAGCTTCCTTTTAAGCACAGTGTGCGTTCGCATGTACAATATGTCTTCACCGTGCCATCTGGTTTGATTTTATATTTCTTTATTTCATCCAGAAGTTATCACAGTTGACCTGGTCTGTTCAATGATCTAACATTCCAAGTTCCAAACGAATAGTACGTTGCAATAGTCGTTGCTGTTTATCCAATCCGATCTGAGGATGTTCTCCTGGTTCCATGACAAGTAAATACTAAGTGAAGCGTTGTCAGGGCTTCCATTTAGTCGGTTTTGGTGTAAGCGTGGTATTTTATTTTTCACATACATCCTCTATCCGCTATCTGAAAACGCACCCGATGGAGGACTGAAAGTCCCAGGTGGAAAAGACCATTCATTTCCTCTGAATTTCCTGAAGAAACACAATAAACATCCTAAAGTAGAGAAAAAAGATTACACACCTCATGCTTTACTTCCACATGATGGACAACTTAGAGATTGAAATAAAGAGACAAACAAAATGCTTCCACAACCAAAATAAACCATTGCCTAAATACACACGAAATACGCCGAAGAGTACAGCTCGCAAATAAAATTGTTTATTCAGTATTGACGATCTTGAAGATTGCTGCCTAACATCAGTAAAGTTTTTAAGGTAATACTCAACAGAGCATTAAACGCACACATTTTTTTTTTTTTGTGGTAGGGAGGTGAAGGCATTTATGCCCGCCGAGTCTGGCAGTGTGGGACTCCCATGGAGGATACCTTTGGACTACCCACTAAACACCTCCCCTGTCAATCTGAGAACCTAGCCTGGAACCGTTTGACACATTACTTCGGGCCAGGTCTCGTTTTGTTACGCCGTGGGGCGCCTTCAAGCTGGGGAGTCCCTTTCCTAGCGGGAGGGGAGGGGGGAAGAGGAATTGCCAGAAGAGCGATCCCCCAGCCCCAGTGCCTCCGGCTGCTGTGAGTCCCTATTATATTTTAGGACTGCCCGAGCATAATGTGCCACCTGGTTCCATTTGTCAACCGATTCGAGCATCACCGCAACTATATTATCCGGGGTGAGCTCTCCCGTCTCCCTGTAGAGTTCCCTTTGCAGCCTGGCCCATTTGGTACACGCAAAAAATGTGTGACAGGCATTGTCCTCCTCTCCTGGGCAAAACCGACAATCGGGAGACCGTGACTTGCCGATCTTGTGCAGGTAAGACTGAAAACACCCGTGCCCGCTCAAAAGCTGGGTCAGATAGAAGTCAGTCTCACCATGCCTTCGATTTAGCCACGGTCTCACATCCGGGATGAGACGCGCAGTCCACCTTCCCTTCGTGCAATTCCTCCAAGACTGCTGCCAATCGTTGAGCGAGCGTTGTCTCTCCTCGCGGACAACGATCTCCCTCGCATCCTCGTTTCGGCGCAGGTAAATAGCGCGGCGCTCTCTAGCAAGGAGGGCGACAGGTATCACGCCTGCAATCACACTCACCGCCGAGTCGGAGACTGTTGGATACCAAGATGCAATTCTCAGTGCTCCCCTTCTCTGTACCTGTGCCAAACGTTTTCGGTATACCTCCTTGCTGAGAGCGTCGCCCCATACCTCTGCTCCGTACAGCAGCACTGACCCTACAGCACTCATCAAGAGGCGTCTTCTTGATGGGCGGGGTCCCCCTACGTTGGCCATAAGTCGACTCAGGGCCGATATTCCCGAAGCAGCCTTCACAGCCGTTGTCCTGATTTGCTCAGAGAAACTCATCTTCGAGTCGATCAGTAGCCCCAGGTACTTCACCGCTGGCTTCGATTCGATTTGTATACCTCCAATACTGATCATCCTTACTCTAGGGATTCTCTTTTTTGTCAAGATGACCACTTCGGTTTTCTCCAGTGCTAAACTGAGCCCGCGAGCAGTCATCCAGTCCCTCACTCGGCGCATTAGCATACCTAGCCTAAGTTGCGCTTGTTCAACGGTGCGTCCGGCGACCAGAGCCGCAACATCATCCGCATAGCCGACCAAGCGCGACTCATCTGGCATCTCAAGTCTCAGTAGCCCGTCGTAAGACACGTTCCACAGGTCCGGACCAAGGATAGATCCCACATTGAGAAATATGAAGAAATATGGGTTGATGCCGAATTGCCAATTTGGTTTTCATGCCAGGCATTCGACCACACATGCAATAACGAAAGTAACCTCAGACATCTGTTGGAAACTAAAGGTTAGACAATGCGTTGGAGCATGTCTCATTGATATGGAGAAAGCCTTCGATACGGTGTGGTTAGATGGACTAGTTTTTAAACTCCTTCAGGACAGGTTCCCCAGACACCTTTTCGCCATGATGTGCGATATGTTATACGGGAAATTGGTTGATGTTACTGATGGAAATCTAACTACAATGCGCGAGTTCAAGGTCTTGAATGGTCTACAGCAGGGAACAGTTACTGCACCTCTGCTCTTCCCAATATTTATTCGCAAGCTTTTGAACGGCTTTGATTTTAACGTCTCGCCAACGCGATCATTGGTAGCGTTTGCTGATGATCTGATCATCTATATGGCAGACCAAAAAACTACAATAGTTCAGAGCAATCTCCAAAAAAAATTCAATGATGTGCAGCTGTACACTGACAATTGGCGAATGAAAATCAATGCGCAGAAGTGCGAAATGTTGTTTCGGACAACGCTGCAAGAGGCAAGTCAAGACCTGAAACGTGATTGGAAGGATTTCCACATCATGGCTGGTGAGGGTAGTTCAGAACAGGTTCCATATAAATCCTGTGTTTGATACCTCGTTGTTCATCTCGATCAGTATCCGTACTAACAACATGTCAAGATCATGCTCAGTAAGGCACTAAAAGTAGTCATGGCCCTACGAAGACTCTTTCATCCCGAATACATTGATCAAAAGGTCAAAATTATCTGTTACAAGACCCTGGTTAGACCAGAGTGCTAGTACTATGGAAAAATTAAGAGTTTTCGGAAGGAAATGTCTTCGTGCATGTACTGGTTTGTACAGAAAGCCTAAGATGGATTGGAAGCATAATATATCCAATAGAAGAATTTGTCAAACTGATCTAGTGACTAGAGTCGATATCTTCATATTAAAACTTCTTCGGAATCATATCGCAAGATCTGTAACTGTGAGTGAAAACCCTTTGATTTCATAGCCGTTCCACCTTACAGACGGGTATATTGCGACTTGCCTCGCTACTGGGTTCGTTCCTCCAGAAACATTCGTGTATTTGAACATGAATCGATATGTTTTTGATTCTGACGGCGTTCCAATCATATATCACATATATCGACGGGCCACCGTTAAGAAGATAAAATAACCTCCGAATTTGAGTTCACGAGACCAACAACTCCAATGGAGATACTCTTTCCTAGATTCGTTGAAGCTGAGACGGCGAAACCTAGGTATCTGTGGCCGAATTATTCGTGTTTATTTTCAGTTTTGGTGTTTTACGTTACTTAGTTTTTGAGTTTCAGCTCATTATGGCTACATTTAGTGTTGTTTATTTCTGTTAAAAATAAGGGATAGGTTAGGTATACGTTGTGTTTATTATATTACTTTTAGAGATAAGTTTAAACGCGTAGGTTAGGAATATTGTGATAGAATTTTTTAGAATAAGATAAAGTTTTTTGATTGAATTTTATTAGAATTAAGTTAAAACATATTAAGTGTAGGATTAAGGTTCCCTGTTGTGCTAAAATTATAAATAATTTTGAATAGTGTAGGTTGGTTTTTTCTCCTTTTTCCAATCAAATCATAAAATATGTAATAATCTTAATTAATTTGAAATTGCCAGTGTTTTTTTGATGAAATGTGTTCAACTGATAACGTATAAATTTAGAGAGCCATTTGGGCCATTAAGTTTTTGTATGTTTATTATTTGGAATTTGCTTTATATTCTTTGAAAATTTATAACGATTTGTTTTGAATAAAGCGCTTTAGACTTGACATGACGATCTTGAAGACTAGTTGTATACACAGGAAAACAAAGCTCCAAGCATGCAAATCTGTGATAAGACCTGTGCTATGCTATGAGTGTGAAACATGGACCCTAACCTTAGCATCCGCAAATATGTTGAACGCCTTTGAGCAACGGGTCCTGAGGTGAATAATTGGAGCGAAGCTAGACGAGGACCAATGGCGAATTCGATACAACCATGAGCTGAATGAAATTTTTGACGAGCCGGAGGCCTCAACGATTGTCAGACTGCGGAAGCTGCAATGGGCTGGACACATGAATAGTATGGACGAAGAACGGATACCCAAGAAGGTATTCGTTGGGAGAACTGAAGGCCGGAGACAGTTGGGAAACCGAGGAAACGCTGGTCTAACTCGGTCGACGAAGACAATTTCAGCGCTGCTCGAATTTCGAAATTGGCGGACGCGGTCAATAGACCGAGACAGTTGGAGGTGCTATTTGCTGGAAGCGAAGGCCCGAGAGGGGCTGTAGTGCTAAAAAGAAGAAGAAATACAAAGAATGAATTACAACAAGCATTAAGATTTCTTCCACTGCATCCAAGACTTCAGCATATATCGTAATGCTCCTACTTAAAGTATTATTGGTGTGAAATCAAAGAAACGAAAAAAACATTATAGCTGTGACCCTTAAAAATAAAGAAATAAAACGATCAAAGTGAGCAATCGGCAACCTAGAGCAGACCTATCTGTGGATGGACATTTGTATAAATACTTGAATTCCTCGCATGACGTTATCCGTAGCTCACAAGCACCACCAAAAATCTAGAACTTCTAGCGACTCCCACCGCCAAGCAACGCGCAATGCACACGCTAAATTCGCCTAGCAAACATACCCACCTCCAATAAGCCAGGTCACCTTACAATTCATCATATGCCATGCAACTTTTCTTCCACGATGTAAATTCGGACGCCCTTAAACTCCCGTCGACAGGTAAGTCTAGACGGACGAAACACTACTCTTGACAAGCAAGGCCAGTTATATACGCCACGCATCTCCAACGCCAATTTCCATGCCGAATAGCATTCACTACCGAGCAACTCTATACCCCGATCACCATCCAACACGCAACCCACATAATCTTAACTTGCCAACTAATCCATACTTGAGAACAGGCACCCTTCGATAAGCAACGCAGAAACTTCGCCATGCCAGGCAAATTGCTATGACTCACAATATCTGCAACCGCGGAAATCTGCGCCTCAAATTCCATACCCGAACAAGCGACGCGCAGTACGGCTACTCGCCTACAATGCCGTCCATCCTTAACCACAGACACCAATCGATGAGCGACGCGCTACTTAGCTACGGACCTAGGAAGCGAACTCCCATAATGTAGAACATCCAGCGTCAGGCAAGGCTACGCACACACAATACCACTCCTGAAAAGCAAGGTCACTTACGTCTCCGACGCCAATTTTCATGCCTCATAATACCCGATGACAGGCAAATCTATAACGCAAAGCTACCTGTCTATAGCAACGTGTTTTTAAATCGCTCCTGTCGTTAATTTGAAATTAATTAATTTTTCACAAAAATCAGTTGAAAATAATTTTTTTAATTGAAAATCATCACTGTCGAATTATTCGAGCATTTATCGAATACCAGAAATTCATTTCCTGAAGAAATATCAAAAGTGGAAATACGTTCAAAGGAAGTCCCGGTCTGAGAACATTCCCTCTAGTCTCGCTGCAAAAGCAACGAGATGGAGGAGCCCGATGGCTTCAGCCATCAACCAGAAGGATCCTGTCCATCGCCAACGATGACGGGCGAAAAAAAGCTCAAAAGAAGCTACGACAGTAAAGAAGAAAAACCGCAAATTCTATCAGTGATCGAACTGAGCAGCTGATCAAAGACAAAAATGAAACTGACAAAATTGAAAAAGAATATGAAGAGGACAAAGCTTAAGAAAACAAGAAAGGCCAAGAAGCAAATTCAAAAACTGAAGATAAGAAAATTAAGAAGCCAAAGCAAGAAGCTGATCAAGAGGATGTCCTCAGCGCGGGCGGAGCAAACGACAGCAGCAATTACTATGCAGCGCTAGCTGGACTTGAAGATACTATGAGTTTTGAAGAGGATCCAGGTAAAATTTCTAAGTTAGATAATGAATTCATAGAATACCTAAAAAGTAAAATAGGGAGAAAAAACCAAAACCGTCAAGATTAATGAAAAGAAACAAAAAGTCCCACCAATCAATGTATTTGGGGAAACGGGCAAAGATATGGTTCGGCTTTTGGCAGCCGAAAATAAGTTAAATGATTTTGAGATGAAAAGGGTCAATGCCGATAAATTGACAATTAGGACTAAGTTGTTGGTTAATTTCCAGGCAACAAAAAGTGCTTGAAATTCTGGAGATACATACACCCCCAAAAGCATAAGAAACCAAACCTTTTTATTGAAGGGCCTGAACTGTGTTGAGGACACAGTCGATCTCCTTCAGTTGCTCCAAGAAATTGCACCAGAAATACAATTTATTTCCGTTAAAGACTTTGGAACAAGTAGATTGATTGTGGAGCGCAAAAACTTGCCTCATTACTTAGTCCAGATTTCCAGCAAAAGCAGTTCAACTGCCCTGCAAAAAATACGGTACTTGAACTTCCGTGTGGTGAGGTGGGAACGCCTCCAAAAAAGTGAAGTCAACCCGTGCTACAGGTGTCAAAGATTCGGGCATTCGGCTGCTAATTGCGCCATGAAATATACGTATGTTAAATGCAAAGATTTCCATGCTCCCGGCGAGTGCAAATTGGCTCAGGCGGACCCAAAAGAAAAATTATATTGTGTGAACTGCGGTGCCTTTGGTCATCCAGCATCATATCGAGCATGCCCCCGGTATCAAGATGCAAAGCTAAAATTTACTCCAAAACAAAGTCAAGCACACCACAGTGTGATACCCGGGGTGTCATTTGCACTTGCTGCGAGAGGACCAGCAGACAATGTAAATAAAATAAATAATGTAAGTGGCTATAATTAGCTGCTCCTTAAAATTTATCAGCAATGAAATTCCTTATCGGAGAGAATCGATAAACAAGATTCGAAAATTAATATTGGTTTTCATCGTTTCGGGCCTTCAAATGCCTCAAAATAGGTTGTCATCCAGCCACATTCCCACGGATAGGATTCGTCTCATCTCGATCAACGTCAACTCCATTGTGAGTCTACATCGACGTGACTGTCTCCTGGAGTTCTTTGTCAAGCAAAAGCCTGACATCATGCTTCTTACTGAAACCCACCTCACTTCATGGCACTCCATGCCATTCAAGGATTTTAAATTCGTAAGAAACGATAGGGTAATAGGTGATGGGGGAGGTGGAACCGGGATATTGGTTCGAAGACCCTATTGTTTCCAAAATATTGAAAAAGTCGAATTCAAAAGCTTTGAATCTCTTGAAGTGTCCGTTATCAAATTCTCACTGCCAGGTGGGGATAACCTTTTCGTTATCTCTGCCTATGCAACTGGTGGAACTGTTCTCAAGCTCAAGGAGGAACTCAATTCCTTGTTTGTAATACTCGAATTGAACAGGCTGCATAATTATTATGTTCTTGCTGGTGACCTGAACGCCAAGCATACATCATGGCTGAACGCAACAAATAATCCTAGAGGTGTTTTCCCGAAATCGTGGATACCAGAGAACCAAATTGAATACAGGTGCAATCTATATGGGTCGGAGTTCCCAACATACCCTAGGACAAATTCATCTTTGGACCTCTGCATTGCTGACGCAAAACTCAAATTCAACTTTAATAGTCCTCAACGGAAATTACTGGTGCTTCCTTATGATAGCGACCATAACGCAATCGTAATGGAAATCAATCATCAAAGTGATGATTTCTTCCTCATTCCAGTTCAACATGAAAATCATCGGTTGAATTTCAAAAAAACAGACTGGGGAAAGTTTCAAAAGAAGTTTAATCGCGAGTACCAGAAGCAATGTCCCCCTTCTGATGGTGGCAACTGTTGCTCAATGGTTCCTAATGACAGAAATCTAACTAACGATGAAATAATTCTCTATTTGTCGAAGTTAGAGAAGCAGACGTTGGTAACGGTTGAGAAAGTCGTTCCCAAAATTAAACATCGAAACAATATGGAAGGATATGAAACACCATCTTGTTTCGGACAACGCTGCAGGGGGTCAGTCAAGACCTGAAACATAATTGGAAAGATTACCACATCATGGCTGGCGAGGGTAGTTTAGAACGAGTTCCACATAAATCCTGTGTTCGATACCGCGGTGTTTATCTCGATTAGTATCTGTACTATACTGAACATGTGAAAATCATGCTCAGTAAGGCACTAAAAGTAGCTTTACGAAGACTCTTTCATTCCAAATACATCGATCAAAAGGTTAAGATTATCTGTTACAAGACCCTGGTTAGACCAGTTTTGACATATGCATGTCAGATCTGGTACAACCAGAGTGCTAGTACTATGGAAAATCTAAGAGTTTTCGAAAGGAAATGTCTTCGTGCATGTACTGGTTTGTACAGACAGCCTGAGACGGACTGGAAACATTATATATCGAATAGACGAATTTATCAAACTGCTCGATATCTTCATATTGAAACTTCTTCGGAATCATATCGCAAGATCTGTGACTGTAAGTGAAAACCCTTGGATTTCAAAGCCGTTCCACCCTACAGACGGGTATATAGCGACTTGCCTCGCTTCCGGCCTTGTCCCTCCAGAAGGATTTCCGTATTTGGACACGAATCGATATGTTTTTGATTCTGACGGCGTTCCAGTCATAAATCACATATATAGATGGGCCACCGATAAGAAGATAAAATATCCTCCAAATTTGAGTTCACGAGACCAACAATTTCAATGGAGATACTCAGTTGCTGATCTAATTGAGACAGCGCAATCCAGGTATTGGTGGCTGAATGACAATGTCTAAATTATTCGTGTTTATTTTCAGTTTTGGTGTTTTTCGCTATTTAGTTTTTGAGTTTCAGCTCATTTTTGCTACATTTGGTATTTTTGTTTATTTTTGTTAAAAATTAAGGATAGGTTAGGTATATGTTATGTTTTTTATATTAGGTTAGAGATAAGGTTAAACGCGTTGGTTAGGAACATTGTTATATAATTTTTTTAGAATAAGATAAAGTTTTTGATTGAATTTTATTAGAATTAAGTTAAAACATATTAGGTGTAGGATTTAAGTTCACTGTAGTGTTTAAATTATAAATAATTTTAGGATAGTGTTGGTTGGTTTTTTCTTCTTTATCCAATTGATTTTCAAAATATGTAATAATCTTAATTAATTGAATTTTTTAGAGTTTTTTTTTGAAGAGACATGTTTAATGATAACGCATGAATTTAGAAAGCCATTTGGGTCATTAAGTTTTTGTATGTTTATTGTTTGGAATTTGCTTTATATTCTTTGAAAATTTATACCGATTAATATTAAATAACGTGCTTTTGACTTTGACTTTGACTTAACCTGTCTTTAGCAGCGCCCGCTTTGACAACGTGCCCACTCGCACCATTAAACGTCCAGCACGCCTAGCATGATCAAGTAAATCGATCGACCTAAAAGTCACACACTAAAGATTCCCAACTCTTACGAATAGCTAGCAAATCAACCATCCGGAGTGCCATCTATCCACAGAGCTGCCCCGAATGATCAGTTACCTAATATTTCCAGCTATCATACACGGGTTCCCTATGGATTAAACGGCCATGGATAAAGAACTATCTGCCGCTGAAAGCGGAGAAGACCCAAGAAATACTTCCAGTAAAGATTATAATAATTATTTATAACAAAACTAAGCGAAGACTAGAAGCAACGAACATATGAGTCATCCTTATACTAAAGAGAAATAACTATGGATAGTATAATGATCTACCACTAGAAGTGCTAAATGCTCCTATTAACCTTAATTAAATTTACGCTGCCTAATCTATGGCACTCACCTAGCTATTCAAGACATATTAGTATCCTGGACTATTTTTTTTTGTGGTACGGAGGTGAATGCTATTTATGCATAGAGTGCGGGACTCCCATGCGCGACTGGACTACCCACTAAACACCTCCCCTGTCAACCTGAGAACCCAGCCTGGAACCGTTTGACACATTACTTCGGGCCAGGTCTCGTTTTGTTACGCTGCGGGGTGCCTTCAAGCTGAGGAGTCCCTTTCCTAGCGGGAGGGGAGAGGGGAAGAGGAAATGCCAGAAGAGCGATCCGCCAACCCCAGCGCCCCCGGCTGCTGTGAGTCCCTTTTATATTTTAGGACTGCCCGAGCATAATGTGCCACCTGGTTCCATTTGTCAACCGATTCGAGCATCACCGAAACTATATTATCCGGGTTGCGCTCTCCCGTCTCCCTGCAGAGTTCCCTTCGCAGCCTGACCCATTTGGAATACGCAAAAAATGTGTGACAGGCATTGTCCTCCTCTCCTGGGTAAAACCGACAATCGGGAGACCGTGACTTACCGATCTTGTGCAGGTAAGACTGAAAACACCCGTGCCCGCACAAAAGCTGGGTCAGAAAGAAGTCAGTCTCACCATGCCTTCGATTTAGCCACGGTCTCACATCCGGGATGAGGCGCGCAGTCCACCTTCCCTTCGCGCAATTATCCCAAGACTGCTGCCAATCGTTGAGCGAGCGTTGTCTCTCCTCGCGGACAACCATCTGCCTCGCATCCTCGTTTCGGCGCAGGTAAATAGCGCGGCGCTCTCTAGCAAGGAGGGCGACAGGTATCACGCCTGCAATCACTCTCACCGCCGAGTCGGAGACTGTTTAATACGAAGATGCAATTCTCAGTGCTCCTCTTCTCTGTACCTGTGCCAATCGTTTTCGGTATACCTCCTTGCTGAGAGCATCGCCCCATACCTCTGCTCCGTACAGTAGCACTGGCCCTACAGCACTCATCAAGAGGCGTCTTCTTGATGGGCTGGGCCCCCTACGTTGGCAATAAGTCGACTCAGGGCCGATATTCCCGAAGCAGCCTTCTCAGCCGTTGCCCTGATTTGCTCAGAGAAACTCATTTTCGAGTCGATCAGTAGCCCCAGTATTTCACCGCTGGCTTCGATTGGATTTGTATGTCTCCAATACTGATCATCCTTTCTCTAGGGGCTCTCTTTTTTGTCAAGATGACCACTTCTGTTTTCTCCAGTGCTAAACTGAGCCCGCGAGCAGTCATCCAGTCCCTCACTCGGCGCATTAGCATACCTAGCCTAAGTTGCGCTTGTTCAACGGTGCGTCCGGCGACCAGAGCCGCAACATCATCCGCATAGCCGACCAAGCGCGACTCATCTGGCATCTCAAGTCTCAGTAGCCCGTTGTAAGACACGTTCCACAGGTCCGGACCAAGGATAGATCCCTTGGCAACACCCCATGTAATCTCCATCCTTCGTTGGCCCTGTGTCGTGTCGTAGAGCAGGCTTTGGTCCTTTAGGTAGTTCCTCAAAAGCCGCATTAGATATTCTGGAACTTGAAAAGAGTTTTCCAGCATGTGCAGAATATCCACCCATCTAGCGGAGTTGAAGGCATTCCTGACGTCGATTGCCACCAACAGGACGATCCGTCGCTTGGTGCGACTATATGCCTCTGCCTTTTGGACCGCGTTCACCACCTCTGCAATCACATCAATGGTAGAACGTCCTGATCTAAAGCCGTACTGCCGAGAAGATAGGTCCCCAGCAGCATGAATCGCGCCAGTGAGTCTTCCCTTGATGAGTTTTTCTAGCACTTTCCCAGCCGTGTCTAGTATGCATAACGGGCGGTATGCAGACGGCGATCCGGAATTTCCCTTCCCCTTCCCCTTGCTGATCAGCACAAGCCTCGCCACCTTACATCGTACCGGAAAAACCCCGTCCCGTAGGCAAGCGTTGAATGTGCTGAGCAGCAAGGCAGGACAATGGTGATAGACGAGCCGCAACACCTCAGCTGGAACACCATCTGGACCTGGAGCCTTCCTCGCTTTCAATGAGAGGACTGCCTCCTCCAGTTCCAGCTGTGTGAAGAGTGGGCACTCTACTGCTGTTCCACCATGGACAGCGTCAACACGGACGGGATGGGCGGAGGAGAGTCCCCGCACTATCGCGTCCATCTTTTCCGCGTCATGTATACAAGGCTTCCGTAGGGCACCAAGTTTCCCCATGTTCACATTGTCCACTAGGTTTTGCCAGCAGCGAGCCTTGCTACTGTTGATCAGTTTGCGAAGGCATTTCCTGGCCGACTTATATGCTGCCACCTGGTTGCATGCCTCGTCACGGTTCCGCACCCGTTGAACCTCACGTCGAAGCTTGTGACACTCCCTTCGCTTTTCAGCGATTTCAGTTGACCACCAATACACTGGGGGCTTGCCGTGCCGGGGTCTTCGACGGGGCATAGAAGCGCAGCAAGCAGTCGTAATTATGCTCATAGTAGAGTTCACCACGTCTTGAGCTGCCAGTTCTTCCGTCCCCTCCGAAGCTCCCTACAGCGGCTGAACCGCTGTGAGAGCCTTGACGAACCTCTCGACGTCCATCCTTCCGATGTTCCATCCAATTGTGGAAGGCCGAGAGCACGGACGTCGGGAGATAGCATCACTTATCTCAAGCAGAATGCACTGATGATCACTGGCTGAGTAGTCCTCTAATAATTTCCAATTGTGTATTCTCCGTACCAAGGACTCCGAGGCGAATGTCACGTCCGGTATGGTTCCCTCACAGCCAATACGGCGGAAAGTCGGCGTATTTCCGGAGATTAGTACAACGAGCGCCGTCCTGGCCGCCATTTCCAGGATTCGTTTTCCCCGCGGATCTGTCTGAGGCATGCCCCATTCGATTGCTTTAGCATTGAAGTCGCCCCCAACGAGCACTTTACCTTCTGCGTTCGAGACAGCGCCCTCCAAAGCATTAAGCTTGGCTTGGAAAGATGATATCGACTCGTTCGGCGTTAGGTACACACTAAAGAAGGTGATCCCTGAGCACCGAACCCACACGAAACCATCCCTCCGTCCACAACTCTCCACTTGAAAGACACTGTTCCGAACCCAGATGGCGGCAGTACCAGTTTCGTCAGAATACCATCATGCAGGACTTTTGTTATGGTGTTGCTCACTCAGCAGCAAGAAATCGGCTTTCATGTCCCTCGCAAACTGCTCAAGCAGATTTTGGGCGGTTGAACTGTGGTGTAGGTTAAGCTGCAGAATGCGGGTCATCGAAGATCTGATTTTGCCTTGGCTAGGGCTTCCTGGAACACCCGGCATTTTCCTGATCCCAAGACGTGTCCAAAATCAGGTTTTGGATCAGCATCCTTGCGAAGAATACAGTGTGCCTCTTTCGTACACTCTTTTCTTTTATGTCCCATTTCACCGCATTTGTAACATAGGGAACTCCTATCGGGTCCTTTGCATACTTGTGTGGTGTGACCATAACCAAGGCATTTGAAACATTGCAGAGGCATTGCTCTTCGCCGTATCCTACAGACAACCCCCCCAATTCGTACTTTGCCCTTGTTCAGGAATTGTTCGGCGTCCTTTTCGGTCAAGTCAACTATGGCCATGCGTTGTCCCCTGTTGTTTTCTGGTGTCAGTCTCGCTTTGATCCTTTCCACACTAGGGAACTCCCTTTTGGTGGCCTCTTCTACCACGGCCAGATCCGTCACGCAGTCTGTGTCTCGTATTTCGATCGTTGCCATCGGCTCGAGCGGGGCTATATTTGCGCTTTTGCCGAGGACTTTCTTTACTGCGTCACAGAATGCATCTTTATTGCCGGCCTCTGCTCCGAATTCGACCAGTTTGTGGCCCGACCGCGTTGGTTGTACTACTTTCATGGTAGTATTGGTGTCTTCGGGCCTTACGTTTCCCCTGATGTCCCGCAGTACGTCCGCGTAGGATCGGCTTTCTTCGCTCCTTTTGTAAGCACTGTCTTGGACCCCTGATCTGGTGCTCCACGCCCATCAAATGCTTCTTCCTTCCTTCTTTTATCCCGATCTCCTTCAATTGGGCTAGACGCCGTTCTTTTATTGACGTTTAATGGTGGAGCTATTTGCGTGTCGCCTTTAGATTTCGCCCCAAGCGCCTATGTAGCCTTCTCTTCGTCTTTGGCCCTTAACCAGCTCCTCTGATAGTGCCCTATGCGATCTAGGAGCTCCTCTAGTTCAAGGAGCCCTGCCTTTGCAGCTTTGCTCATTTTTGGGGAGTCGCATGCAGCTTGTATTCTTTTCAGAGCATCTCCCGCTTTTCGGAGTAGTCTTTCTTCTTCGTATCGCTGGGCCGCAATTGTACTTTGCAACCATCCTTGGGAGAGGTTATCGCGTTCCGTTTCCGAGTGCAGTACTTCCGCCACATTTTCAATGTTGGCGGTGTTTGGTCACTCTTTGCTTTCAGTGCCGTAATCTCCTCGTTGGCTTCTGGATTTTTCGTTGCAATGTCGAGATTTGCGACCCTTGCATCGGTCGCTTCGGTAACGATCGCAGCAGTGGCAATCGAATTTTCGGTGCTCTTTATGTTATCTCCCACCGCTTGAACACCTGAAGTGTCCTGCAGAGTTTCCCGTTTCTCCTTAATAGGACGCTCGGGCGTTCGCATCATTTTTTTGCTGCGCCCGAACGCCGCAGGAATCTCAGTCTAAACCAGACTGTCTGCTATTCTCCGTTTTTCGTCTGTCTTCACTGTCGTTGTGTTAGTCTTCGTTTTTGTCGTTGTTAGTACCGCTCGCGATGTACTGTTGACATCGTGGCTGCAACCGTCGTTATTATTTTTCGTTTCTTTTTCTGGGTATTTGTGGTCTTTTGATTTTGTTTGCTCCAGTTTTGTTGAGTCCCCCCTCGGACCCGCTGTAGTCTCCTTTTTGGTCCTATGGTTATCTTTGCAGAGCAGAGAGGCGATGCGAGGGTTGACACAAACCCTTATGGGGTCAAGTGCTCAGAGCCAGGCCAGCGCTAATCGGGAGTCCGTCTCAACCGAACCTATACCACCAACCCAATGGTGCGAACTTCGAACGAACTCCGAGGCCTGCCAAGGGTTTACCGGGACGGAGACGGTATGATAGTTGAATTGGAGCCGTTCACACACGAGTTTCACCTCGGCGCTAATGTGCAAAGCAACTAGGACCAAACCATCACATCCGCCAGCCCAAAGCGTCATTTCCAGTTCGTTGTCCAAAGCGTAGTCCAGATCCAATCAGAGTCGTTACCTGTCATCCCAGGAGGGAACCTCACGGCGCCCCCCATATCCTCGGGTCCGTGGGGACGGCGCTCCCCAAAGAATACTAGCCTCCAAGAGTGCTCTTGTCGACCGGCATTCTCCCTGCGAGAATTTTTCTCGAGTACGTGGGGGCGGAACTCCCCAAAGAATGCTAGCCTCCAAGAGTGCTCTTGTCGACCGGACTATGGACAGTATGCTTAGTTTCACTATTTCTCACTAGAGGCTACTACAACTCGGAACACGGTCCTGCTGCCTTAAGACATATGCATATCCTATAATATAACGACGTGCGAACTAAAGGCGTCTGCCTGAATATTCGCAGGCCCAAGGTAATTACGCCCGGGACCTGCAGTCGAACTAGTAATCGATTGATTTTTTAATCTGACTTCGAACGCCAGTCGCGGAAAAATTTTCGGTCGTCCAGCAGACCTCAAGCGAGAACCTAAATAACCATGCTTTTAGTAATTACGTTAATTTTTTTTATCAAAATGTCAGAGGTACAAGAACAAAGCTGGACACAATCAACCTTGCATCCCTTCTGGCTAATGGTGACATCATAGGCTTAACCGAAACCTGGCTTAATGACGAGATCGTGGACAAAGAAATCTTTCCTCAACACGTAATTTTTAAGATATGACCGGGATCGATCTACTTCCGGTAAACGGGATGGTGGAGGTGTGCTAATAGCTGTAAACAACCAGTTGCATTGTAGACTCGTCAGTGCTTTTGCTCCGTCACCACCAATCGAAGGCGTAGCAGTTCAAATTTCTCTTCACAACTGTTCACTATTTGTCTTCTGTATTTACATTCCCTGTAGAACTCACTTAAGATCGTATGAAACCCTTTTTAGTGAACTATCGAGCTTTATAATTAATGCCAGCTCCTCCTCGCAGTTTTTAATCTGTGAGGACTTCAATATGCCTCTCGTTAACTGGGATGCAGAAGCTAAATCCATTGCTTCTTCTGATGACCTTTCTATAGCCTTATCCTCGTTTTTATCCCTCTGTAGCCTAAAACAATTAAACTATGTAATGAATGCTTCCAAACGCATTCTTGACCTAATTTTCTCTAACAACCCTGCTGCAGATCCTGTTTTCCCTGCTGCTTCTCCTTATGTTAAGCCGGACCCTCACCATCCTCCTTTAGAGATCCGATTATCATTGGATCCAATACGTGGCAAGCCTAAAGGGAAACCAAAGCGATTTCACTTCTTCAAGGCTAACTACGAAGGCTTAGCTGCTGATTTTGATGTCATTAATTGGCAAACCACCCTTAATCTAGACAACCCCAATCTCGCAACAGAGCAATTCTATGCAGTGCTTAACAGCATTATCCCACTGCATACACCGACTACACGACCACGCAAAAATCTTCCTTTGTGGTTCACGAGAGAAGTTAAATGTGCTTTGTCCTTGAAGGGCTCAGCCAGGAAACGCTACTTACGTTCGAGATCAGAACTGGACCTCTCCGAATTTTGCCACCTACGTACTAATGCAAAAAAAGTGTGTAAATCCACAAAGTTATCTTATTTGAGAACAATTCAAGCACCATTTGCTAATAACCCTAAATCCTTCTGATCCTATGTCAACTCTTTAAAAGACTCGCGTCGGCATATCAATGCATTGTCATACCAGAACCACTTAGTCTACAATGACCAGGCCATATGCGACATGTTTGCTGACTATTTCTCCGCCGTCTATAGCTCCCCGACCTCTACTTCTGATGAAAACCCTCAATCCACTCCAGACTTAATTGTTGATTTATACACTAACCCCTTAGAGGTCGCTGAGGTAATGCAGTCCCTGAACTCTAGCAGCGCAGTCGGCCCTGATGGAATCCCTAACATTTTTATCAAATCCCTCTCTTCATCCTTATGTATTCCCCTCGCCCATATCTTTAACTCAAGTCTCGAAAAGGGTACTTTTCCAGACGTTTGGAAATGTGCAAATATCCTCCCCATCCATAAAGCGGGTGACCACTCCCAGGCCTCTAATTACAGACCCATGTCACTCCTATCGTGCTTTGGAAAAATCCTGGAACGCATTGTTCACTGTAAACTTTATAATGTTTTACACCCCAACTTATCCGAAAATCAACATGGATTTGTAAAAGAAGTCAAAGTCAAAAGCGCTTTATTTAATACTAATCGTTATAAATTTTAAAAGAATATAAAGCAAATTCCAAACAGTAACAATCAAAAAACTTAATGGCCCAAATGGCTCTCTAAATTTGTACGTTATCGTTAACTCATATCATCAAAAAAAAAACTATAGCAAATTCAATTAATTACGATTATTACATATTTTTAAAATTTAATTGGAAAAAGGAGAAAAAACCAACGAACACTATCCTAAAATTATTTATAATCAAAACACAACAGTGAAACTTTGATCCTACACCTAATATGTTGTAACTTATTTCTAATAAAATACAATCAAAAACTTTAACTTTTACCAAAAAAATCAATAACAATGTTCCTAACCTAAGTGTTTAATCTTATCTCTAACGGAATATAGTAAACATTACATATACCTAACCTATACCTAATTTTTAACAAAAATAAACAACAACACTAAATGTAGCAATAATGAGCTGAAACTCAAAAACTAAATAACGAAGAACACAAAAACTGGAACTAAACACGAATAATTTAGACATTGTCATTCAGCCACCAATACCTGGATTGCGCCGTCTCAACTCGATCAGCTTCAACGAATCTAGCAAATGAGTACCTCCATTGAAATCGTTGGTCTCGTGAACTCAAATTAGGAGGATATTTTATCTTCTTATCGGTGGCCCGTCGATATATGTGATATATGACTGGGACGCCGTCAGAATCAAAAACATATCGATTCATGTCCAAATACACGAATGCTTCTGGAGGAA
This sequence comes from Odontomyia ornata, assembly GCA_963969285.1. Classification (NCBI taxonomy): domain Eukaryota; kingdom Metazoa; phylum Arthropoda; class Insecta; order Diptera; family Stratiomyidae; genus Odontomyia; species Odontomyia ornata. The sequence continues at coordinate 240,631,806 of OZ017740.1, read as the reverse complement.
TGAAGCCAGTAGCGAGGCAAGTCGCTATATACCCGTCTGTAGGGTGGAACGGCTGTGAAATCCAAGGGTTTTCACTCACAGTCACAGATCTTGCGATATGATTCCGAAGAAGTTTCAATATGAAGATATCGACCCTCGTCACTTCAGCAGTTTGATAAATTCTTCTATTCGATATATAATGTTTCCAATCCGTCTTAGGCTTTCTGTACAAACCAGTACATGCACGAAGACATTTCCTTTCGAAAACTCTTAATTTTTCCATAGTACTAGCGCTCTGGTTGTACCAGATCTGACATCCATATGTCAAAACTGGTCTAACCAGGGTCTTGTAACAGATAATTTTGACCTTTTGATCAATGTATCTGGAATGAAAGAGCTTTCGAAGGGCCATGACTACTTTAAGTGCCTTACTGAGCATGATTTTCACATGTTCAGTATAGTACAGATACTGATCGAGATAAACACCGAGGTATCGAACACAGGATTTATGTGGAACCCGTTCTAGACTACTCTCACCAGCCATGATGTGGGAATCTTTCCAATTACGTTTCAGATCTTGACTGACCCCTGCAGCGTTGTCCGAAACAAGATTGTTTCACACTTCTGCGCATTGATTTTCATTCGCCAATTGTCAGTGTACAGCTGTACATCATTGAACAGTTTTTGGAGATTGCTCTGAACTATTGTAGCTTTTCGGTCTGCCGTATAGATGATCAGATCATCAGCAAACGCTACCAATGATCGCGTTGGCGAGACGTTAAAATCAAAGCCGTTCAATAGCTTGCGAATGAAGATTGAAAAGAGCAGAGGCGCAGTAACTGTTCCCTGTTGTAGACCATTCAAGACCTTGAACTCGCGCATTGTTGTCAGATTTCCATCAGTTACAACAAACGATTTCCCGTATAACATATTACACATCATGGCGACAAGGTGTCTGGGGAACTTGTCCTGAAGGAGTTTAAAAATTAGTCCATCTAACCATACCGTATCAAAGGCTTTCTCCATATCAATGAGACATGCTCCAACACATTGTCTATCATTTAGTTTCCAACAGATGTCTGAGGTTACTTTCGTTATTGCATGTGTGGTCGTATGCCTGGCACGAAAACCAAATTGGCAATTCGGCATCAACTCATTTTCCTCAATGTGGGCGTTTAATGCTCTGTTGAGTATCACTTCAAACACCTTGCTGATGTTTGGCAGCAAGCTGATTGGGCGATAGCTTTTGGGGCATGAAGATTCTTTTCCTTTCTTCAAGATCGGAAATACCTTAGCTTTTTTCCACTCATTTGGGAAATATGAATTGCTCAACATGTTGTTGAACAATATGCAATAGTTCCTAATAGCAACCTCAGGCAAATGTCGGAGAACTACATTTGGAATACCATCAGTACCACATGATTTCTTGTTGTTTATCTTGTGAAATATGAAACATAAGTCTTCATAGCTGACAAAATAATCAATAAAATTCAAGCTCGGTATGAGGTCAGATGTTAATGTTTCATTGAAATGAAGAATTGATTGGCCGTTCAGGCTTGATTTGAAGTCGGAAACTTTTGCTTCAACGACCTCTGAAAAAATTTGGTTCCCTCTCTCAGGGTTTGGTAGATGAACCAATTCAAAATGTGTTCCAATCAGGGCAAGTTTATCCAATCCTTCACAAATAATCCTGTTTCCATTTCTATCCGGAGTCGTACTATCAATTTCGATACCAGCCCTATCGAGAAGATTTATCTCATCACTAGTGACTTCAAGATTCGATACCTTCACTAGAGACTTCTTGCGGAATATGCTATTCACTTTCGCGAACACGCCGTCTGGGTCCTGTGGGCTAATACCCCTCAATTTTTCCGCCCATTGATTGCTGACCTCACTCCTGAAGTATGACCGGATTAAGTTCCGGACATTCTTCAGATGTAATTTCAACAAAGACAACGAGGGATGGTTGTAGTCCAAAAATCGTCGATAAATATTGTTGACGCGTGTGAGAAGGAGGCTTTTCAATCTTTTCAACCTTGCGATGGTTGGTGTTTCATATCCTTCCATATTGTTTCGATGTTTAATCTTTGGAACTACTTTCTCAATCGTTTCCAACGTCAGCTTCTCTAACTTCGACAAAAAGACATCTATTTCATCGTTAGTTAGATTCCTGTCATTAGGAACCATTGAACAAGAGTTGCCACCATCAGAAGGGGGACATTGCTTCTGGTACTCGCGATTAAACTTCTTTTGAAACTTTCCCCAGTCTGTTTTTTTGAAATTCAACCGATGATTTTCATGTTGAACTGGAATGAGGAAGAAATCATCACTTTGATGATTGATTTCCATTACGATTGCGTTATGGTCGCTATCATAAGGAAGCACCTGCAGTTTCCGTTGAGGACTATTAAAGTTGAATTCGAGTCTTGCGTCAGCAATGCAAAGGTCCAAATATGAATTTGTCCAAGGGTATGTTGGGAACTCCGACCCATATAGATTGCACCTGTATTCAATTTGGTTCTCTGTTATCCACGATTTCAGGAATACACCCCTTGGATTATTGGTGGCGTTCAGCCATGATGTATGCTTGGCGTTCAGGTCACCAGCAAGAATATAATAGTTATGCAGCCTGTTCAATTCGAGTATTTCGAACAAGGAATTGAGCTCCTCCTTGAGCTTGAGAACAGTTCCACCAGTTGCATAGGCAGAGATAACGAAGAGGTTATCCCCACCTGGCAGTGAGATTTTGATAACGGACACTTCAAGAGATTCAAAGCTTTTGAATTCGACTTTTTCAATATTTTGGAAACGATAGGGTCTTCGAACCAATATCCCGGTGCCACCTCCCCCATCACCTGTCACCCTATCGTTTCTTACGAACTCAAAATCCTTGAATCTCATGGAGTGCCATGAACTGAGGTGGGTTTCAGTGAGAAGCACGATGTCAGGCTTTTGTCTGGCAATGAATTCAAGGAGATAATCACGCCGATGTAAAGTAACAATGGAGTTGACGTTGATCGAGATGAGACGAATCCTATCCGTGGGAATGTGGCTGGATGACAAATTATTTTGAGGCATTTGAAAGCCCTAAAAGCTGAAAAACAATGTTAATTTTCGAATCTTGTTTATCGATTCGCTCTGATAAGGAATTTAGTTGCTGATAAATTTTAAGGAGCAGCTCATTATAGCCACTTACATTATTTATTTTATTTACATTGTCTGCTGGTCCTCTCGCAGCAAGTGCAAATGACACCCCGGGCTTTACGAAGTTGGTAGGTATCACACTGTGGTGTGCTTGACTTTGTTTCGGAGTGACTTTGATCTTTGCATCTTGATACCGGGGGCATCCTCGATATGATGCTGGATGACCAAAGGCACCGCAGTTCACACAATATAGTTTTTCTTTTGGCTTCGCCTGAGCCAATTTGCACTCGCCGGGAGCATGAATGTCTTTACATTTCACACACCTATATTTCATGGCGCAATTGACAGCCGAATGCCCGAATCTTTGACACCTGTAGCACTGGTTGACCTCACTTTTCTGGAGGCGTTCCCATTTCACTACGCGGAAGTTCAAGTACCGTATTTTCTGCAGGGCACTCGAACTACTTTTGCTCGAAATCTGGACTAAGTAGTGAGGCAAGTTTTTGCGCTCCACAATCGATCTCCTCGTTGCAAAATTTTTAACTGAAATAAACTGTATTTCTGGTGCAGCTTCTTGGAGCACTTGAAGGAGATCGACTGTGACCTCACCACAGTCCAGACCCTTCAATAAAATGGTTTGGTTCTTTTCGCTTTTCGGGGTGTACGTGAAATGCGGAACATCTCCAGAATTTAAGGCACTTTTTGTTGCCTGGAAATCAACCAGCGACTTAGTCCTAATTGTCAACTTATCGGCATTGACTCTTTTTATCTGAAAATCTTTTAGTTTATTTTCGGCTGCCAAAAGCCGAACCATATCTTTGCCCGTTTGCCCAAACACATTGATTGGTTGGACTTTTTCTTTTTTTTTTCATTAATGTTAACGGACGGACCAGCAGACGGACCAGCAGACAAACCTTTTGGTTTTTTCTCCCGATTTTTAACTCTAAGATATTCAATGAAATTATTTTCTAATTCTGATGTTTTACCTGTATCCTCTTCAACGTTCATTGTTTCTTCCAGACCAGCTAGCGCTGCATAATAATTTCTGCTTTCGTTTGCGCCTCCTGCGCTGAGGACACCCTCTTGATTAGCTTCTTCCTGTGGCTTTTTAATTTTCTTCTCTTCGGTTTTTGGGGTTGTTTGTCGGCTTTTCTTGCTATCTTTATCCTTGTTGAACGTTAACGTTCCAACAAGTGCTTCTAAAGATTTAACTCGAAGCTTGAGTTCTTCATTTTCTTTTTCGATTCTTTCAGCTTTCTCCTTTTCTTGGATAAGCTGTTCGATTTCCATAACCGATAGGATTGTCGGGTTTTGTTCTTGATTCTCGTATTTTCTTTTAATTTTTTTTTCGCCCATCATCATTGGCGATGGGCATGGTCCTTCCGATTGATGGCTGAAGCCATCGGGCTCCTCCATCTCGTTGCTTTCGCAGCGAGACTAGAGGGAATGTTCTCAGACCGGGACTTCCCTTGAACGTATTTCCACTTTTGATATTTCTTCAGGAAATGAATTTCAGGTATTCGATAAATGCTCGAATAATTCGACGGTGATGGGTTTCCCAATAAAATCAAAATTTGCTTTTGACTGGCTCGTAAAAAAATATTTCAATTGTTTGAAAGCGAGCGATTAAAAACACGTCTACACGCAACGAGTGCTAGACGTAGAATGGATTTGTAAAAGAACGTTCTACCGTAACCAACCTAGGGGAATTTATCAACACCGTTGCAATCACCCTTGACTTAGGAGGTCAAGTTGATGTGATCTACACTGATTTTGCGAAAGCATTCGATAGTGTGGATCACAACATCCTGATCAACAAGCTCCGCCGTTTCGGCATTCAGGGATCTCTTCTTTCCTGGATTCACTCCTTTCTCTTTCATCGTTCCTGCACGGTTATCTGTAATGGATCTTTGTCACACTCTTTTGTACCAACTTCTGGTGTTCCACAGGGATCAATTTTAAGTCCACTTCTTTTCAACCTCTTTATTAATGATCTCCTAGCTATCTTCACATCCAACCCCCTTCTATATGCTGATGACCTGAAGATATTTTGAGTCATTAATTCAATTCAGGATTGCCAAGCTCTTCAGGATGACTTAAACTTTTTGTCCTCTTGGTGTAATAGAAATCGACTTCAACTTAACATATCTAAGTGCCTTTCCATGACCTCTACCAATAAAACCTTCCCCATTCAATTTTCATACTCTATCGAGAGCTCAGATCTCGTTTCGGTTGAGAGTTTCAAGGATTTAGGTGTGACATTTGATTTTCAGTTGAAATTCAATGTTCACGTTTTGGAAATAACCAAGAAAGCTTCTCGGATCGGGGGCTTTATCCTACGTTGCTCTCATAGATGTTTCAGCTTTCAAACCTGTGTTCGGTTATTCGTCATGTTGGCTCGCCCAATTCTTGAATATGCATGCCAGATATGGTTCCCACATCTTAATTATCTCATGGTGGCGGTTGAATCTGTGCAACTTAGATTCTCCCGCACACTTTTCTACAAATACAACATCCCGTATCGCCCTTATGACGATCGCCTGAATTTCCTTGGTCTACCTTCACTGCAGGTAAGGAGGCAATTCCTGGATCAATGCTTCTTATTTAAATTATCGAGAGGCATTTCATCGTCGAAATTATACAACGCCATTAGCATACGTCCCCCTTCTCGCACTAGGTCGTCACAGTACTACGCTATACCGTTTGCCAGAACCGTAACTTACATTCACTCACCGATGGTTCGTATGGTAAAAGACCATCTCCTCCTTCTGGCTCATTTGAATCATTTAAAAACATGCTGCGGAGAGTACACTACGAGCAATAAATTCTTTTGTCGTTAATTTCAGTCACTACTTAATTGTTAACTTTAGATTAATTCTTGCATGATATTTATATTTTAACCTTAACATGTAATCTATTAGTTCTATTTTATAATTGGGATTATCAATTCTGTAAAATAGTGATGAAGTAAATAAATAAGTAAATAAATAAATAAACGAACATATCGTATATTAGTAATGAAACAAAATTAGCGCAGCCAGCACTGTGTAGCAAAATTAAATGGGCTGTAAATCTCCCTTCCCAGCCGATATTCGTCATCAATCAGCTCCTGCTTAACACCACCGCTACTTACACTGTCAATCAAGCTAGATTAGTATTCTCAACGAAATCAAATAATCCCATTGATCATCTTAATAACAAAAGTATATTATTAATATCAAATAATTAATGCGGAGAAATTCAACTCACATTCCAAAATTTAATCTTGTCTATCTAAAAGACATTCAAATAAATTTCTCAATGATTCAAACACGTACGTACGACTGATCAAAGATATAATGTTTTAGTTAGCTAACATGCAAAACAATAAACAGTACAAGTAAACATTACACACAAGCAAGCAAAATGAAAACATAAATAACAAGTACACAAACGCGAGTCCATTGTATCAACACAACACCTTTTTTCCCTCAAACAACTGAAACAAGTTGGGTAGACAGACCTATGCTCATGTCAGAAGGGTTTTGTACTCAACTTACAAAATGCAGTAACCAGCAACGAATAAAATCAAGAAACATGTCAAAGACGATTTTATTGGAGAAAATGTGAAATTCGAGGATCATACTATTATTAACAAAGTTGAAAGAGTTTTGACTTCTGAGGTATTTGTTAGAGTTATACCCATAAATATCTCCCTTGATAATTTTTTCAGATTATTTAGATCACGGGTGTCCATTCGCGAGGGAGGAAACACATTTTTCATGTATTTCCCCCCTGTGCCCCCACTGAAGCAAAAACAGTCAGTTTAAGAACTGTTTTGAAAAGCTCTCATAGAGAACTTTCAGTTGATACTCATATCGGCTACCTTTCATGAAATTTTTTTCCAGGGGCCACTTCTCTGTACTGTAATCATCGATTCATGGCCTATTTTTTCGAATCCTAGAATGGTTACAAAGCCCTTTTGCTAGGAGCTCTCTCCTGCCTTTTCGACTTATTTCAATTGTATGTACTCATCTTTATGATACGTATCATTCCTGCAATTTTTATGCAAATCCTAGCAAAGCTGTAGTGTCTAAGTCGGTAAAAAGCGCATATGGCTCCATAGCCATATGTTTCCATAGTAATACAGGGCATATTCTTCCATAGTAATATAGGAAAATTCAAATCGCTATAACTTCGTCAAATAATATTCAATCTTTATGAAACTTTCAGAAAAGATCAATCCTATAAATAGTCATAGGGTACCGTCTAGATGTTATTCAAGAAAACATAAAATCGATAAATCATACTATTACTAACAAAGTTGAGTGAATTTCGACTTCTCATGTATTTGTTGTTGTTGTACTCATAAAGGCCTACATTCATGATTTTTTTCAGATTTTTCGGATGGAAGGTGTCCAATCGCGAGGGGGGGGGGGGGCTACGCGAAAAGTTCGTACATTTCCCCTTCCCCTGCCCCCCTCGGTACTTATAAGGCATTTTAAGACTTGTTTTGAAAAGATCCCATTAAGACCTTTCTAATGACACCCTACTCGACTACCAGTGGTGAAAATTTTTTTTTGAGGGGTCACCTCCCTATATGGGGAGACCCCCCTTAAACCCTTTTGAAAAATTTTTTTACCCTTGAACTTTCCAGAAGTCACCACTTCTGACCTTTTCACTAAGTTTCGTGGCTGTAGCCTCTATAGTTTCGGAGAAAATGTGCTGTGACATACAGACGGACGGACGGACAGACGGACACAGGTCGTGATTCCAATAGGGTTTTGTATTTTAGTACAAAACCCTAAAAATATAAAAACGACAATAACACGTACCCACATGAATATTTAAGTATTATCTTTTAAATTGAGCATTCGAAGAATTTCCTGAGAGCATTTGATGAAATTAAGCGATTAGTACAATAATCTAAATAAACTTATGAGTAGGCATCTGGAGAATAATTTTTAATGCAGTTAAATTAAAGTACAAATAAAATAAGCAAACTGCGTAAAACGAATATAAAAACTCATTTACATACGAACGAAAATTTTCACTGAAATAATCCAAATTTATGAAGTGTGAAACAACAGACTTTTAGCTATACAACGTGGGCAAACTCTATGCAAACAAAGTTACCCTAAAATCAATTATCTCTTTCAAGTCCCGCTTCATTTCACTCTCAAAAAACCAAATATGAATGCAGCACTCAATGTGCAATTTCATATGTTGTCAAAAATAAAATGGAAGCTTGTGGTAGTCAAACCGTTAAATCCCTGCAGGATTTTTTAAATAAATAGAAAAAAACTAATAAGTTGAGTGGTCTTCCAAAAACCCACTGGCGACAGCAACAAATATGTCACAGCCACTCAGCCTTAAGAGCAAGCCAAACAACTTGCCTCTGAGCTGTTGATCAGAGACCATCAACCTATTCTTATGTCTAAGTTACATGATCACTGGAATGAAAACCAGTAGGTTAAACAATAACCTCTGAGCCATCGACCAAAGTTGTCGGTGGTCACGCTATTTTTAGTTTTAAGTCACTAAGGTAATAAACAATAGCGTCTGAGTCGTCAACCCAAGCTATCGGCGGGCACACTATTTTTGGTTTCGAATCGCTAAGAAAACTAACAATAGCCTCTGAGCTTGGACCCTATCTGTCAGGTGACTCACTATTTTTAGTAATGTCATTATAGAAATAAATAAGAGCCTCTGAGCTGCCCAACTTCAACTGTGGGCAGACACACTACATTTAGTATTAAGTCGTATGAAACCCCAGTGGATTAATGTCAGATTTGATACAACCAGAGTGCTAGTACTATGAAAAGATTAAGAGTTTTCGAAAGTAAATGTCTTCGTGCCTGAGACGGATTGAAAGCATTATGTATCGAATAGAAGAATTTATCAAACGCTAAAGTGGCAAGAGTCGATATCTTAATAATGAGACTTCTTCGGAATCATATCACAAGATCTGTATCTGTGAGCGAAACCCCTGGATTCACAACCGTTCCACCCTACAGACGGGTAGATTAAGACTTGTCTTGCTACTGGCTTCGTTCCTCCAGAAGCATTCGTGTACTTGGACATGAATCGATATGTTTTTGATTCTGACTGAAGCATTCGTGTACTTGGACATGAATCGATATGTTTTTGATTCTGACGGTGTCCCAATCATATATCACATATATGCACGGGTCACCGATAAGAAGATAAAATATCCTCCGAATTCGAGTTCACGAGACCAACAACTCCAATGGAGATACTCATTGCTAGAATCGTTGAAGCTGACCCAGCTGAGATGGTGAAACCTAGGTCTCGGTGGCTGAATGACAATGCTGAATGACAATTTCCTCCAAATTTGAGTCCACGAGACCAACAATTTCAATTGAGATACTCGTTTGCTAGATTCGTTGAGGCTGGTCGAGTTGAGACGGTGGCTGAATGATAACGTCTAAATTATTCGTGTTTTTTTATTGTTTTGTGTTTTCCGTTGCATAGTTCGGAGTTTCAGCTTATTATTGCTACATATAGTGTTGTTTATCTGTGTTAACAATTAGGAATAGATTTCAATATTTAGGATATGTATATGCTATGTTTATCATATTATGTTTAGAGATAAGGTTTAACGTTCATAACGTATAAATTTAGTGAGCCATTTGGGCCGATTAGTTTTTGTATTTTTATTGTTTGGAATTTGCTTTATATTCTTTTAAAATTTATAACGATTAGTATTGAATAATGTTCTTTTGACTTTGACCCCTGTGGATAAAACAAGAAAATTTTAGTAACCCATCCATTTTCCACCGTTTCACTTTGCACGTATCCTTTAGGTCGAAATCAACAATTCTAATAAACAGCTAATTAACTGACCTCATACGGCACTGTACTGTCTTCCAGCAAAGTCTAGGATAACGTTACGCTAAATCAAACAAAACAGACATTCACTAGGGAGAAATCCGACAGAACATATAGGGTCTTAAATGAAGGCTAAAACTATATGTTTACATGCCCAACATATACTGATATTTTTGCTTCCACTATATTTTATAATACTCTCTCTCGCAAGATTTTTTATTAGGCAGGATTTCTGCTTACAGTTTGCTGAAATCATTCAAAGTTTATATCATAACTTTCAAGCTTTAGATCTTTTCTTCTAATTTTATTTCAGGGAAATGATCAACATTTATTATAACTCCCCCAACGTTTCTATACTTAATAAAAAACTTCAAAATAACACGCACTCTTCGATTTATCAATGATCTGCAGCTATTTACACATAATTAAAAAGAAGGAGAAGCATAATTCAAATAAAGTTCCCTTTGTAATATCTCACATGAATACAAGAGTGTGCAATAGACAATTTCAACCAATCAAAAACCGATTGAAGAATATAACTTAAAAGCTACATAATCTCACAGTAAGCCCTACCCACTATAAACTATATTAAGCTAACCTAATAAGAAGCATAGAATTTTCATTGCAATTAGCCGCCAACCACAAATTACCATGTATAATGTACATAGCATCGACTCCCGAACAATTGGCGCATGTTAAAGTTACGGAAAAAAATAACTTCATACAATTTACTCATCCGCTATTGCAGAGACAAAACTATTCTCGTTATTATCTTACTCGTATCTTCACAGCTCGCTAAGCACCTTCATGTAAATCATCCATCTGTGTTTCCCACTAACAACACGACAAGAGAAAAGCTTAGGTCCCACACTCATTACCCCAAACTCCATATCATGATTAGCAATGAAACAACAGCAAGGACTCCGTAAGCCACATTGATGAAAAGCTTTCCTCTTACAAAATTCCTCTCGATGCTAATAATACGCGAACAAAAACGATAGTATCGATCTTACATTCCCCATGTCCAATATGCATGGGTTGTTGTCAAAACAAAAGAGCATCTAGAACTTCAGCAATATATACTAACAAAATTTTCCTGTTAACGTGCTAACACACTAATTTAAAAAAAAACATAACAAGAAGCTTACACACACAAATAGCTTTTCATTATTGTATTAAATATTGGTAAGTTTAAAAAGTATTGAACCTTTTTTGTCATTTTTCGATTGAATATTTCTTTTATTTAAAATGGATTTTATTTAAGTACTTATTGTCCATTATTATCTATGAACTTTTGCCATTTTTTGGGTAGAGCCATAATTCCATCTAAATAGAACTTCTGTGCTTTATCAACGAAAAACTTGGCCAAGTGATTTTCACAGTCCCTTTTTGAAGTGAATTTCTTTTCATTAAGAAAGTTTTGCAGAGACCGGAACAAATGGTAGCCTGATGGTGCAAAGTCTGTACTATACGGTGGATGGATCAAAATTTCCAAGCGAAGCTCGGTCAATTTTGCCGGATCATCAAAGATGTGTGTGGTCTGGCATTGTCATGATGACAACACCCTTTCTATTGATCAATTCTGGCCAGTTTTTTTGAATTGCTTGTTGTAATCTGGTTAATTACTGATAGTATAGAGCCGAATTTGGCCAGATTCTAGCACCTCATGATAAACAACTACCATCCAATCCAACCATACACACAGGATAACCTTATTTGGTGTCACTCCTGGCTTTGAAGTCGTTTGCGATGATTCACCTTTTTTGATCATGATCTTTTTCGAACGACATTCTCGTATCTTACCCATTTTTCATCGCCCGTAACGATTTGCTTCAAAAAATGGCTCGATTTCTTTGCGTTTTATTAGCATTTCGCAAATGGAAATTTGGTTGATTTAATTTTTTTGTGTTAATCCATGCGGCAACCAAACGTCGAGCTTCTTTGTGTATGCAGCCTTACGAAAAAGGTTCAAAACTGTTTCGTGATGGATGTTCAGTTCCTTAGCAATGCAATGGCTGCTTATGTGTCGGTCTTCTTCAATTTTTGTAAGATTTGATCGACTTTTTCAGTGCTTCGTCGACCTGAGTGAGGTGCATCTTTGACATCAAAATTTCCAGAACAAAAGCAAGCGAACCATCTCTTTTTCTTATCTTTTTTGTGCTAGGGAGGTGAACGCCCATTTACGCACAGAACGTGGGACTCCAATGTTCGCAAGAAGCCAACTGGACTACCCACTAAACACCTCCCCTGTCAACCTGGGAACGTAGCCTGGAACCGTTTGACACATTACTTCGGGCCAGGTCTCGTTTTGTTACGCCGTGAGGCGCCTTCAAGCTGGGTGACCCCTCTTCTAGCGGGAGGGGAGAGGGGAAGAGGAAGTGCCAGACAAACGATCCCCCAGCCCCAGCGCCCCCGGCTGCTGTGAGTCACTTTTATATTTTAGGAATACCCGAACATAACGTGCCACCTCGTTCCATTTGTCAACCGATTCGAGAATTACCGCGACTATGTTATCCGGGGTGAGCTCTCCCGTCTCCCTGTAGAGGGCCTTTCGCAGCCTATCCCATTTTATACACAAAAATGTGTGACAGGCATTGTCTTCCTCTCCTGGGCAAAACCGACAATCGGGGGACCATGACTTACCAATCTTGTGCAGGTAAGACTGAAAACACCCATACCCCCTCAAAAGCTGGGTCAGAAAGAAGTCAGTCTCGCCATGCCTTCGATTTAGCCACGATCTCACATCCGGGATGAGGCGCGCAGTCCACCTGCCCTTCGTGCAATTCACCCAAGACTGCTGCCAATCGTTGAGTGAGAGCTGTCTCTCTTCGCGGACAACCATCTCCCTCGCATCCTCGTTTCGACGCAGATAAATAGCGCGGCGCTCTCTAGCAAGTAGGGCGACAGGAATCACGCCTGCAATAACACTCACCGCCGAGTCAGAAACTGTCGGATACAAAGATGCAATCCTCAGTGCTCCTCTTCTCTGTACCTGTGCCAAACGTTTTCGGCAAACCTCCTTACTGAGAGCGTCGCCCCATACCTCTGCTCCGTACAGTAGCACTGACCCTACAGCACTCATCACGAGGCATCTTCTTGATGGGCTGGGTCCCCCTACGTTGGCCATAAGTCGACTCAGAATACTCCGGAAGCAGCTTTCTCAGCCGTTGCCCTGATTTGCTCAGAGAAACTCATCTTCGAGTCGATCAGTAGCCCCAGGTACTTCACCGATGGCTTTGATTCGATTCGCATGTCTCCAATACTGATCATCCTTACTCTAGGGATTCTCTTTTTTATCAAGATGACCACTTCAATTTCTCCAGTGCTAAACTGAACCCGCGAGCAGTCATCCAGTCCCTCACTCGGCGCATTAGCATACCTAGCCTAAGTTGCGCCTGTTCAACGGTGCGTCCAGCGACCAGAGCCGCAACATCATCCGCATAGCCGACCAAGCGCGACTCATCTGGCATTGCGAGTCTCAGTAGCCCGTCGTAAGACACGTTCCATAGGTCCGGACCAACGATAGATCTCTGGGCAACACCCGATGTAATTCCCATCCTTCGTTGGCCCTGTGTCGTGTCGTAGGGCTGGCTTCGGTTGTTCAGGTAGTCCCTCAAAAGCCGCATTAGATATTCTGGAACTTGAAAAGAGTTTTCCAGCGTATCCAGAATATCCACCCATCTAGCGGAGTTGAAGGCATTCCTGACGTCGAGTGTCACCAACAGGACGATCCGTCGCTTGGTGCGACTATATGCCTCTGCCCCTTGGACCGCGTTCACCACCTCTGCAATCGCATCAATTGTAGAACGTCCTGCTCTAAAGCCGTACTGTCGAGGAGAGAGGTCCCCAGCAGCACGAATCGCGCCAGTGAGTCTTCCCTTGATGAGTTTCTCTAGCACTTTCCCAGCCGTGTCAAGCATGCATAACGGGTGGTATGCAGACGGCGATCCGGGATTTCCCTTCCCCTTGCTGATCAGCACGAGCCTCGCCATCTTCCATCGAATCGGAAAAAACCCGTCCCGTGGGCAAGCGTTGAATGTGCTGAGCAGCAAGTCAGGACAATGGTGATAGAAAGCCGCAACACCTCAGCTGGAACACCATCTGGACCTGGAGCCTTCCTCGCTTTTAACGAAAGGACTGCTTCTTCCAGTTCCGGCTGTGTGAAGAATGGACACTCTACTGCTGTTCCACCAGTGACAGCGTCAACACGAACGAGATAGGCGGGGAAGAGTCCCCGCACTATCTCGTCCATCTTTTCCGCATCATGTATACAAGCTTTCCGTAGGGCACCAAGCTTCCGCATAACTAGCTTGTAGCCGAGGCTCCACGGATCCTTATTCACATTGTCCACTAGATCTTGCCAGCAGCGTGCCTTGCTGTTGTTGATCAATTTGCGAAGGCATTTCCTGGCCGACTTATATGCTGCTGCGCGATTGCTTGCCTCGTCATGGTTCCATGCCCATTGAGCCTCATGCCGAAGCTTGTGACACTCCCTTAGTTTTTCAGCGATTTCCGTTGACCACCAGTACACTGGGGGCTTGCCGTGCCGGGGTCTTCGACGGGGCATAGAAGCGCAGCAAGCAGTCGTAATGATGCTCATAGTAGAGTTCACCACGTCTTGAGCTGCCAGTTCTTCCGTCCCCTCCGGATCTCCCTGCAGCGGTGCACCTGCTGTGAGCACCTCGACGAACCTCTTGACGTCCATCCTTCCGATGTTCCATCAAATTGTAGAAAGTCGAGAGCACGAACATCGGGAGACAACATCGTTCATCTCAAGTAGAATGCACTGATGATCACTGGCTGAGTAGTCCTTTAATACTTTCCAATTGTGTATCCTCCGTACTAAGGACTCCGAGGCGGATGTCACGTCCGGTATGGTTCCCTCACAGCCAATACAGTTGACAGTCGGCGTATTTCGGGAGTTTAGTACGACGAGTGCTGTCCTGGCCGCCATTTCTAGGATTCGTTTTCCCCGCGAATCCGTTTGAGGCATGCTCCATGCGCTTGCTTTAGCGTTGAAGTCGCCCCCAACGAGCACCTTGCGCTCTGTGTTCGAGACAGCGCCCTCCAAAGCCTGAAGCTTGGCTTGGAAAGATGATATCGATTCGTTCGGCGTTAGGTACACACTAAAGAAGGTGGTCCCTGAGCACCGAGCCCACACGAAACCATCCCCCCGTGCACAACTCTCCACTTGAAAGTCACTGTTCCGAACCCAGATAGCGGCAGTACCAGTTTCGTCAGAAAACCATAATGCAGGACTTTTATTATGGTGTTGCTCACTCAGCAGCAAGAAGTCGTCTTTCATGTCCCTCGCAAACTGCTCAAGCAGATTTTGGGCGGTTGAACTGTGGTGTAGGTTAAGCTACAGAATGCGGGTCATCGAAGTTCTAATTTTGCCTTGGCTAGGGCTTCCTGGAAAATCCGGCATTTTCCTGGTCCCAAGACGTGTCCAAAATCAGGTCTTGGATCAGCATCCTTGCAAAGAATACAGTGTGCCTCCTTCGTACACTCTTTTCTTTGATGTCCCATTTCACCGCATTTGTAACATAGGGAACTCCTATCGGGTCCTTTGCATACTTGTGTGGTGTGACCATAACCAAGGCATTTGAAACATTGAAGAGGCATTGCTCTTCGCCGTATCCTACAAACAACCCACCCTATTCGTACTTTGCCCTTGTTCAGGAATTGTTCGGCGTCCTTTTCGGTCAAGTCAACTATGGCCATGCGTTGTCCCCTGTTGTTTTCTGGTGTCAGTCTCGCTTTGACCCTTCCCACGCTAGGGAACTCCCTTTTGATGGCCTCTTCTACCTCAGCCAGATCCGTCACGCAGTCAATGTCTCTTATTTCGATCGTAGCCGTCGGCTCAAGCGGGGCTATAGTTGCGCTTTTGCCGAGGACTTTCTTTGCTGTGTCACAGAATGCTTCTTTATTGCCAGCCTCTGCTACGAATTTGACCAGTATATGGCCCGACCGCGTTGGTCGTACTGCTTCAATGGTTGTGTTTGTGTCTTCGGGCCTTACGTTTCCCCTGATGTCCGCGTAGGATCGGCCTCCGCGTAGGATCGGCCATCTTGGGGTTTTACGAGCAGTGTCTGCTGCCGGGGTCTTCTGTTTCTCCCGTTTCGCATCTGGTCCTTTTTCTGGTTGAGCGTCCGTGCGAATTTTACTTTCTGGCACTTTTTGAAGAAGTTTCTTTGCAGCTTTCTTCGCTCCTTTTGTATGCAGTGTCTGGAACCCGCGATCTGGTGCTCCACGTCTATCAAGTGCCTCCTTCTTCCTTCTTTTATTCCGATCTCCTTCGATTGGGCTAGACGCCATTCTTTTATTGATTTTTATTGGTAGAGCTATCTGTATGTGGCCTTTAGATTTCGCCTCCAGCGCTGCTTTAGCCTTCTGCTCGTCTTCGGCCTTTAACCAGCTCCTCCGATAATGCCCTATCCGGTCTGAGAGCTCCTCTAATTCAAGGAGCCCAACCTTTACTGCTTTGTTGATTTTTGGGGAGTCGCATGCATATTGTATTCTTTTCAGAACATCTCCCGCTTTTCGGAATAGCCTTTCTTCTTCGTGTCGCTGGGCGGCAATTGTACTTTGCGACCATCCTTGGGAGAGGTTATCGCTTTATGTTTCCGAATGCAGTACTTCCGCCACATTTTCGACGTTGGCGATGCAATCACACAACATCGCTTTATTTGCCTGGCCACTCGTTTCTTTTCCTGCCGTAATCTCCTCGTTGGCTTCAGGGTGATTCTTTGAACCATCCCTTGTCTGTGGCTTTTGATAAAGTATCTCGACTGTAGACACCACAATTATTTTTGATGTAAAATTGATTTTTTAGCACATTGTGGTTCTAGAAATAACTACAGTAAACATTATAATAAATAAAAATACAATCAAACAAGGAAAATTAGAATAATGTAATGAATTACAGTTAGAGAATAAAGCAAAATAATGACAAAATTTTATAAACAATTACATCACTATCAATTAAATTATCTCAATAACACTGAAACTAGTGTAAGGCAAGATTTTAAAAAATATTTTAATTACTTGTAACAGATTAAATGATGAATACTTTTTTTTCCTTCCACCTAACCTATGTTAGATGTGTATTGGCTATGGATGATGAATACATAACATGAGAAGTAATTACCAAGAGATTCAAAATATCAATTTAAAACATAAAGAAAAAAATATTTAGATTGCAAAAATGTAAAATCAAACATAATATATGTTTGTCTTGTCACGAATGAAAGTTAAACAACAAACTATGCAGACACGACGAACAATTGTACCATGTAAATAAGCACAAAGTAAAACAAAATCAATTAAAAATGTCTAATAGCCCTAAGAAAATAATTAGTGCAAGAATTCAAAGTAAAGTTATACAAAATAAACAATTATGAAAAAACAACGACAAATAATTATGATTCAATACGAAAAAATTAACTGGCAATCAGAAATGAATATTGAAAGGAAAATATCATGACTTTCTTTGAAGCAATAAGCAAAGAAAAATATGTGGATTCAATTAAAATCTATTAAAGTAGTAATTTTTAAATCAACATTCCAAGTCTTCCTATTAAAACAATGAAATAAAAATGAACATTTTCACGACTAGGGTCTTCAAGATGTGCACGTTTATGAGAAAACAACTAACAAACAACAAATTTTTCCTGTATTTCCCCTTCCTGTGCACTCCCTTAAACAAAAAAAATACTAGTTTAAGACCTGTTTTGAAAAGTTCTCATCGAGACCTTTCATTTGATACCCATATTGGCTACCTTTGATGAAATTCTCTTTTTCAGGGGCCACTCCCTTATAAAGGGAGACCCCCTTAAGCACCACTTTACACCTATATATAAAATTTTATGTTTGTAGCATATGCGGTTTGCGAGAAAAAGTACTGTGACATACGGACGGACAGACAGGCGCGATTTTAGTAGGGTTTTGTAAAATTATTTTAGGCAAAGTTTGAAATTCGAAAATTTCTCAAAGCTACAATCCATATTGGAATTTTATGAAGTCTAAAATCAAGGTAGACGTTGATGAGATCATGTATTAAATGTACCAGAATTAAATTCGATTCCAATGAACGCTGCAGATTTTAACCGTAGTGGTTTTTGCATTGCAGTAAAAAATTATATTTTAAAATACGAGTACATGATACAATGTATTCAAGAAATTGAGTTTTGAAAGTTTTGAAATGAAAAAATTTGCCACTAAAAAGGGTGAAATAAAAAACTTTTAGAAAAAAAGAAAACCGACTTCGAAATGCCCTTAAAAGGATGAAATAAATTTTATGGAAGCGGTGCCAAATCAATTTCCCCATTTCAACATAAATACTTCCAACATCTGCACCATCACAAAAGAATGGGGAACATATGATATGGCACCGCTTCCATAAAATTTATTTCATCCTTTTTAGGGCATTTCGAAGTCGGTTTACTTTTTTTTCTAAAAGTTTTTTGGCTAGATCTATTTGGAAAGCCATTATTCCGTGCGATTGACAAGATAGCACGATCTAGTTAAACTATTAAATACAAAACATATGTTATAACGATAAAATTGCATCACAAGTTTATATTGCTTTCATCATTTTTCATTGAAAACTAATGTAAATTAAATATTTGAAACAGAATATTAAACAAAACCCCGACGCATTTCGAGACATATCCATTTAGGATTGCCCCTCCACCGTGGCCATCGAAAAACTATGCCACTGGCAACAAATGGAGATGCACATTGCCGCCATGTGGCGTTCCATTCCACACACATCTGTTTTGTCCGAGGAGAAAACCGGTGGAATTTGACAGCCACATGGCGAAGTGTGTCGGTAAATTCTTTTGCTAGCTACGGGAGTGTGTGTCCAAACTTCTAAGATACTTAAGTGGCTCATTAAAAGATTTTTGCAAATATTAGCTAATGCTCGTAGTAAACTAAAGTCGGTAAGTGTGACACTGCTACTCTCACTTGATTAACTTCCACAGTCCTCCCATTCTAGTGACATACATAAAGCGCATTCAGCGTCAACACGGAGATACGCGCGCAATTAAACACTAAAGTTAGAACTCGCAACTATTTGGAATTCCATTTTCATCGTACCTTGCGGGCACTCCGAGTTGTTTGCTGCCTTTACGATTTTCTTTGGCGCTGTGGCTTGCAAAGTAGGCGAATTCGTTTTGCTCAATCTTCCGAACTGGACTCCAAGAACGAGCCGCGTCGCCCAGCGCTTGCAGTCAACGATCAGCGCAACAAGAGAAATTCCAGCAGCAGCGAGACAACACGCGAGATTCGTACAATTGACAAAGAGGTAGGAGTGTAATTAAGGAAGGAATGGACCATTTTTTTTGCTTTTGCGTTGTGGCGCTACTTCTTGTTTAATGCAAACAGAAGTTTGCAGTCGGACGAATGCCGTGACTACTGTTTGGAGGTTAGCAAGTAAGTTTGACGGTGAAGGATCGGCAGTGCCCACGTCATTAATTTAACGGAATAAGCGCCAGAGCAAGATATGATTTGCATACCATCTCGCCATTAATTTCTTGCAACAAATTAAATCTAGTTTTGGAAGCTGTTTCCAAAAGTTAGAGTAGATGATAGCTATTCCAAGAGATGGAACATCACAAATCGCGTGTGGTGGGTAAATACCGTTTGCAAGAAGATGACGAGAGAATGACAGCAAAGTTAGACTAGACTTCAAAATTTGAATCAAATTAATATTCGGAACGTGAAGATAAATATAGAAACTCCCAACAAACATTCTTTTAAGATGCCGATCTCATAGAACTCAGCTCGCTATTCGGTACAGTATTTGAACGTGCTTTAGAAACATTGAATAGTGTCAAAATAGTTGTCTATACGCCACCGAATCGTCTTCGGGAGTGATTGAAGTGCAAGAACACGTCAACCATGGTTACAAACTATTTACTTACATAAGCTATTGTATATGTTGATCGTTTGAAATTCGCCACCAAAGCAATGTATTTGCAACCACGTAAGCGCCGTCCCTGTCGCGCCAATTTTCAATAAAATCGACTGGGGTAAGAAGATACCCTATGTGCCTAGAATTAGGACCAGATAAAATCAAATAATTTGCCATCAAATCAATTCAGTGGTAGTGATATTTGTTTCTATACACTTAACTTGTCTCTTCTTATATTTTGAAATATTACTCCAATTGTATAATATTTTTTCGCTATTACCAATCTACCATGAGTTTAATGATTGTTCATTCTGTTTGTTTGTTTTTGGTTATGGAGCGGTAGAGAGACTTTAAGCATATAATAATGAAATTTGTTTAAAAACGATAAATTATAATAGAAATACTTGATTTCGGATTGGAAAATAACTGAGGGTATTGTAAATACAGTGTATCGTGGTGATAATAAATAAAATTCATAATGGGAAAGAGTGGAAGCCGGTTCAATTAAACGCATATTGCGATAGTTTACGTTAAAAATTATTCGGTCTAAATTTTTTTTTTTCAAATATCTAATGTTTGCTTGGAAATAACCAATAACTAACATAACCCTTACTAACAATCAAGGATTATTTGAGTACAAGAAACTAGCTTGTAGGATTTGATATAATTTAGGATGCATATGAGGAGTTTTCAAGAATAATTCTTTACATAAAATATATCTTACAAAAACAAGCATTGTTAACTGCGATAAACTCGTATTATCTTTAATAAGTCTAATTGTAACATATGAACAAGACTGTAATCTATCGGTAATTATTAGATGTGAAAATGTTTACACCCTCTAAATGAATTATCTGAATATTAAACATGAATTACTAAGGAAGCCATAAGCCTTTCCGTTCCGCATGCTCTTTCTTTTGCAGCGGAAGTGATGACCGAGGGTAAGTATGTCCTGAAGAGGGTTAGGTTTTAATAATCTGCGGATGATTGATTTCTATTCGGTTACGGTCCGCGGTACCCTTGTTTGCGCTCGTTTTTTTCTTAGAGTAGGTTATTTTGGACTTGAGGTAGGTTAGCGTATTTTCTGGTACCGCGTCGGTGATTCGGTAACGCGCCTATGGAATTTTGTAGCGTTTTTGATTTGAGATCTGTGGAGAGATCACATCCAGAATTAACGTAACGTAGGTTTCCCGTTCTGGATGAGTATTTGTTGACGCGTTTGGAAATCGGGCATGTGAACCGGTGGCTGAGTTAAGTAACTCGGACTTAGTCTGCTCGCGTAAGACCCGCGACCGAAACTCCTCTCCGAACTAGCTAGCCTACAAGCAGCCACCACGGAGTAGACTAAGTGTGACCGGACTTGTTGACCTGAAGGGTACAGTCCGTTGTCATTTCCAAGACTGCACGTCTCGAACCGATGAGAGGTCGGTTCTGATTGCGATCGAACGAGACGAAGTAGGAAACCGTTACAATACATAATTGTTGTAATGGGAGGAAATTCAAACGATAATTTCTGCAAATTTTATTGAAACATAGAATATGAAGATCTTTTTAAAAAGTACTCAGTTAACTGGTTTCATCCAATTTAATGATACTAATACATTCGAAGTTCAACGAATTTCAACCTCTAAGCTATTTAGTATTGGATCTACCTCCATGATTTTTAAGAAGAAAAGAAACTATTGAAGCTACAAAACTAAAACTTTGTGAAAACTTTGTGTCTCCCAGAAGTTCATGTCAACAATATTTCAAAATTTGCAAGGGGGTCCCTCCCTATAATCAAGTAGCTCTGAACAAATCTTTTCATCAAACATAGTAGAGTAGGGTATCAAATGTATTGGATGCCTTCCAAAAACGGGCCTTGAGGCGAATAATGGAGCGAAGCTAGACGGCGACCTATGACAAGTTCGATACAATTTAAGCTGTACGAAATTTTTTGACAACCCGGAGGTTTCAACGATTGTAAGACATCGGAAACTGCAATCTGCTGGCCGCGTGAATCGTATGGACGAACAACGGATACCCAAAAACGTATTCGTTGCATGAACTGAAGGGTGGAGACCAGTGAGGAAACCGAGGAAACGCTGATCTGACTCCATCGACGAAAACAGTTCTTCGCTGCTCAGTTTTCAAAATTAGAGGACGCGGTCAGTGGACCGAGTCAGATGGAGATGCTTGTTGTAGGAAGCGTAGGCCCGGGAGAGGCTGTTGTGCTACGAAGAAGAGTCTTAGCTTTTTCACGATTTTTCCTGTTAGGGGATCCAGTTGGAGGCAAAATGTACGAACGATTTGTGTCCCCATCCCTGATAAGCGAACACGTTTGAATTGAAAAATCAAGAAGCTGGGCCTTTACAAGTACAATGGCAACAAATACGTCAGAAATCAAAACTCACTCAACATTTTCCCCCAAAAACTACATCGGTGTCCTTAAACTTCTTAAAATTATACAGTTATGTAGGTTGATATAAGGTCGTTATGCCTAAAAAATTTCATGGAAATCAAATCATAATCAGGTGAGTTATAGCCATTTCAATAATAACTCGTGTTGATGGTTGAATCATATTTCAAATTGACCTAGGTACTCTTATTATCTTCGCGTTTTCATGAAAATTAAAGTAATAGAGTTTAATTGCAATATATTAAATTGATCGAGCATTTAGAAAAATTATTTAAGCTGGAACAAATTGATGCTTATTATGTACTTATGAACGGAACTCTGTATCTTTTAGATAAATTTGAATGATTTCTTATGTAAATATTGGATGATTAATTCAAGTCATCGATTCATGCCATCAGAAAATATGATTCGAACCATAGAATGGTTACAAAACTCTTCTGGTGGGAGCACTCTCCTAATTACTGGACTTATTTCATCTTCAGCCATTCATTAATAAACTCAATCGAGCGCTGTACCTGAAATGTTGAAGTTGGAAAAAAAACATAGATTTACTCAATCTTCTCATTTAAAATTATGATTACTGATGCCACTAGCTGAACAAATTCTCAAAAATAGTAGTAGTAGTAGTGTCTGAGTCTGTAAAAGCGCATATTGTTTCCATGGTAATGTTACAAATATGCAGCCACCTTGCCTGTGTTGGCGTGGTGACCGCACTTCATCACACTCTACACAATCCTGGATACCTAGAGGGGGAAGGGGCTGTCCTTTAGAAATAAGAAGAACCTTTTTTCTTTCATTTAGAAATAACAAAACTTTATTTTCGTTTGACAATCCGTTATCTTGCACACACAAATGCTAGTTTCCATTATTAAAACAGATTGATTCTAAAGAAATTAATCCAAAACAATCTCTACTTGAAAAGTATTTAAGTTGATGTACTGTTGATGGCGATTACGGTTAAATTGCGACCCTCGTACCATAGTTCGCATACAATGGTGGTCGTGGATAAAGGCTAGAACTAGAGTTTCACTGGTTTGGGCCCAAAGAAACTCTGAATACTTCGTCTCCCGTGGATGCCTTCACTATACCTACGTAAAAAAAAAGCATTGTAGAATGAATCGGAGATTGCCAAAAAGGTCATTACGTTAAAGATTATTTTTTGAAAACTATTTAATCATAAATTGGCTAAAACTAGAGTTTCACCGGCTCAGGCCTAAAGAAACACTGTTTTAGCTCGTTATACTTACGTTCTATATATGGCGGGAAATAACACTTCTTCGCGGCGAACTTCTTGATAAAGTAATCGACTTCGACAGTCTCTCCTCGAGACTTGCGTTAATGCTGGCTCCCTCGTCCAATTCGTCAGTGACTTAAATACAAACAAATTGCTTGCATTGCTTGTGGGAGTCGTAGACCTTCGATCCAGTTAACCGCAAAACGCTGAGTTTGTTAGTGTGCTAGTTCCCCTTAACCTGCTTTACGAACTCATTCCTCTCTTGTTCATCGGGAATAATCTTGTTGCATGAAAAGGAACGCTAGGTCCAATCTTATGCTTTTGCTCTTTTCGTCTTCGCCAATTTAGTGACTTGACCAATAAAGCGTAAGATATAAGTTCTTATATACAATAAATTGCGATTATGTACTCTGTTTAGGGTGTCGCTGTTCCCTAAGTATGGGCGGTGAAGCATACATTGCTTGTTGGCTAGTGCGATGAACGAGGAATTGGGAGCGCGAATAACTGTTGAGAATTTCCGAGCAATTAGTATTCGCATACGCTATTGATTGTTGTCGTAAAAGTAATATAGCGCATATTGTTGCACCCTAATAGAGGAAAATCCAAACCGCTATAGATTCGTTAAATACTATTCGATCTTTCTGAAACTTTCAAGGAAGGTTAATCTTGTAGATAGCCATTTTATTGTATTTGAGGGTACCGCTACAGTTTTCTTCAAGAAAATTTGAAATTAATAAATCCTAGTATTACTAACAAAATTGATCGAATTTCGTCTTCTGACGTATTTGTTGTTCTCGCAGTTTCGTACGAGGTGACCTCAAACAAAATTTTCTTGTATTTGTTGTTGTTCTACTTTTTAAGGCCTACTTTCACGATTTTTTCAGATTTTTCAGTTGAAAAGTATTCAATCTCGAGGGAGGAGCTCAAAAATTTCGAGTATTTCCCCTCCCCCGTTCCCCTTAGAACTGATAATGTAATGTTAAGATTTTTTTTTTTAAATCTCATTGAGACTTGTCCAATGTCACCCCACCCGACTGAAATGGTGAACATTTTTTTTAAGGGTACTCCTCCCTCTGAAAAAATGAGATACCCAAAAACTTTCTACAAAATATAACTTCTGACCTCTCCACAAAGTTTCATGGCTGTAGCTTATACAGTGAAATACAGACGGATGAACGGACATATGGACACAGGGTGGGATTTCAGTAGGATTTTGTATTTTCATTAACCTACTGGACTCTTTAATAATCACTCGAAGCGAGTAAAGGGTAAAATGCTTCGACGCCAAAATTGCGAATGTGCTCGTTTTCCAGCCTCTTGAATAAAAGTCTTACAATTCTTGCGAAATCGTACTTCTGATAAGTTTCCGACTAGAAATTAGATCAGGTTTTCCAAATTTTGATAAGGATCGACGGAACACGGACCGAGTCATATTTGCACTGCAACTTCCGTAAGAGTTACTTTCAAAAACTTGAATATATTTCTATAATTTTTTCATCTGTGATTAAGTCACAATTTTTGTGCTTCAACTTTACGAGACACGGATATAGAAACATTGAGTAAGCTGCATGCACGATGTCTCTATGTCCTTCATAAGTTTCTGCACCTAATTTTTATTTTTTGGATACTCGCACCACTAAAATTGGTCTGCTGTTTCGTTTTTAATGGCCTTATCATAATGGTTTTCCAGATTATGATTAGGCCCGGATCAGTTATACCTTAACGCGGCCATCTGATGCAGTGCATGATCCTGGGCCCAAATATCAACAGGATATGTGGAAAGAAATGACTTTTTATAAGTATAGAATGCGTTAAGCAGGTAGATCCTAGGTTAGGCCAGGTAGAGGGATATTATGTTTTTGTTTTTTTTTTGGGTTGTTGGATGTCCGTTTGTTCTGGTTTGTCTACCTTCCGTTGGCGTCGGAGAGGGTCGTCTAGTACTGAAAAATTTGCGTCGGAATTGGTAATAAGTTGTTCGTTGATAATGTTACCGTCTGTCTTTCTATATTTATATATTTCAAGTCTTTCTAGGATATCAAGCCTCGGCCCTTTGGTTTGTTTGCGTAGCAATGTATTGGAGTATGTGATAGCGTCAGACTCGTGTGCATGGTTTTGTGAGTGCGTTGGAGTCTGCCTTGTTGGGTGAGAAAGATCGTAAGTGCTCTTTGTATCTTATCGTTAGTTTCCTGTTGTCCTTCCTATGTATACCATGTCGCAGTCCTTGCGTGTCAGTTGTATATTTTGCTGTTCTCGTACATTGATGTATCATTCAATTTAAGTATCAATTTGTTTTCCAATGTTACAGTTAGTTTTAGATGCAGGATTTTTTTTTTCTTTGTAGCACTATACTTTCGGACCTTCACTGAGAGATATAGTATCGCATTATCATGATCGAAAGTTTCGGCACTCCACAAGGTGATATGGTCAGTATCACGCTTTAGCCGTGTGTCCGTCCACCCTGCTGCGACCCGTTCTGATTTTTAATCCAGTACGAATCATAACTAAACGGGCTTATAGTCCGTCCGAAGAATCACTGGAACTAAATCTCATTGCTGCCAACGAGAGTCGAACCAGGGACCTTCGGCTTACGGAATGAGTGCTCTAACCACTACACCACGCGGATTACATGAGTGCTTTAAACACTACACCACGCAGTTTGTATTTCCTAAGGAAGTTTGATAGTTTGTATGTCTCTTTGCCTAAGTATGTTAGCAAAATCCAATTTTGGTCGTTCTTTTTACTGTGTAACATTTTTGTCAATGTCACGTTCTTTATATCCGTTCTTACAAGCTCTTCTGTAAATGCTGTTTAGTTCGTTGGAGTAGTTAGTAGGAGTCATGGGGATGGATTGGAACCTCTGCACCATTGATCTGTACGCTGCTAGCTTATGCTGTGCGGGGTAATTAGATGTTACATGTATGGTATGATCGGCTGTGGCTGGTTTTCTGTATATTTTTTTTAATCTAATAGTATTCGTTCCCGTGTCAGTGTTAGTTCCATATAGTAAACCAGTCCGTTTGTTTCTTTTTCTATAGTGAAATTTATGTTCGGGTGTATTTCATTTATATAGGTAAGTAGTTCATCTTGCTTATTTTCTTGTGAATCAATAACGATCAAACAGTCATCCACATGTCGTCTGTAAAATATTACATTGAATCATTTGACAATTTTGGGTATAAAGACTTCTAAAGATTGTAATACCCGAACCGTCCTTGGCAATGTATGTGTTATTATGGAACGTAAAATAGCTCTGCTTGATTGTGGTCTTTATGAAATTGAGTGGTTGATCTGTGAATCGTTGGCTGTTGAATGAAAGTTTTTCTTTTAACATGGGCAGTGCTTCATCGACGGGTATAGACGTACAGATGTTGGTGATGTCAATGTTGGAGAGGTGGTAGAATTCGCTACATGACGGCTGTTCTTTAATGTGCTTTTGTCGTCAAGGTGTATGACATCAGCCAATATCGCTGCCAAGTATCGTGCTAATTAGTATACAGGAGCTGGGCGGTAATCGACGACAGACCGGATAGGGATATTGGGTTTGTGGAGCTTAGATTGTGCGTTAAAGGGTGGTGTGGATGAATTTGGATTCATGTAGCGGTGCCTAGTATTGGAAGGAATGATGAGTGGAGATTATATTATAGGAGTACTCAAATTTGCTTGGAACTTATTGGTGGAGTCTTTGTTCGTTAGCTCATATGCATTGACGTTAATGAAGTCTGTTGTATTTGTGCATAATCCGTCGTTTTAAGGATCACCGTTTGTCGCTGTTAGTAGGTTGTCCGTAATTTAACTAAGTCTGAAAAAATAAAAGACTCAATTACGTATTGCAATCCAGTTCAGCACAGCGGGCTCAAATTACGTGCTGGAACCTTAAACCAGTTTTCAATATGTAATTGTAATAAAAAACTGATCATATAACTATATCAAATGATTTGGTACTGCACTGCTATCAGGTCCTGATCAGACGGCTGCATCAAGCTGCACCGTCGCGTTAAGGTATAACTGATCTGGATCTTACCATAATCTGGAAAACCTGATCTAATTTTTAGTCGGAAACTTATCGGAAGTACAATTTTGTAAGAATTGTAGGACTTTTATTCAAGAGACTAATGTCATTTTTCGCCTGAACTTATGACTAAAATTCTCGGAAAATTTAACTTTTGTCTTCATGTAAGGTTTTTTTTTCATTCAATTATTAAGGTATTTGTTTGTTAGGCATGTATCAGTGTATGCTTCTCCCAACAGGCTGCTTTGGCGAATTGATAGAATACAATCATTCAACGATTTTCAATTTTTAAAATTAATTAGTGATTTTCGCTTGCATTGTTATGTAAAACTGATCTGATATAGCCCAACTAAAAGGTTGTAAATTCAATCGCCTTTTTAAATCAATATTATTTTACATTAATTAATTCGTGATTTTCATATAAATATTTATATTATTTATCATTAAAATAATTGAATTTATCATTTCAAGGGGTAAAAAGTGTACCTCAACAGCATTCGCACCAATTAATCCGTCCTCAGTCATGAAAAGTAGACCGCAGTCTTTTGCCCAGAAATTAAAATCAACAGGAAAATCCGTTAAAGGAAAGTTAGGTAAAATACAATATAAGTATTTTGATTCCATCAATTGCAATTGCATGTGCTTCTATCACTACTTGTTTTTCATTTAGGTTACATGAACCTAAATGATGCGTCGCCAGGAAAAGAAAGTACATCTACCACTCTCGTATCGAATAATTTACTAGCATCGATAGACTCAAGAAAATCAATAGTTACTGCCAGCCAATCTGCATGGGAAGGTAATTAACTGTACAAATATTATGTCAAAACACCGACAATTGATTTTATTGAAGGTAATAACGAACACATCAAACCAAAACTTAAGAGTGCTGAACCAACTTATTGGAACACTTTTTTTCAA
Organism: Odontomyia ornata; assembly: GCA_963969285.1. Taxonomy (NCBI): domain Eukaryota; kingdom Metazoa; phylum Arthropoda; class Insecta; order Diptera; family Stratiomyidae; genus Odontomyia; species Odontomyia ornata. Next base: position 240,603,371 of record OZ017740.1, on the reverse strand, counting down.
TTATTAGAGCAACGAAAGCAACGAAATTTTAACCGGTAACGTATATATTTCATATTTTCACCTTTAAATGGTTGACTTAAAAATCAAGGTCATGATTTTCCTACAAGCATAGTTTTTCATAAGGAGATGTTGTAGTATATATTATACTGTAATTTTCCTTTGCTAAGGTTTTCACTGATTATGGAAGAAAGTGAGGACTCCAAAGTTCCAAGAAAAAACAGCGCAACGACTTCAACACTGTTGCTAAAGAACAATTCTCCAGGTAAGCCAAATTCTAGTATTGCAACTTTACATTTCTTGACTTTACTAATAGGCGGTATCCAGTTAATAATATTTGGGATTGCAACTATTCGAAAAACACAACTTCTTGCGATGCTTAGTGGATTAAAGGTTATTTCTCAACAATAATCAAAGGTAGTTAAGAGGGATGTGACTTTTGAAACATTTGAATTTCAGTTGGAAAGTGAAATAACTAACCTAAACACTAGTTTAAACTGGACTAAAAAGATGCGGCCTCAAGTTTTAGAGTATTCTCTCACAGGAAAAGTAGGGAGAACAATGACCGTTTTAGTGGAGGGAGTCGCACCAAACCAGCAGTGAGTAAACTTTTTTTATTTATGTTTTGCCTTGCTGACTTTTATCTATAAATCTAGGACTGTAGCAAATATTACAATTGGAAAAAGTAACGTATTGTTTTCCTGTTTTGCTCAAAAAAATAAAGATAGAAACAGTGGATTGATCTCCATAGGTCCGATCGCCGCAGAAATACCACAACATCCAGTTGCACTGCATGGTATGATGACACGTAGCTCTAAAAAATTATCGTATACTCTACAGGTTTGTATAGTAATTGAAAATATGGGTAGATATAGAACAAATTTCGGGGGTAATTTTTTTCTCCCGAAAGAAAACGCTATAGAAGGGAGCACATTTACTACCGCAATATATGTATATTTGTCACTAAAACAAATTTCGTAGCGTTTTTATGTATTCTTCATTTTACAGACCAATGATTTATATTTGTTTATGAACATAGTTTAAATTTTGTAAGGTATACGAGGATTGTTCGAAAAGTATTTGCGTTCATACCTAAACGCTGATGTTATTTTTCATCATCCAGCTCATGGCATATAAAGTGCACAGAATGTTCAATGAATGCGTTAGCGGTTATCGCGGCGCAGAATGCATTCCCCGCTTGGCCACAGACGTAACCGTTTTCTTTGGACAGCACTGCACAATGTTTTCTCAACTTCTATGTAATATTTTTTGTTGATCGTCTAGCCCCTTGGAACATTTTCATAGGGCACAACACCTTAATGATAAACAAAAAAATCAATATTCCTCCGATTTTAACATTTTTTTTTTCGGCCGTAGCTGGAAAGAAGCTCCATGAAGACCGTTCTTTTGTCTCGGGATGGCAACTAGAAACGAACGATTCATCAGCGGTTCTAACTTTGATGCGAATTTGGGTTATGATCTTAATACAAATTCGTTAATTTCATCTTTCCATAATTTTCAGCGTGCAAAAAATACTCAGCGAATGAATGCACCCTACGCAAGAACCAATACATCCTGTTGGCAACTACGGTCATACCTTGCGCAGGTCGTTCAAATGTTCTGGCGCAGAGGTATGTATGCAGGTCGGACATACCACTCCTTGAATTTTTGAAATATTTTTTTTTAAATCACCAAATTCTCTTTAAAAGTAAATTTCACAACTTATAAAAATTTTGGATTTTATGCTGGTAACAGTTTTTCTGTTCAATCAATTATCTTTTGTTTCAACAATTCAAATTTAAAGCGTTTTGTTCTGTTTATCAATTTTGCAGGAACTATCTTCCCGCGCCAGACTGAATTATTCTTCTTTTATCCTTTTTTTGAATGCTCCCAGACGAGCATGTTAACACTACTCTCAATCCAAGGACCTAGTCTGGAACCGTTTACACCTGGTTTATTATGTCTAAAAGTGACATTGAATTGCTGGGACCCCTTCCCAAGGGGAGGAAGGGAAAAAGAATACTAGAAAAGAGTTCTTTCAACCCTTAATTTTCACGGCTAGGGCTGCCTAAACGTAATATGCCACCAGGTTCCATTTGTCAACTGATCTAAGCATCTCTCCAATGAAGCCATACCGAAGAGAGCTCTGCTATTTCCAGGATGAGGCTACACCGTATTTTATTCCCCCTCTTGCATCCCAAAAATGTTTGACAGGTATAATTTTCACTTATGTGCAAAATAACGTTGAAGACATCCATGCCCGCTCTAGACCTGGGTAAAATAGAAGTTAGTCTCACAATACCTTTCATTACGCCACCCATTCACTCAGGATTTTTGCCAGTCGTTGATTGGGCGTTATTTTTTTATGCACAGCTGCCTCCCTATCACCCCCCTGTCCACGCATGTATTGTAGATTTCCCGTCACACTCTAGCAAGGAGAGCGATGGGTATTACCCCTGCAATGACCAGCATCGCTACATCAGTGACTGCCCAATATCAGGATGCAATCTTCAGCGCTCCTCGTCGCTGCATCTATATCAGACATTTCTGCTTCCCTTTTTTCTGATCCGTACAGTAGACCTGAATGTACGATGCTTATTGGAAGTTGGCGAAGTAATCAGGTGGACTCTCCAGGTTGGCAATTATTCGACTGATTGTCAATATATTCTTATCAACCATTGGCTGATTTGTACAAAGAAACTCATCTTCAAATCGGCTGCACGTTTCACCTTTCTAGTTATTCTTTTCTTTGCCAAGATAAATATATTGATTTTTTTCTAGCGCATGACTGAATACGCGAGTAGTAATTCAATTCCTCACTCGGCGCATCAGCATATCCAGACTAAGTTGCGATTGTTCAAATGTGGGTCTACCGCAACATCATCCGCAAAGCCAATCAATCTCAACTCATCCGACAGCCCAAGTCGCAGTACGCTGTCGTGAGAATTATTCCACAGATCTGAGCAGCCTTAAGCAACATGCAATTTAACTTCAATCCGTCGCTGACCTTCCTTTATGCTATAGAACCGACGCGGAGCTCGCAATTGTCAAGCGTTACTAGCAGTCACTCTTCTGTTAGACTGGCTTTAAGCCGCGCAACCGCGGTCATCACATCCATGATTGCCGCATTGATGGAATGGCATGCTCTAAAATCCTACTGTCACGAAGATAGCTCCCCAGCAGATCGGGTCATGTCAGTGAATCTTCGCTCGATAAGTTTCTCGAGCACTTTCCCAGTTGTGTCTAGTTTACATAACAGGCGATATGCAGACAGTGACTTGGTTTTACCTTCTCCTTACAGATTGATATGAGCCTTGCCACCTCCCAGCTCTTAGAAAAGAACTCTTCTCGTAGGCTCGCGTTCAACGTTTTACTGGATTTTCACCATGTAGGGGTCTCTGGCGGTACGTAGAAGAACTACAAGGATATATGAAACTCAAAGTTGAGTGCACCACGTCTTCTGCTGTTAGTAATTTACATTTCGCTGGAGCTCCCAGCCGCGGTGTGCCCGCCTTGAGTACGTCAGCAAACCTCTCTATGTCCACCTTCCAGTATTTCACGCAAAATTGTACGCCGAGATTTATCGTCACTGGCTGAGTAGTCCTCTAGTATTCATCAATGTGTACTCTTGGCGCTGACGACTCCAAAGCCAATGCCACATCAAGTATGGTCCCCGCGCTACCCCAACAGCGAAAAGTAAGCGTGTTGTCAATATTTAACACGACAAGTAATATCTTGGCCGCCATTTCCAGGACTTACTTTCCTCCCGATTTTGAGAAGCGGTGAGAACATGACATGTTCGCTCGGCGTTTGGTGACACTTAAAAATTTTGTTTGTGAACACCTAAACCACAAAAAACTATCCTTCTGTCTATGATACTGTATTCGTAGGTGAGTGCTGCTCTGAACCCAAATTTCCCCAGGGTACCATTTTGGCAAGCTCTTGTGGTGATGTTATTCACTTAGCAGCTGCAGGCCGACTTTCATGTCCCACGCAAACTGTTCAAGCAGGGTCTGGCCTTTTATATTTCGGTGTAAGTTTTCTTACTGGATTCGACTAATTGCAGCACTGCTTTAAATTTGTTTAAGGTTTCTTTAAAAGCCCTACATTTTCCATTACTTGAAGTGGGCTTAAAATCACAGATCTTGGGTCATCGTCTTTGCAAATAGTTCACAACTATTCGTCCTCTACGTGGAGCTCCTATCAAGTCCCTTGCATCCTTGTGAGGTACAGGTATAACAAAGGCACTTGAAAAGAGCATAGTGGAACTGCTGTTGATCATGTCCTTTAGATTACACATACTGTTTTTCAGAGATTACCTATCCTGATTTTAAGAGTTTTTGGACATTTTTATCCGTCAAGTCAAGGCCATGCGTTGTAATTCGTTGTTTTCTGGTTTCAGTCATATTTTAACTCTGCCTAAGCTAAGAAAATTATCATTTGATAGACACCTCTACTTCATCCATGTCCATAATAGAGCTAATAATTTTTGAGAGCTGCCATGGGCTCGAGCAAGATGTTAGTCACCTTTTTTCGACCTTGTCGCGGAATGCTTCCCAGTTTTCAGCCTTTCCCTGATTCTCGAAATTGAGATGGACGTACGACTCGAATTGACGCTTCGATGTCATCCTGTTTTACGAATTGTCTTATTTTACGTTGAGATTCTAATTGGCGCAACGTTCTTCTTTCATTCTCTCGGCTCCCTTCGATTACGCTGCCATCTAGCCTCTTATTAGAACACGGCATTAGAGCCGCTGGCGCTTTACCAGCAATGTTAAGCTATTTTTTGAATATAACATCAATCAAGTTTTTGAATATAACCTCAATCAAGTAGCCGCCTCTATTGGCGAAAGTAAAATATGCCCTTTTACTGCATTTTCCATTGCCTTTTCGGCACGAATATTTATCTTGACCCCGCCAATGGTCTCAGGCTTGCTGGAGTACACTTTGCTTTTCAAATAACCCCATTAAAAGAAGACCGGAAGGGTTAAACCTGGAGATCTGGGTGGCCAGTCAATGTTGCCTTCTTTTGACACTAGATGTCCTGGAAATTTCCGTTGCAGAAACTGAATTGTTTGATTTGCAGTGTGGCATGACGCACCGTTTTGTTGGAACCGGTAACCGGCAATATCTTTTTAATGCATTTGCGAGTCGACATAACGCGCCAACATCGACTGCTTCATTTTCTTTCAAAAACAAAATAAATGGCCCAATGATGGTTTCGGCACAAACGTCAGCTCAAATAGTCACTTTTGGCTCATGTAATTGCGTTTCATGAATTTTGTGTGAATTGTATGGATTTTCCCCAAATGTGGCAATTTTGCTTGTTTACACCACCAGAGAGTGTGAAATATGCTTCGTCGGTCATCAAAATTTTCTTCCAAAAATCAGGTTCAGTGTCAACCATTCAAGCGACTTTTTGGCCGTATTCCAAGCGATGTGGATGGTCTGCTGGCCTTATTCTTTGTGTCAATTGTACTTTATATGGAAACAAATGCCAATAATTCTTCAAACTGTGCCGCAAAGTGGCTCCACTGACCCCGAAACGCTGAGCGCGGTAACGATACGACACTTTTGTTCTCTGGGCTACGCTTTCTCTGGCCGCTTCAACCAGTTTATTGAAAAGTCTTTCTCGGCGATGAACGCCACGATGGCGATCCTTCACTGCCCCTTACTCATCAAAATTCAACATCAAACGAAGAATAGTGTTGTCAGGCGGTGCCTGTATTTTCGACGATATGCGTATTGAGTTAACATAACTGAACGGCTATTTTCAATGTACATTATCACTATTTCGGTGCGTTGTACCGGTGTAAAGCAATTCATAGTTAAAAGTGTACTGAATTGCGGGTTTAAAAACTTGTCTAATCAAACCCATCGGTTGACAAATATGAGAGCTACCCAATGTTGTCAGTTTTTTTTTGGTTGGGAGTTGATACCATTTACGTGCTGAGTGTGGGGCTCCTATGCTCGTGAGTGACTGGATAACCCACTTAACACCTGCTCTGTCAACGCGAAAATCCAGCCTGGAACAAACAAATTACTTCGGCTATTTGTAATGTGACGCCTACGCCCGGGAATCGAAGTGATTCCGATCCCGAACCCTGGCAACCGGCCAGATATGTATGACTTCGAAGTGCAAGAAGACTTCATCTTTCGTGCGGATATCATTGCGCAGAAAATATTTTTTTTTCAAATATTTTTATCTGTGGACATAAATATTTGAAAAATAATATTAATTAACCATCCGATACATTTCGAAGCATATCTATCTGGCAATGCCCCCCACAGTTGCCATCAAAACATCGAATAGATCGAAACGTGGAAACTGGGTGGAAGTGTCATTCGTCACATAACCTTCAAGGTGTCAGGCTAACACGAAGACGGGAGCCGGTAAATTTTATGTAAGCAGTTGGAATCTGAATTAATTATTTTTTTGCTTTAAGGGCGGGAGCGACCTTCCTTCGTGGGCCGACGGAATTTTTTGTGGAGTCATTCGCTCACTGCTGGAAATTCGACGGAAGTTAGTCAACAGAGCACTTACTAGCACTATCGTGCCTACCCACAGTCGGAAGTGCAAACGCAACAGTTGTTTGGCGTGCAGGTTTTCTTCAAGTGGTGCAGTTATTCAACGTTTTATCGGTAACTACATTTTACCGTATTAGTTTGAGTCCTAAGACAAAATTTAGTTCCAAGCAATAGGGAAACTTTGTCGTCGGTTCCATTTGAGGTTATAAATATTGTGCAACCTCTACATACAAGCTAAGACAACATTAAATAAGCGAGGTAATCTCCCCCCAGACTCACCAATTGTTCATATAATAAGTGCAACATGTGCCGGTTTCGCAGCATCGACAGCAACAAATCCAATATGGTTCGTGAAAACGCGCCTGCAATTGGATTATAAATCAAAAAAATCAAATGACCGTGCGTGAATGTATAAAACGAATTTATGCAACGTCGGGCTTTCGTGGTTTTTATAAAGGAATAACGGCCAGCTATTTTGGTATATCTGAAACTGTTATACATTTTGTGATTTATGAAGCTCTTAAAGCGAAACTTATCGAGCTACGACATAGTCATCTTTTGGATGGTAAGACGTCGAGAGATTTTCTTGAGTTTATGCTGGCCGGCGCTATATCGAAGACTGTTGCTTCATGTATTGCGTACCCGCACGAAGTTGCACGAACGCGATTACGTGTAGAAGGAAGCAAATATCGAACGTTTTGGCAAACGTTATATACAGTCTGGAAAGAAGAGGGCAAGGCTGGAATCTATAGGGGATTAGCAACACATCTAGTCCGTCAAATACCAAACACTGTTATCATGATGGCAACATACGAGGCTGTGGTCTATATGTTAACCCGACACTTTAATAGCGACTTTTATAGTGCATCCTAAGGAGAGAAATGTGATTCTCATGCACGTTCATGCCGTCGTTTTTGTGTGGCAGTGCAACAACGCTTAATAAAACTAGAGTCGTATATACATAACATTATGAATACATGGTAGATAAAAGTAACAACCGATAAAAATCAGCGGCAAATAGAAACAAAACAAATCAAACACACAAAATAGAACCGCGTAAGATTCAAAAAAATTCAATAATATCATAGGCAATAAATGATTTACCATTTAGCTACAGATTAACCGTGAATATTAATACTTAGTTTTTGTTCGTGACAATGAATTAAAATAGTATAAAGTTTATTTGGTTATAATTCGAGAACGGGAAACGGGTAATTTAAACTCGAAGAACAACTAAAAGATTGCGAGCCAGTATCGTTGATGATAAGAGCATTTCTTCGGTTATTTGTACAAACGTTTCAAGTCTGTCCGCGCAGAGATTTTCAAAATTATTTTAGTCATTCGAAACGTAGCGATAGACGTCGGGGTTTATGGTTCTGTTGGAAAACGTGTTGTGACATATCTAGTAGAGAAAAAAAACACAACTCATAGAAATGCGTGTTCAACTCGAAATAAAACATTCAAGTCATTCAGAACATTCAGAATAAGTAAAAGGACAATTGACAAACCATATGTTGAATCCAAAGGAGAGCTAATTTCCCTTCCATTCTTTCCGATCGCACGGAGAAAGCAAGTCCTCGTATAAATTTGTGCATCCTACCAACCTATCGAGAGTATAAAATTTTTCACCGATAAATATCGTTCAAACTTAACATAACTTAACACCAATCAAAACATTTTGCAAAGAGACAATTGTGATCATTTTTTCTTCATATCCTTATAAAACAATTAAACATGAGAAATACTTTGGGACAATGAATTGAGATTTACTTAAAAGGCAAGAAAGAGCAATTAAATAAGTTAGGTATGCAACACTCGCGTTGAAAATTTGAAAAAAAAAAAACATTGATGGTATTTATAAATATAGCATTGATTTCAATGCTTGAAACAAAAGACATGAAATGATAAAAGGCCTCTTATATAGAAATTCCTAAAATAATATCCCGCCTGAGTCCTTCTAGTTTAGCTGATCCAGCGGATTAACATGATCAATGCCCTCCTTTTAGTGTACTTGTTAAATTTTTGATTTAGAATTGATGATAACAATACTTCGTGCAGAGAGGCATATTGAAACTAATACAATGATTGGGGAAGAATCGCTTCTTAAATACTGGCAACTAAGTCGTACACATAAGTTACATATACAATAGATTTTAGTAAAATAATTATACATGATTTATTAGTTACAAAACGATTGTTCACTACCGGAGCGTTAAGGAGAAGTCCCCTGCAAATTAATTCGAAAATAGAGGTACTCGTATATTTTAAACGAAAGTTGCTTTATACACTAGTATATATATTTGTGTAACCCGATTGGAAATAGAAAAATAATGTACAGGAGTATTTTAAAGCCAAAAAAAAAAAAAAAAAAAATAACACAATATCGATATAAATTTTTAAATAACGGAGTGTTACTAAAAGAATACTGCGCAAAAATAGAAAAACCAAGGCATGAAATATAAAAAAAAAAAAAATATAAGGCAAAGCTATTACAAGCATCTCTGCGAATAGCGAAAGACATAGCACGTTAATACTAGAAAAATTGTAAAATTTGAGGCTCTTACAAATGTGCTGAATTGTTGCAACCATCCATCACCAACTTGTAAGAATTTATTGTAAGTTCAGAATTCTCGATTGATGTGGCGAAGTAGCTTTGATACTAATTAAGGTGCCTATGTTTACTTTCTTTTCCATTTTAGTTAAGTTGTTAAATGTTATACATTTTATTTTTCGTTTATGAAATTTTCATGTCAATTATTTTGACTATATTCACGGATAATTAGTTTATATTTTTATATGAATTAAAGGAATGTTTTTGATTACAATGAATTGCTAACAAAAAAACGGACTTTCCTTTTCAGTGGTTCTTCTTTTTCAGCGGGAAAGGAAGTGCAGGGTAGGTATGCCGTCGCGAGGGTAGGGTTTCGAAAAATCCGCTGAGGTCGGTTTCGCGTCGTGCGCTGTACGCGGTACCTTTGCTGTTTTGTCGCTTTATTAGAGTAGTTTTCGTCGGGTTGAGTTAGCGTAGCATACTTTTCGGTACCGCGTCGGAAATTCGGGAACGCGAAGTAAAAAGGAGATTTTGTTCTTTGACTGGTTATAGGAAGGAATACGGAGTAACGTAAAGTAGGTTTCTTCTCCGTATGGTTTTGTTTTGTAACGCGTTTAAAAAACGGGCGTGTATAGGTGGCTGAAAATATGTAAATGAGCGTAACCCATTCGGAGACCCGCGACCGAAATCCTCTCCGAACTAGCTGGCCGACGAGCAGCCACCGCGTGAATGGGTTACGGTGCACGGATTGGTTGACCGGATGGTACCATCCGTTGGCACTACTCAGACTTAACGTCTAGAACCGATGAGAGGTCGGTTCCGCGTTCGGACCTAAAAAGAATTGAAAATCATTACAAATGGCGCCTAAAACATCCTAAGGGGGAAAGAAATTCGCGTCTTCGGACGAGTTGGTCCTTTACGGAGGATGTAAGGTACTTTGGTACTCGAGTCCCACTATCAGGAGCAGTTGAGTTGTGTGATACACTCTAGCAATCGCTTCACGTGAGTTGTAGCTTCCGCTCTCCTTTGTTTGATTTTGTTTTCGCGACAGAATCCTTCCGATGTGTTGTCCTAGGCTAACCCCTGTAAGGACCTTCTATTTTCTTGATGGAACAGCCAGCCTGATGGGTTTACCTATCAGCATGGACTCTCAAGAAAATAGAAGGCTACCTTGCCTTTATGTCGCGGAAGGATTCTACTTATTTCGTATGCGTGATAGACGAGTGGTATCGGTTCAACGTTCGGTGGCGTATGCTGGAATTGCGGAGCCCGGAATGCTTCCACGCGTCGGGAATTTTGACCGCGTACTAATCTGTTACGGTAGCTATACCACTTGTCTCGTCGAGTCATTTAACGTAGTTTAGAGACGGTTTTTGTGATGTATGTGGGTATGGGATAAATTTCGTAAATCGACCAAAAGCACCCTTTCTTCGGCAGATTACCACGCACTCTCATTTCCCGTTGGAGGAGTCGACTACTGGAAAGGAAAGTGTGTATCAAATATTTTTTTTTTTTGCCTATTTTCTATAAATAGCTCGCCACTATCGGCCACTAATCTAAGATTAAGCCTTTGCATTTATATATTAGGGTTATAGTAATAATCATCATATTTCATATATTTTAATTTTTCCAGTACTATTAGCACCACCCAGATTAAACAAAAAAATGGCAACGAAGCGGACCCCAGACAAGCGTTGGACGAGATCCAAAACGGCCCAACCAGCTAACTGCGGGATCTGCTTCGAGGACGTAGTGGAGGGGGTACACAGCGTGCGATTGGATTGTGGACATCTATTCCATCGTGCCTGTGTCCAACAGCTCCTCCTCACGTCCGATCTTTGCCCGTTATGCCGGCGACCCATCGAGCGGACCGCCCTAGACGTCCCCCTCGGAACGCCCGTCCCAACGCGTGGGGCAGTGGCGAAAGGAGTTCCAGAGGCCGAACCGCCCCAACCACTGTTAGACCTTCAAGGAGCCGTAGGCGGTGAAGTTCCGGCCGCAGTTGTCGTGTCCGAGGTGACCCCCATGCCTTCCGCCCACTCCATTGACACCCTCGTGGCGTTGATGCGAGATATGTCGGAGAGGATTGGCAACCTGGAGGGAAAGCTCCAGACTCTCCCCATGAGCCAACCACCCAGCCGCGTGAGAACTCCGCTTGGCTGGGAGCCCAATCCCAGTGTGGCTATGCCCCACTCTCGACCATCCGAGCAATGGGCCCCACCTCCAAGGAACTCGGGAATGGATCCCAGAGCTCCCGAGTATAGACCACGACACAGCACCGCACCTCCGTTGGTACCTCTAGTCCCCGAGGCAGTTCCGTACAACAGGTCAATCGAGGATGCGATCCCCCCCGGGAACGCATTGACACCTTTTCGAGACCCGACGCCTCGTATCATGGAGAGTTGGCGCCTGAACTTTACGGGTTTCAACGATATGATATCGGCGGACCGGTTCCTTTTCCGGATTCAGGCGTTAATATCCAGCACCCTGGGAGGTGATTCCTCGGCCTTCCTCCGGCATGCACATCTTTTGTTCAGTGGTGACGCTGCCGACTGGTACTGGAGTTTTAAGGAATCGACGCCACGTCCCACTTGGAACTCTTTCAGTGCAGCCTTCCGCAATCGATTTGAGGATGGCTTCACTGAGAGAGAACTAAGAGAACAATTAAAGAAACGGAAACAAGGCGCTCACGAACCGTTCGACCAGTACTACACAAGTATAGTGAGATTGAGCACTCGCTTGCGAACAACCATGCCCGAGGACGAACTGGTAGAAATTATCAGAGAGAATATGCGCTGGGATCTTCAGAACAGCCTTCTGCATTTTCCCATCAACACCATACAGGGATTGCGCCTCCATGCCCGTAGGCAAGAACAATTGGATGAGCGGCGAGGCACCTTCCGTCCACAACCTCGCATAACGGGACCAAATCCCCGAAATCATCATACCGCGGAGTTGATGGCAGCGGACCACCTGCTTGCTGACCCAGTACCAGTACCGAGGAGCGGAGCACCACAGGAGCTTGAGGACCCAGCATTGATTGATCGACCCTCCCTAGAAGCAATTACTAGCCCGACGGTCTGTTGGAACTGCCGACAAACGGGGCATCGGTTCTATGCATGTCCAGCGGAGCCGACGCTTTTCTGTTACCGATGCGGGAAGGCCGACACATACGCAACTGACTGTGCAAATTGCAAAATGCGAAAAAACTTGCCACCGAGTGCCGCGACCACCCGTCGGCACTCCTAAACCCCGGACGAACCAATCCTGACACCATCACTAGCTATGACCAAGCTCCCGACATGACTCCAATTCTGCTGACTCGCACCGCTAAACACAGTTCTCCCGAAGTTCCACAACCGACGCCATCCTTCGCCGAGGCCAACGCGCAGGGAAATGGTAGCGAGGCGAAAGTTCCTTGGCATGTCAAACCTTTCCACGTCAGGCTGCGGAATTATTTGGCTACTCGACAGCGCATCTTCCATGAGGAGTTGGTTACAACTGTCCCACCGCGAAGAAAGCGAGCCACGCGTCGGATGCGGAGCTTCTGGAGAAAAGTCAGGCAGTCGAGGAAGGTGCTGAAGGACATACACTTAGACGAATTATTGAGGGATGACGTTCGGCCAGATGCGTCAGTACACCTCCTGCAAAAACGAGTGTCAGGCTTAGTCGATACGGGAGCCAGCGTGAATTGCATATCTGCCGATTTTGCAGGGGAGGTACTGGCAATGCACGCGGACCAAATCCGTCATTTCACCTCCTGGTTAAGCACGGCGGACGGAACTCGTCACTCTGTAGTGGGAAAAATTACGACGGATGTCCCCTTTAAAGGAGTAACTAAACCTCTGGAATTGTACATCATACCTCAATTAACCCAGAATCTTTATCTAGGAGTGGATTTCGTTCGAAAATTTAACTTGGCCCCGGCACTGTTTTCCGGTACAACCCTGGAGTCCGTCACCACAGTTCCTGACCAATCTCAACCCACTCACTTATTACGACATACACTGGATGTAAATCAGCAACTGCGACTTGACTCGGCTATATCGGCTTTTCCATCGCATGAGAAGGAAGGTCTCGGGCGGACTGCACTGGTGTTCCACACTATCGATGTGGGGGATGCTAAACCCATAAAACAGAGACATTTTGCCATAATTCCGGCGAAGGAAAAGTCGTTATATGCCGAAGTGGATCGAATGCAAGCATTAGGCGTAATCGAAGAATCACAGAGCACGTGGGCTTCCCCAGTCACCTTATTTGTCAAGCCGAACAAGGTCCGGCTATGCTTAGATGCCAGACGCTTGAACGCCGTCACTGTCAAGGACGCATACCCTCTACCGTTGATTGAAGGCATTTTAAGTCGGTTGCCTAAAGCCCACTTCATCACGAGCTTAGACCACAAGGACGCCTTCTGGCAAATTTCTTTAGACCCTGGTTCAAAGGAGAAAACAGCCTTCACAGTCCCAGGTCGGCCCCTGTATCAATTCGTGACCATGCCATTCGGATTGTGCAATGCCCCCCAAACAATGACGCGCCTTATGGATAAGGTGATACCACCTCATTTGCGGCACCAAATTTTCGTGTACTTGGACGATCTGCTGCTTAGAACCGAGACCTTTAACGCACATCGACCTGCTTCAGGAGGTGGCTCTGCACATACGGAGGGCAAGGTTAACCATCAACATACAGAAGAGTCAGTTCGTGATGACGGAGGTGAAGTATTTAGGTCACATCATTGGGCATGGCCATATCAAGACCGATCCGGACAAGACTCAAGCGATTGACGTTTTTCCATTACCCAAGACCACCAAGCAATGACGCCGATTCTTAGGCTTATGCGGATGGTACCAGCGTTTTGTACGTGACTATGCCACCATTACCACTCCTTTGACCGACATGCTGCGTAAGGGACGTAATTTCGTCTGGGAAGAGCCCAGCTTGCGAGGCTTTGAAGAGCTAAAGAAGAGTCTGACTACAGCCCCCGTACTGCACAGCCCGGACTTTGACAAACCGTTCTCAATCCATTGTGACGCGAGTCAACATGGGGTGGGAGCAGTCTTAGTCCAGGTTGCACAAGACGGCGAGGAGAGACCTATAGCCTTTATGTCTCACAAGTTGAACCCAGCCCAGCGAAATTACACGGTCTCCGAGCAGGAATGTCTAGCTGCGGTGTTGGCAGTGAAACGCTTCCGAGCCTATGTGGAGGGACACACCTTTGAAATCGTTACGGACCACGCTTCTCTGAAATGGCTCATGAGCCAGACTGATCTCAACGGCAGATTGGCCAGGTGGGCACTGAAATTACAGGCATTTGACTTCACAATTCGCCACCGAAAAGGAAGCCAGCATGTAGTCCCCGACACCCTATCCAGAATGTTCGCTCCTGAAGGAGCCGAATTGGTCCAGGAGGACGACAGTCCCCAATTGATCGATCTGGACCATCCTGCCTTCAAGTCAGCCAGCTACACCCAACTGATTCACACTATCCAGAATCAACTGTCCCAGCTTCCTGAACTGCGGTTGACGGATGGATTTATTTATAAGCGGATGGGACACGCATCCGGAGACCCCATACAAGAAGAAGAACAGTGGAAGTTGTGGGTGCCCGAAGAATTAACCACTGATCTTATCAGACGGGCTCATGACCACCCATCAAGTGCGCACGGCGGATACGGTCGTAAACTTAGGCGGTTGAAAACTTGTTTCTTTTGGCCTAAGATGGCACAACAGATAAAAGCGTACGTAGCCTCCTGTGAGCTATGCAAGTGCACTAAAGCGCCCAACACCATTCTTCGGCCTCCCATGGGTAAGGTTGAGGTCCCCGAACGCGTGTTCCAGCGCTTGTATATTGATCTTATCTGTCCTTACCCTCGATCTGCTTCTGGTCACACGGGAGCTGTCGTGGTCCTGGACCAGCTCTCTAAATTCCCTATCATAGAACCACTACGTAACATGCACACTGGACCTATACTCAGCTTCTTGGAGAACCGAGTCTTTCACATGTTTGGAGTTCCAGAGAAACTTGTCTCCGACAACGGGGTCCAGTTCACCTCAAGCAAGTTCCGAGACCTAATGTCCAAATACGGCATCATTCACCAACGAACCGCCGTCTATTCACCACAAGCCAACGCATCCGAACGACTGAATCGTACGCTCATAGCGGCCATTCGCGCCTATGTCCACCCGAATCAGAAGGACTGGGATCGCAAGTTGTCCGCCATCACTAGTGCTCTGCGCTCGTCGTACCACGCCACTACCGGCATTTCGCCGTATTTCGCATTGTTCGGCCAGTACATGATCCGTCATGGAAGCGCTTACCGGCTATTGCGGCAGCTGAAATCGCTAGAGGACCCTATCGTGGTTCTGGAACCGCACGAAAAGCTCCAACTTCTGCGAGCTCATCTGCGGGAGAAGATTGAAGAAAGTAGACGGATGGGGGAGAAGCGGTACAACTTGCGATCCCATCCCTCTGGCTTTAAGGCAGGCGACGAAATATATCGTCGAAAATTCCGGCAGAGCGATGCCACCCGACATTACAATGCCAAACTAGACAAGAAATTCGTGAAGTGTCGAGTCCTACAAGTAATAAGCCCCACACGATACCTCATCGCGGACATGGCTGGTAAAACCCTGGGAATTTACCATGCAAAAGACCTTCGGCGATGAAGTGCAACTATTTCACGCGAAAGAAAAAATCATGGCTTACCTAAATCTCTGCCTGGACGAAGACCTCCGAGTAACACCTGACTCCCTACTGTATAGCCACTATCGAGTCTTCACTGAAATTGCTGTAGCCTTTTCCTCGAAATCGACCTTCGACCCGCCACGGCCCTAACCAAGACCTTTTACATAGGAGGCGGGATCGGAGTTACTTCGATTTGGGGGGGGAATGTGTAATGTGACGCCTACGCCCGGGAATCGAAGTGATTCCGATCCCGAACCCTGGCAACCGGCCAGATATGTATGACTTCGAAGTGCAAGCAGACTTCATCTTTCGTGCGGATATCATTGCGCAGAAAATATTTTTTTTTCAAATATTTATATCTGTGGACATAAATATTTGAAAAATAATATTAATTAACCATCCGATACATTTCGAAGCATATCTATCTGGCAATGCCCCCCACAGTTGCCATCAAAACATCGAATAGATCGAAACGTGGAAACTGGGTGGAAGTGTCATTCGTCACATAACCTTCAAGGTGTCAGGCTAACACGAAGACGGGAGCCGGTAAATTTTATGTAAGCAGTTGGAATCTGAATTAATTATTTTTTTGCTTTAAGGGCGGGAGCGACCTTCCTTCGTGGGCCGACGGAATTTTTTGTGGAGTCATTCGCTCACTGCTGGAAATTCGACGGAAGTTAGTCAACAGAGCACTTACTAGCACTATCGTGCCTACCCACAGTCGGAAGTGCAAACGCAACAGTTGTTTGGCGTGCAGGTTTTCTTCAAGTGGTGCAGTTATTCAACGTTTTATCGGTAACTACATTTTACCGTATTAGTTTGAGTCCTAAGACAAAATTTAGTTCCAAGCAATAGGGAAACTTTGTCGTCGGTTCCATTTGAGGTTATAAATATTGTGCAACCTCTACATACAAGCTAAGACAACATTAAATAAGCGAGGTAATCTCCCCCCAGACTCACCAATTGTTCATATAATAAGTGCAACATGTGCCGGTTTCGCAGCATCGACAGCAACAAATCCAATATGGTTCGTGAAAACGCGCCTGCAATTGGATTATAAATCAAAAAAATCAAATGACCGTGCGTGAATGTATAAAACGAATTTATGCAACGTCGGGCTTTCGTGGTTTTTATAAAGGAATAACGGCCAGCTATTTTGGTATATCTGAAACTGTTATACATTTTGTGATTTATGAAGCTCTTAAAGCGAAACTTATCGAGCTACGACATAGTCATCTTTTGGATGGTAAGACGTCGAGAGATTTTCTTGAGTTTATGCTGGCCGGCGCTATATCGAAGACTGTTGCTTCATGTATTGCGTACCCGCACGAAGTTGCACGAACGCGATTACGTGTAGAAGGAAGCAAATATCGAACGTTTTGGCAAACGTTATATACAGTCTGGAAAGAAGAGGGCAAGGCTGGAATCTATAGGGGATTAGCAACACATCTAGTCCGTCAAATACCAAACACTGTTATCATGATGGCAACATACGAGGCTGTGGTCTATATGTTAACCCGACACTTTAATAGCGACTTTTATAGTGCATCCTAAGGAGAGAAATGTGATTCTCATGCACGTTCATGCCGTCGTTTTTGTGTGGCAGTGCAACAACGCTTAATAAAACTAGAGTCGTATATACATAACATTATGAATACATGGTAGATAAAAGTAACAACCGATAAAAATCAGCGGCAAATAAAAACAAAACAAATCAAACACACAAAATAGAACCGCGTAAGATTCAAAAAAATTCAATAATATCATAGGCAATAAATGATTTACCATTTAGCTACAGATTAACCGTGAATATTAATACTTAGTTTTTGTTCGTGACAATGAATTAAAATAGTATAAAGTTTATTTGGTTATAATTCGAGAACGGGAAACGGGTAATTTAAACTCGAAGAACAACTAAAAGATTGCGAGCCAGTATCGTTGATGATAAGAGCATTTCTTCGGTTATTTTGTACAAACGTTTCAAGTCTGTCCGCGCAGAGATTTTCAAAATTATTTTAGTCATTCGAAACGTAGCGATAGACGTCGGGGTTTATGGTTCTGTTGGAAAACGTGTTGTGACATATCTAGTAGAGAAAAAAAACACAACTCATAGAAATGCGTGTTCAACTCGAAATAAAACATTCAAGTCATTCAGAACATTCAGAATAAGTAAAAGGACAATTGACAAACCATATGTTGAATCCAAAGGAGAGCTAATTTCCCTTCCATTCTTTCCGATCGCACGGAGAAAGCAAGTCCTCGTCTAAATTTGTGCATCCTACCAACCTATCGAGAGTATAAAATTTTTCACCGATAAATATCGTTCAAACTTAACATAACTTAACACCAATCAAAACATTTTGCAAAGAGACAATTGTGATCATTTTTTCTTCATATCCTTATAAAACAATTAAACATGAGAAATACTTTGGGACAATGAATTGAGATTTACTTAAAAGGCAAGAAAGAGCAATTAAATAAGTTAGGTATGCAACACTCGCGTTGAAAATTTGAAAAAAAAAAACATTGATGGTATTTATAAATATAGCATTGATTTCAATGCTTGAAACAAAAGACATGAAATGATAAAAGGCCTCTTATATAGAAATTCCTAAAATAATATCCCGCCTGAGTCCTTCTAGTTTAGCTGATCCAGCGGATTAACATGATCAATGCCCTCCTTTTAGTGTACTTGTTAAATTTTTGATTTAGAATTGATGATAACAATACTTCGTGCAGAGAGGCATATTGAAACTAATACAATGATTGGGGAAGAATCGCTTCTTAAATACTGGCAACTAAGTCGTACACATAAGTTACATATACAATAGATTTTAGTAAAATAATTATACATGATTTATTAGTTACAAAACGATTGTTCACTACCGGAGCGTTAAGGAGAAGTCCCCTGCAAATTAATTCGAAAATAGAGGTACTCGTATATTTTAAACGAAAGTTGCTTTATACACTAGTATATATATTTGTGTAACCCGATTGGAAATAGAAAAATAATGTACAGGAGTATTTTAAAGCCAAAAAAAAAAAAAAAAAAAATAACACAATATCGATATAAATTTTTAAATAACGGAGTGTTACTAAAAGAATACTGCGCAAAAATAGAAAAACCAAGGCATGAAATATAAAAAAAAAAAAATATAAGGCAAAGCTATTACAAGCATCTCTGCGAATAGCGAAAGACATAGCACGTTAATACTAGAAAAATTGTAAAATTTGAGGCTCTTACAAATGTGCTGAATTGTTGCAACCATCCATCACCAACTTGTAAGAATTTATTGTAAGTTCAGAATTCTCGATTGATGTGGCGAAGTAGCTTTGATACTAATTAAGGTGCCTATGTTTACTTTCTTTTCCATTTTAGTTAAGTTGTTAAATGTTATACATTTTATTTTTCGTTTATGAAATTTTCATGTCAATTATTTTGACTATATTCACGGATAATTAGTTTATATTTTTATATGAATTAAAGGAATGTTTTTGATTACAATGAATTGCTAACAAAAAAACGGACTTTCCTTTTCAGTGGTTCTTCTTTTTCAGCGGGAAAGGAAGTGCAGGGTAGGTATGCCGTCGCGAGGGTAGGGTTTCGAAAAATCCGCTGAGGTCGGTTTCGCGTCGTGCGCTGTACGCGGTACCTTTGTTGTTTTGTCGCTTTATTAGAGTAGTTTTCGTCGGGTTGAGTTAGAGTAGCATACTTTTCGGTACCGCGTCGGAAATTCGGGAACGCGAAGTAAAAAGGAGATTTTGTTCTTTGACTGGTTATTGGAAGGAATACGGAGTAACGTAAAGTAGGTTTCTTCTCCGTATGGTTTTGTTTTGTAACGCGTTTAAAAAACGGGCGTGTATAGGTGGCTGAAAATATGTAAATGAGCGTAACCCGTTCGGAGACCCGCGACCGAAATCCTCTCCGAACTAGCTGGCCGACGAGCAGCCACCGCGTGAATGGGTTACGGTGCACGGATTGGTTGACCGGTTGGTACCATCCGTTGGCACTACTCAGACTTAACGTCTAGAACCGATGAGAGGTCGGTTCCGCGTTCGGACCTAAAAAGAATTGAAAATCATTACATATTGTGAGTCCCTTTTATCTTTTAGGACTGCCCGAACACAATGTGCCACCTGGTTCCATTTGTCAACCGATCCAAGCATCACCGCGACTTAATTATCTGTGGTGAGCTCTCCCATCTCCCTGTAAAGGTCCCATATTTCACACGTATAAAATGTGTGGTAGGCTTCTTCCTCTCCTGGGCAAAATATACAGTTGGGGGACTGTGACTTACCAATCTTGTTCAGGTAAGACTGAAAACACCCATGCCTACTCAAAAGCTGAGTCAGATAGAAGTCAGTCTCACCATGCCTTCGATTTTGCTACGGTCCCGAAATCGATATGAGCCGCGCAGTTCATCTTCCATTCTTGCAATTTACCCAAGACTGTTGCCAATCGTTGAGTGAGCGCAGTCTCTCCTCTTCGGCAACCGTTTCCCTCATGTCCTCGCATTGACGTAGGTAAATAGCGTGGCGCTCTCTAGCAAGGAGGGTAACAGATATCACGCTTGTAACAATCTAACCGCCAAATCAAGACTGTTGGGTATGAAGATGCAATCTTCAGTGCTCCTCTTCGCTGTTAGTGTGCCTAGCGTTTTATTGTGAACAGTAGCACTAACACTACAGCACTCATCACGAGGCGTCTTCTTGATGGATTGGGTCTCCCTACGTTGTTCATTAGTCGGCGCAGAGTCGATGCGCCGGAAGCAACTTTCATAGCCGTTGCCCTGATTTGCTCAGAGGAACTCATCTTTGGGTCAATGAGTAGCCCCAGGTACTTCACCGCTGGCTTCGATTCGATTAGTAGTTTTTTCCAGTGCACAAAATTTATATACCGACATAAAAGGTGGCGCAGCCTGTATAACTTCTAATTACAACACTGCGTACCCATAGAAAGACCTAACCGAAATTGCTCCACCCTAAAAATTTCTTAGTAAAACTCGCTGGTTTTAACTTAAAGTATAAGTAAACAATAATTCGGCGATGCCGCTGGCACAAATCCATTCGCGGCCAACCACTTACGGTAAAGCTCTTGTTTGAACTCTATCTCTAGTGCCTTGAATTGTTGTCGGAAGTATTCCGGCTCTGTTTTAGTCACGGCGAGCCTTGTCAGTCAGCGCAGGTTGCTGCATCTTCAGCGATGCTTGATTATACGTGCACCTCATTGTCGTTGTAGCTCCAGGTCGACCACAGACGTATCGATTGGCCTGATGTAGTGATGTCACAACATCAAACTACTCAAACTTGAATTACATTCCAATCATTCTAATTGGAATGCAATTTCCTACGTAAAATTCCACACGAATCACATGTGCATACTCGACCACGCGACCAACCATAAACAATCATGTTTATTACTTCATGGTCACGGTCAAGTATCATGTTGCACATTTGTACAAATGTTCTTGCCGATATTTCACACCTCGTAGTATATAGAGCGTTGCATTCATAAATTATGAATGAAAGTTGAGTGCATCATATGACAATGAAAAACAAGTACGTATGATGACTCGTGTGTGGCCATACGATGAGGTGTTGAATGGCTAAGATAACATATGGGTAAATATGGAATGTAGGACAAGTGGTTGAGTAATAAATATTAGTATTTATTGATCTAGATTTTCGGGTGACATAATTACCACTTGAAAGGGTCAGTCATGTTCTCACGAGAATTTTTAAGTAGAACATAAATTAAAATGAATAATGTATTTAGTAGGTTAAGAAATAGTATTTAAGGAAAAGTTAAATGCGAATAAATTCAGACTTGTTTTAGAAGTCCAACTGCCGACATTGGCATTCTTTCATTTCCTCGGAACTAGACATATAGGCGCCCATAGGCTGCCATTGGCATTAGCGTTTATACGCTGATATTAAGGTAAATTATGCACAACTACAGATTATAACGAATCTTACGATATGGCGATCCTGCCAGGAGTACCGAACCAGGGAAGCATGATGGAAGGATTTGAGGAGCTCTGGGGACTCTACATGCCAAAGCAAAAGGTAGAGGAGTACGTACCCGAACCCGTACAATACACAGCTCCAGTGTACAAACCAGCAGATAAGGAGATACCACCAAAAGCTGGACCAAGACCGGATTACAATTGAGGAGTATAGGCGACGCACATCGAATCCTGTTGAACCGGTGCAACCACCACCAAGAAAGAAAACGCGAGCAGGACGCAAGGTGCGCTTAAGACAGGAACGTGGCAATTTATATCGACTCATTGCAATTAGCCACGAGGAGCAGAAACAGGAATTTTTCCGTCAATTAGCCGAATTACCACGAGGGTACAAGAGTAATGGGGAACTGCTCATCAACGACCAACCAAGGGGTTTTGGTTGAGTACAAGCAGGCCACCGCGACAGCTACGATTTTTTTGATAATCATCATATTTATGTATTTATATAATAGGCACCAGAACAAGTATGTAAACAGAAAGGTAGCTAGATTGGCAACTGTATAGTATGTTTGTGATAATTCTAAAAATATATGTATGGTAACATTTTAAAATATAAATTTAGTATATCTCCTTGTTTCTCTGCAGTAAAATTTGGTTCATCTCTTTGTTTTTGTGTTATAAACTTGAAGATTGTAATGATGATTTTTCCTTATGGAGGCAATTAAAAGTTTACTCGAAGAAATAGATAGATTGTTGATAAATTGCAAAAAGAGTGTTAATCGGGTATTTAAAATTGAAACAATTCAACAAAAGATTGAAAGAGTAGAAGCCATTAAAGTAGAGATCAACAGTTTGTTTAGCAATTGTGAGGATTCTGAGATTTTGGAATTGAGAATTCGGTTCAAGAAGTTATATTCTGAACTAAAAGAAATTCTTTCGGCACAGTTGGAAAGTTGTAGAAAATCTTTAACAAAAATGGGTGATTTTGACCTGCACATGGCCATTAAGACCATTCCTATGTTTGATGGCAACTCTAAGGAGTTGAACGCATTTATAAAAATTGTAGAATATATAAACAAAAAGCTGGCAGACGCAGCTAAACCCGAATTAATCGATTTCGTTGTTAATGTGAAGTTATCAGATAATGTTCGGACTTCCCTTAGTACTGATATTCCACAGACAGTAGCAGAGTTGCAATTAAAATTGTTTCTTAGATATAAACCCAAAAATACTGTTGCAAACATTCATACTTCACTTAACTCATTGTCTCAGAAGCGTTCGAGTGTAACGCAATATAAGGAGAAGCTCTTTAGCTTAATTAGTGAGCTTAATCAGTTCCAAATAACCGAACTAGGTGACAAGGTTACACCTGCGCAGAAACAACTGGTGTCTACTTTGAACGATTCATACGCCCTAACCATATTCAAGAATGGTCTGAACGACCAATATAAAAACATTGTATTTGCTGCCCGACCTCAAAATTTAACGGATGCCATAAACCTGACACTCGAGTTAGAGAAGAGTGAGAGCACTCAACAAAGTAACGTTATGTTTTATAACAAAGGCAAAAATGACAATTACAGGAAGAAGGGCAAGAATTTCAACGACAAAAGAGGATCTAGACCTTTAACAGCTTTTTCGACCGGAAATGGTCATTTTCAGTTTAAACGTCTTCCCTTTGGACTTAAAATCTCATCCAATAGTTTCCAAAGGATGTTAACTATAGCTCTGTCAGGCCTTAGTTCGAAAGCATTTCTGTATGTTGACGATATTATTGTGTTTGGATGTAGTATCGGTCATCATAATCGGAATTTAACACAGGTACTTCAGAGGCTACGTAAGTATAACCTCAAGTTAAATCCTGATAAGTGCCAATTTCTGAGATCAGAAGTTGTATACTTAGGTCATTTGATAACAGACGAAGGTATCAGAACGGACCCTTCAAAGAATGAAGCAATCAGAAATGTTCCCCAAAACGCAGACGAAGTCAGAAGATTCGTAGCTTTTCGCAACTATTACAGGCGCTTCATTCCGGACTACGCAGTAATTACTAAATGCCTGAATAATCTCCTGAAAAAGCAAGCTGTATTCACGTGGGATGATGAATGTCAACAAGCTTTCGAGACCTTGAAACTAAAACTGATTAAACCGCCTATCCTGCAATATCCTGATTTCGACAAACCATTCGTGTTAACTACGGACGCATCGAGTTATGCTCTAGGGGCTGTCCTCTCACAAGGCGAAATAGGATGCGATTTGCCTATATCCTACGCTAGTAAATCTCTTGGTAAGCACGACGTGAACAAACCAATTATTGAGAAAGAGTTACTTGCGATACATTGGGGGATAAATTTTTTTAGACCATATCTATATGGCAGAAAATTCATAGTGGTCACTGACCACAGACCATTGGTGTCACTTTTCTCTCACAAAAACCCATCCTCTAAATTAACAAGAATAAGACTCGATTTATCAGATTATGATTTCGAGATAATTTTTAAACAAGGCAAAATGAACTGTAATGCAGACGCATTGTCGAGAATTTAAAATAGATTCCGACATATTAAAATCGATGATTCCATTAGAACGAGATGAAAATGTAAAGAAAATGTTGGCGTTAACTCGGGGAATGTCTGCTAAACAAGTAGACAAAGAAAATAAAGATATTGATAACGAACCCAAGACAACTGTAGAGCCTGATCAACTTTACGTTTGGGATTGTACGTCATTATCCGACATAAGAAATGTCATGAGATTAAAGTTTATATTTTGCAACAATAAAACGTTTGATATCGTCCGGACAAACGATGAAGTAATTGTATACTGTGATGGTGATAAATCTAACGGGAAACAAGTTTCCGTTAATGACAAACCGCCAGCCGCTTGTAGAGCGGTCAATAACGATAATACCAGTATGATATACGTATCTACCATGGAGAAGTTATTGGACAAACTGGCCGAAATGAATATTTTTGAGCTAGCTCTTTCAAGTAAAGATAAAATATTTGAATTCATGCATAAATTCGAATTCAAAAATATAATCAATATGTTGCAACAAATGGAGAAATATAAACAGCGCGCTAAAATTAAGATACTTATTTACGAACCCCCGAAGAACATACAAGACACTGCAGTGCAACATCAGTTAATACGTGAATATCACGATACGCCACAAGGAGGTCACTTAGGTATTCGAAAAACGTTACTTAAGTTGAAGCAAAGATATTGCTGGAAGAACATGAACAGCATGGTTAAAAGGTATGTCAGCGATTGCGAACAATGTAAAATTAACAAGCAAGTAAGAAATACCAAAGAAAATATGGTAAAGACTGACACACCAACAACGAGTTTTGAAACCATAGCTATTGACGTGGTGGGACCTCTGAGAATCTCGAACAATCATCGATACATTTTGACTATGCAGTGCGAACTAACAAAGTTCGTAGTAGCTGCACCGATGGAGACTAAGGATGCAAAAACTGGAGCATTCACTCTGGTAAATGAATTTATACTAAAATATGGTCATTTTAAGATATTAAAATCTGACCAAGGTACAGAATTTACAAATAGCTTGATGCAAGAAATTTGCAATTTATTAAAAATCAGACAAGTTTTCTCTACACCCTATCACCATGAAACGTTAGGCGCTGTAGAACGCAATCATAGGGTGCTGAATGAGTACATGTTAGCATTTTCTGAGGATTCTGACTGGGACAAGTGGATTCCGTATTATACTTTTGCGTATAATACAACCCCACATGTAGACAACAACTACCCACCATATGAATTGATATTTGGCAAGTTACCGTATCTCCCAGACGATATTTTAAATAATCAAGAGAAATTCTATGATTTAGACAACTATGCCAAGGAATTGAGAACCCGGTTAAAACAGAGAAATCATTGAAATTGTTAAACAAAAACCTAATAAAAACAATAAAGTAAACCCGATGCATTTGAAACAAGGTGATTTAGTACTCTTGAAAAGAGAAAACGGAAAAAAATATGAGACACTCTTCAAAGGTCCATTCAAAGTAATAAAATTAAAAGGTGTCAATGCTATAATTGAAATTAACGGAAAGTGCATAAAAACAATTTGAAACCATTTAAAACCATGTAAATAGCACTAGATTTCATTTTTACGAACTTTGTAGAGTTAATATGATATAGAATAAGTACAAATAAAATCTACAATAAAAATATGTACAGTATTAGAATAAAACATACATTAAGATAAAGTAATGTAGCATAAGTAGCTATTAAATTTATATTGTTAAGAAATAACTTTGATTACAATCATACAAAACCGTAAATGTTAGCATAAAGAATCGATAATATTCAAATTGAACTGTAGATATTAGAATATAAGATTCATTTAATATTGAAGATCGAGTAATGATTTTTAAATTTTAAAATTATAATTATATTGTAAAGCTATATGAGTGGGAATATGACTTACTTTGATTCAAGTGTTTCGCACTAATTAAAATTTGTACGCAACACTCCTTGCCCTATGGGTGTAGTGATGTCACAACATCAAACTACTCAAACTTGAATTACATTCCAATCATTCTAATTGGATTGCAATTTCCTACGTAAAATTCCACACGAATCACATGTGCATACTCGACCACGCGACCAACCATAAACAATCATGTTTATTACTTCATGGTCACGGTCAAGTATCATGTTGCACATTTGTACAAATGTTCTTGCCGATATTTCACACCTCGTAAAGTATAGAGCGTTGAATTCATAAATTATGAATGAAAGTTGAGTGCATCATATGACAATGAAAAACAAGTACGTATGATGACTCGTGTGTGGCCATACGATGAGGTGTTGAATGGCTAAGATAACATATGGGTAAATATGGAATGTAGGACAAGTGGTTGAGTAATAAATATTAGTATTTATTGATCTAGATTTTCGGGTGACATAATTACCACTTGAAAGGGTCAGTCATGTTCTCACGAGAATTTTTAAGTAGAACATAAATTAAAATGAATAATGTATTTAGTAGGTTAAGAAATAGTATTTAAGGAAAAGTTAAATGAGAATAAATTCAGACTTGTTTTAGAAGTCCAACTGCCGACATTGGCATTCTTTCATTTCCTCGGAACTAGACATATAGGCGCCCATAGGCTGCCATTGGCATTAGCGTTTATACGCTGATATTAAGGTAAATTATGCACAACTACAGATTATAACGAATCTTACGATACTGACTTAGCTAGCACGATGAACATTAATTGAGATTGGCTTCGGCCCACTCTGGGCGTTGTAGTGATTGCCTCCCCGTTGTTAACATCGCAGGCCGCTAATGGTGGTTGTTAGTCATCTGGCCGCTGGAGATGCGCAGTGGTCATTTGTTTTATGCCTGTCGATGCGGGCGGCAATGTGTAGGTATACGCGATGGTTTGCTCGATCTCAGGCGAAATACCTTGAGATAATACTGCTAGAGCAAAGGGCTTGAGCAGGGCAAGTCATTTTGAAAGATTGGAGTGTCGCAAGTTGCCGGAAACTGAGCTGGAACTGATTCATACTGGCCTCGAATTGGTTGGATTTGTAGTAACATTGCTAACCTCAAGTAGTAAGTAAGTTTGTAGTAATATTGCTTACCTCAAGTTTACCTTTTTGCCGAGCAATCAAATTTATTATTGGGTGCATTTACCTCTTTGCTTCGTCAACTAAAATAACGATCAATATTATCAGTAAGTTGTGGAAGTTGATTGTTTGGAAAATATTTGCGCGCTATCCCTCGGTGACTAGCAATAATGCTTAAGATTTAGATATATATATGCCCTTTCGATTTAGCCCGCCCTCGTGGGTTGGTCAATACCAAGCCAACTGGACTAGCACGTAGTATATGGCACGCTTACGTATACATTTACTTCTTAAGCTTTTGCGCATGTAGTATTGTCATTAGGAGATCCAAAGTATAAAGCGTCAGTAATGCTCGAGACATTGGCCGAGCGAAATGCATGGGGCTCGTATGGAGTTCTCACAACACTGCTTCTCCCGAGAAGAAAGTTCAACCTAATCGTGGTAGAACATTATTTCAAATTCATTATTTTAATTTCTAAGCTGATGTTGATTAACATAATTACGAATGTTAATTAAATAATACCATACTTTTTGATTGCAATATTTTAATTTTTTAAACAAAGCAATTATCTTCCATTTATTACTATTTCCCTACTATAAATATTTTAATTAGTTGTTCCCTTATAAGAAATTTCCGTTTGATCTTTACATTAACATTGATTGGCGTTCCTCCAGTAGTTGTTTCCTTACTGTTTTTAACTCATATATTTACATTTATTAAAAGCTTAGTTTATTACATACTTTTTTTAACTGCTTATGTGTTGAACTTTTTTTCATTAAGTTTGAATATTGGCTCATACAATTGAATTTTAAGGAGATGCAGGATTTTAGTTTATTTTTATTGTATTTTTTTTATTAATCTGCACTGTTATTCTGTTTAAATTATTTCGTAACATTTCATAATAGTAATTGTTATGTATGATTTAGCGTAATGATATATTTTTCGATTATTTTGCCTTACTCTACTTACATACTTTTATATTTCGGTTGGTGCAAATGGATATACATATAATCAGTTTTAAGACCATTTACACAGACACATTTACATTTACAGACACAGCTGGGAAAGTACTAGAGAAACTCATCAAGGCAAGACTCACTGATGCGATTCGTGTTGCTGGGGACCTATCTCCTCGGCAGTACGGCTTTAGAACAGGACGCTTCACCACTGATGTGATTGCAGATTTGGCAAGCGCGGCCCAAAAGTCAGAGGCACATAGCCTCACCAAGCGACGGGTCGTCCTGTTAGTGACACCGGACTTTAGGATTGCCTGCTATATAAATCCACTCAGGGCCAACGAAGGATGAAAGTTACATCGGCTGTTGCCCGGGGCTCTATCGTTGGGCTGGATGAGTGCTCGTGGGTTCAGTCTATCACTGGAGAAAACCGAAGTGGTCATCTTGACCAATAAGAGAATCCCTAGAGTAAGAATCATCAGTATTGGAGACATACTAATCGAATCGAAGCCAGTGGTAAAGCACCTTGGGCTACTGATCGGCTCGAAGAAGAGTTTCCTTGAGCCAATCGGGTCAACGGCTGAGAAGGCTGCTTCGGACGTATCGGCACCAAGTCAACTTATAGCCGACGTAGGGGACCTAACCAATCAAGAAGACGATGGATGCCGTATGGTCAGTGCTACTGTACGGAGCAGAAATATGGGGCGACGTTCTCAGTAAGGAGGTATATCGAAAACGCTTGGCACTGAGGATTGCATCTTCATACCCAACTTTTTCTGATTCGGCGGTGAGAGTTATTGCAGGAGTGATGCCTGTCGCCTTCCTTGCTAGAGAGAGTCGCGTGATTTACCTGCGTCGAAGTGAAGACACGAGGGAGATGGTTGCCCAGGAGAAGAGACAGCCCTCACTCAACGATTGGCAACAGTCTTGGGTAAATTGCAAGAAGGGAACTGCATGGCTCATCTGGATTCCGAGACCTTGGTTAAATGGAAGGCGTGGTGAGACAGACTTCTATCTGACCTAGCTTTTGAGCGGACATGCGTATTCTCAGTCTTGCATGCACAAGATTGGCAAGTCACAGTCCCCCAACTGTATATTTTGCCCAGCAGAGGTATACGATGCTTGCCATACATTTTTTGCGTGCAAAAAAATGAAACAGGCTGTGACGCGACCCCTACAGGGAGACGGGAGAGCTCACCACGGAGAATATAGTCTCGGTAATACTTGGATCGGTTAGCAAATGAAACCATGTGGCACACTTTGTTCGGGCAGTCCTACAAGATAAAAGGAACTTTCAGCAGTCGGGGCTGGGGGATCGGTTTCCTGGCATTTTCTCTTCGTTCCTCCCTTCCCGCTAGAAGAGGGATCCCCCAGCTTGAAGGCACCTCACGGCGTAACAAAACGGGACCTGCCCCAAAGTAATGTGTCAAACGCTTGCAGGCTAGGTTTTCTGGTTGACAGAGAAGGTGTTCAGTGGGTAGTTAAGTTGCTCGCGTACATGGGAGCCCCACATTCAGTGCGTAAATGACGTTTATCTCCCAACCACAAAAAAATACCGTTAACACTTTACTTTTAGCGGGAAATACTTAATTACAATGAGTTCCGGCATTATATTCTGTTTCATTTTTTTTTACATCTTACCAATAAATATTATCCAGTTAGTTCAGTTGTTCTACTTTCTTTACATATTTATTTCTATAAATGTTTGTTATTTCCTTTCTTCGAGTTTATTGGTTTATTTGTTTATTTTTTCATTTTATATGCAAGGCTTTCTGTTGCAATTTTTCTCAGTTTCTTTTGAAAGGCAATTGAAATACGCCGATTTTCGGCCTATTTGGCTGTGAAAGAATCATACCAGTCGTGACATTCGTCTCGGAGTTCAGTTAGTTCAGTTGTTCTACTTTCTTTACATATTTATATCTATAAATGTTTGTTATTTCCTTTCTTCGACTTTATTGGTTTATTTGTTTATTTTTTCATTTTATATGCAAGGCTTTCTGTTGCAATTTTTCTCAGTTTTTTTTGAAAGGCAATTGAAATACGCCGATTTTCGGCCTATTTGGCTGTGAAAGAACCATACCAGTCGTGACATTCGTCTCGGAGTCCTTAGTACGGAGGATACACGATTAGAGAGTATTAGAGGACTACTCAGCCAATTATCATCATGGCATTCTGCTTGAGATCAGTGAAGTTGTGTTCCGGCGTCCGTGCTCTCGACTTTCCTCAATTGGATGGAACATCGGAAGGATGAACGTCAAGAGGTTTGTCGAGGTGCTCACAATAAGTGCCTCGCTGCTAGGATATTCGCAGGGGACAGAAGAACTGGCAGCTCAAGACGTGGTGAACTCAACTATGAACATCATCACGAATGCTTGCAACGCTTCTATGCCCCGTCGGAAATCCTGACACAGCAAGCCTCACTGTACTGGTGGTCGACTGAAATCGCTGAAAAGCGAAGGGAGTGTCACAAGCTTTGGCGTGAGGCTCAATGGGCATGAAACCGTTAGGGGCATGCAATCGGGTGGCAGTATATAAGGCGGCCAGGAAATGCCTTCGCAAGTTTATTAACAGCAGCAAGGTCGTGGGGCCTTGGCTACAAAGTTGTTATGTGGAAAATTGGTGCCTTACGGAAACCTTGCATACATTATGCGGAAAAGATAGACGAGATAGTGCGGGCACTCTTCCCCGGGCATCCCGTTCGTGTTGACGCTGTCCATGGTGAAACTGCAGTCGAGTGTCCACTCTTCACACAGCCGGAACTGGAATAGGCAGTCCTTTCACTGAAAGCGAGGAAAGCTCCAGGTCCAGATGGTGTTCCAGCTGAGGTGTTACAACACTCGACGTCAGGAATGTTGTTGCGAATTCCGGCGTAACGGCATTCTCCCATTTGCAACTCGAAATTGCCGCCGTAATATCTCCACCTTCCTTTGGGCACTTATAACTTTTCCTCTGTATATTAATTTATTTTTATTAAGATTTTAACCAATTTCCCTATAATTTTTAACTGCCCATCATTTCAATCCTACCCTCTTACGCTATTTTTAATTACAAAAACAAAATAGTAATATAATAATAATTTTAATTTTCCCACTAACAACACTCCATTCATTAATTCCCATTAACACAATTTCATTCGAAACATTTTCCGTAACAAAACCTAATTCCTTTCTTCATACTAACTTATTTTATGCATTAGCTCCCACTAACAAATTTTATTTTTCATATTAACAAAAATTCATTCACATTTCCCTACTAACAAATTGCATCTCAATGACCACTAAGAAAAGTGCATAGTTGAAGTTGCTAATACAATGAATGGAAAATCAACAGAAGGTGGCTCCGTTGGTAGCATCGTGGGTTTTCGCCCGGAGGTCCCCTGGGGCCCTGGATTCAAGTTCCCCGAGCGCAGGAAAACAATCTTTTTGGAATATCGGCAAAAGCAATTGTTTCCGTATATATATATGATGATTTGCATCTAACCAAACGCTATCATGGTTATGCAAATCGCCATATTATGCAAAATGGAAATTGTTGCGGTTGTCGATATGCAAAAAGATGTGTGGGTAGCGGAATCCAAGTGTAATGAACTTCGATTACGTTACCGAGATACGGTAGCGGCAATTGGAAAATAAAAGGATTGCGAGATTGATTTTCTGGGTGTGAAATACTGGATTTGGAAAGGCAGTTAGTATTTGGTTTGCGAAGAAGAGGGAGTTTTTTTTGCGGTGTCGAGTCTGATTTTGGGGTTGAGATGGGATTGAGTTTTGGATAGTGACGGTTGAAAAGGGAGAAATCTGTTTGAGACGGAGGTGAACAGTATAAGAAAATTCTTACGTGGATGAAAAATCGCGAGTTCAGAAAAATTTAAAGTTTTATAGGCCGGTCGCAAATGAGAAAAAAACAATTTGTTGTGATTATTATTATTGAGTTATTTTAAAAAGAATGCTAAGGCAAGTTTACAGATAGAAGATAAAAATTATAATTGAATTTGTAGTGCAGTTAACGGGCTGCTTAACAGAGGATAGACAATGAAGTGTTTTCGAATCCGAATGGACGGAATATAAAATTGACACCAAGTAGATACAGTTGTTAGGTTTCTTGCAACGAACGTTGCAACCTCAACTGCCTGGAGTAAATATAACCACAACGCTACACCCTATGTATAGCGTGGATACCTGTAAAGGAAGCAAAGCACTGTAACTACTACCGAACGAACACCTTCCTCCAGTATAAACTAATCTTTCTTGTTTTAATGCACATTTATTTGATTTTAAATACTTAAACAAATTATTCGGGGCATGTTGGCGATGCAGGCGAAGTCGTGTTTCTCGCTAATTTTTTAAGCCGCTGCTGGCTCTTGAACTCAGCCTCCAGTTGTCGATATTGCCGCCTAAAACTTTCTCGCTCAGCCGAAGTGACCACAACTCGTGCCAGCCTTCGCAGGTCGCTTGCTTGGCGCCGGTATGCAACTATTCGGCCGCCTCGTTGTCGCTTCCCGGGTATTGGCTCAGGTGGTGGGTTGCAAAGCTTCGCTGTTCGAGCGCGGTATTCCTCGATCGTCAATGGTCGCGGGCCTGCCGTGGGCGATGCTTCAATAGCCTGCTCCAATGCCGGACGGTCCGTCGGCATAACAAATGATTCCCTCTGCGTGTCTGGGACTTCGAAGTTGTACGATGTTCGCTTGTCCGCTGCTTGGCTTTCCTTTGTATGTTACCTTGTATGTTCAGCACGACGAGGCCTTAATCGCTTTTCGCTATTCCTGGCGGAAGCCTTGGAAGTGGTTTTGTTCGGGCATACACCTTGAACAAGCTACTCAACGATTAAAGACACCATTGTTGGAACCATCAGGTTCTTTTATACTCGAAGATAGCCTACTTTTAATTGATTTATTGATTATCAAGCAAAATAATGGTTTCAATTTAGTTCATTCAAACATTTCAGAACCCCGACAATCTATTCCTCCGTAGCTGCTACAGCTATAACGCGAAAGCTCCCGTCTTTGCCACGCCCACTTTCGCTCTTAACAGTAAGTTTCCCTTTTGAGACTCGGCTCGGTACATTAAATATGCCGAAGATTTTGTGTGTACACGCGAGTCGAGGTTTTGTGTTTTAATGCAAGTGCAAGCTAGACACACCTCTTTCATGCATGTGTAATTAATTGTGATAAGCGAAGTATCAGGCAACTCGTGACTTTATCAAAGAGAGGGAGTCATGATAAGTAAAGTAGCATGCAACTAGAGAAATAGCATGCAATAAGTATATCGCATGTGACCTATAACACTTACTATCCTGCCGAAAAAGATTGAGCACGAATGGCTTGGAGAGCCTAGTCGTGATAGGGTCCAGAAATGTTTTTCTTCTAGTAGTTAAATTCAAATTACATTTTCCTTGCCTGTTATGTTGCTTGATAAACGTTAAATTCCTGTTTTCTTTTAAATATATCGCTTATCGACTCTGTACAAGTTCTCCTTGTACTTTTGATTTAAATTACCTTTTTTTTGTTTTAATTTATTAATCTTATTTCTTTTCATTACATTATAGTATTCAAAATTAAGTATTCTTACTTATGTTCATAGTTCTTCCATATGTATACATTTTTTAATTTAATTTTATAGTGGTCTATTGCTTTGTTGATAAAGTTCCTTATTTTATTTAAACTACTTTGTTCCATCTGATTTTGATTGTATTTGATGCATATTTTTTTTATCTTTTATATTCAGTCACAATTTTCTTCTTTTCCTAGACAACATTTTTCTTTCTTATAAATGTGGATAACCGGACAGATATATATTCACTTTTTAGTTTCGAATATTTTTTTATATTTCATTCCCTATGTACAATACATTTTACACACGTAATAAATAAAGATATATTGAACTACAGTAACTAGTATGTATTTTTTTTTTTTTAATAAATTTCCTTTACACATTTTTTTACATCTTTGCATACATTTACTTATTTATGGGTAATTGAATAGCCTTATATTTACAACTTAGTTTCCAATCTTTCTGATTGTACATTGTCTCGCCTTAATTTTAAATATCTTTTACTGACTCAAACTTTACGTACATATTTTTTCTATTTAATAAATATGAATATTGACGTACAGTAATTAGCATGCATTTTTTATTTATAAATCTTCGTTTTATTTTCTCTTTACATTATTTTTCTTTACAATCGCATTTTCCTGTTTATGAGTAATTAAACAGCATTATATTTATTTCTCAGTTTCCAATATTTCTGATATTATGTACTTTGCTTCGTTTAATTAATAATTGTCCTTTACTCAATCAAATTTACGTACATACTTAAACTTATGTTGTTTCTTCTATGCGATAAATAATTAATTAGTAATTAGCATGCACTTTAAATAATTTTTTTTTTGCATTATGTTTCTTAATATTTTCTGAATTGCATCATTTTGTCTTCTAACTTTTATTTCATAAAGATCTTCTTCTTCTTCAATTATTTATATTTATAATAGTATATACTTCTTTCATAAAATTTCCTTTCTATATTCCTCTTGCAATTGTATTTACCTAATATATTTGGATTAACAACATTTCATTCTTTTGAATCTCTATTTTTAAATCAATTTATCTTTTACGTTTCCCATAACGAGAAGCTTTCATGGTAAGCTTCTGGTTACGACATCATTCATCATTGATGTTTAAATTATTTATTAGTATTTTGGGTGGGGAATCGGATTGGCATGGTAATTAACATGCAAAGGATTTGGCATAGCGCCATTTTATCCGCACTTCATTGCATAGGTAATATGATCCTGGCGGACCATCCACCCAATCATATGCGGATTGTCAGTACGATCGGGTGCGATCATAAAAACTTCGATTGATTGGTGCTACCTACTAAATTGAATTGTTCGGCTACCAGAAAAGCTTTTGCAGCTCATATATGGATACAGAAAAATTATTCACGGACTTTCGCTTCTATCTAGACGTATGTGCATGCATGTAGCTTGGCGACGATGCGTGTAGCTCTAGCTGCTGAACTCAATTCAGTGCACTCAATGCAGTCAGTGCGGATGCACGGCAAATTTATGCGCTAACAAAATAATATGATGAGCATATTAGTAGCGGTTCATTTGATATGTGGACTCCGTGGGGAATTTTTAAATGGGAAAAATTAGTATTTTTTAGTTAATATATATTTTTTAGGGTTTTGTAAAATAATTTTACAAAACCCTTCTAAAATCGCGTCCTGTCTGTCCGTCCGTCCGTGTGTCACAGCAGTTTTTCTCGGAAACTACTTAAGCTAGAAACATCAAATTTTGTATGTAGGTGTAAAGTGGTGTTCTCTTCAAAGTTCAGCTACAAAAAAAATTTTATAAGGTATTTAAGGGGGGTCTCCCCATATAGGGGAGTGAAATTCAGTACGTAGATGTCTATTTACAAGGTTGATCTATCCTGAAAGTTTCATAAAGATTGAATCATATTTAGCGAAGTTATAGCGGTTTGAATTTTCCTGTATTACTATGGAACAATATGCGCTGCATTTATTACTATGCTAACATATGGCTATGGAACAACATGCGCTTTTTACCGACTCAGACACTACAGTTTTGCTAGGATTTGCATGAAAATTTCAGGAATGATAGGTGTCATGTATATCTTTGAGAATCGGTTCAGCTAGTGGTATCAGTAATCGTAAAACAAAAAAGTGGCTGTTTTAAATACGAAGATTGAATAATTTTGAGTTATTTTTTCCCAATTCAACGTTTAAGGTGCATGCTTTGAACGCTTGATTCAATTTAATGAATGATTGAAGATGAGTACCTACAATTAATACTCATAAGTGAAACAAGTCAAGGAGGTGGGAGAGAGCTCCTAGCAAACATGCTTTGTAACCATTCTATGATTCGAAAAAATTGGCCATTAATCGATGATAACAGTACAGGAGAGTGGCCACTGAAAAAAAAAAATTCATCAAACGTTGCGCATATGAGTATGAAATGAAAGTTTTCATAGGAGCTTTTCAAAACAGTTCTTAAACTGTTAGTTTTTGCTTCAGTGGGGCACAGGGGGGAAATACATGAAAAATGTGTTTCCTCCCTCGCGAATGGACATCTGAAATAATTATCAAGGCAGATATTTATGAGTATAACATTAATAAAAACCTCAGAAGTCGAAATTCGTTCAACTTTGTTAATAATAGTATGATCTTCAAATTTCATATTTTCTCCAATAAAATCATCTTTGAAATGTTTCTTGATTTTATTCGATCTGGTGACTGCATCTTGTAAATTGAATACAAAACCCTTCTGACATGAGCGTAGGTCTGTTTACCCAACTTGTTTTTTGTTTGTTAGACTAATTGAAAGGATCGGGCTGAGGAATATGTTGGGGCTACCGTGATTTTTTCTAAAACAGTTTGTGCTGGAATCTCTTTTGTTGTCATCCGCTCCTCACGAAGATTGAGGGTAATATTAGAACTTGATGGCTGACTTGTATTGCTGTTTCCTGAATATTTGGGCGCTTTGGATGACCTTTGACAGCGAAACAACACAAAGCGAACAATTAAATATGCTACTACCGCAAGTATAAAAAGTGCTACAATTGACGTAGATAGTTGGGTTACCTGCATATGCTTTCTACTAATTTCCTTGAATTTTGTTTGGTCCAATTTAGAGTATATTTCAGTCAGGGAATGCGTCCCACTTTGAAATATCTTACTTCCATCTTTAGGTGGTACTAATTGTAGGGAATTATTAGGATGACTCACTGAAAGGGTTGAAAGATTGAGGTTAAATAGCTCGTTATCAAACTCGGGGAAGAAAGGTGGATGTTGAATTTTAAAATCATGCGTACTTTCCACCTGATGCGGTATAAGTAGCTCGTTGAATTGCATATTGCAGGGCTGAATAACAGTCAGGATCCCTTGTCCACTAAGAGTATGAGTTGTGATATTGTTGTCACACTGCACATGAACGGGTGTGATGGTTGGGAAAAAATAAAGCCAACTATTAGTTTATTCAATTTGATTAGCACATTGCGTGGAGATACATTTATTCGAAGAGGAAAATTAACTTTTTTCTGATAGGGATTATGCAGCAACGAAATAATTTCATTTTGTGCGGGTGGGGAACGGATTATTGGGACAGTAAGGGGCATAACGTATAGGTCTCCCGGCTCAGGGTGACTAATCTTTTTAAAACTCTGCGCGTTTATAGACGTTAATAATAGGAATTGTTGTGATGATATATGGCTTGCTATGTGAGTGTAACCAATCTCGGGCGCTAGCGTGTATGTTTTATTAGTGCTAACAGGAAAAATATATATTTGCTGCAGCCGCATCCTTGGCAATTGAAATAGTGGAAGCCCTATGACTACTATGAGTTTATCCTTTAACCGATAATAATGTAAACTTGCGGACTGATTTAATACTTGCTCACAAAACTCCGGACAATTATTGCCGGTTTTAACGTAAACTTCCCGAAGTTTTCTGGTAGATATAAGAAGAGGATGTATTCTATTGTTATTGG
Source organism: Odontomyia ornata (assembly GCA_963969285.1). Classification (NCBI taxonomy): domain Eukaryota; kingdom Metazoa; phylum Arthropoda; class Insecta; order Diptera; family Stratiomyidae; genus Odontomyia; species Odontomyia ornata. Next base: position 240,565,578 of record OZ017740.1, on the reverse strand, counting down.
TTGCTACTACGATATCTACTAGCGTTCGCTGCCTTGCTTCGATTTCCAATATTTGTGCAAGCAGGGTGGTAATGATTTTATTTTTCCGTTCACTTACTAACAAAGCATTAGTTGCATTTTCAATATCGCGAATCTGCATTGCTAATTGGCGCTGCCTATCTATAACGTGTGCTAATGGTTTGTGAAGTTCCTCCAAAGAAGTCTTTACAACGCTTATTCTCTGCTTCTCCAAGTTCACTAGCTGCTCTTCGTTTTTTTCCACCTGCCCAAGCCTACTATATAGCTCCTGCTCATTTTCGTTGTCCATAGTCCCAAACAAAAAATGCATGGTTCGTCCCAAACCGTCGAATAAGGATCTTTTGGATCTTCGCGGCACCAAGGATTCCTGAAGAGTTTCAGAGCGGAGTTTTAGGTTTTCTACTAACACATGCATATGCCGGTCCTGATCCTTGCATTCTGTGTTGTTAAAAGAACAAAGTAGTTGCACCAAGTGCTCTGCTCGCTCCGCAAGGTCTATTTGCGTCCGAATTTCTCCAAGGTTTAGTTCCATTACAATGCTCCAAGAGCTATAATAACAAAGGAGTTCACCTACGTCTTCAAATAAAACTCCCGAATTGCAAACTGGTGTAATAGTGAATGGTACCGCTTCGATTCGGGCAATAACTGCGGCGAGGATTAAAAGTGTGGTTATCGAACGTTGCGCCATTTCTAAATGATCAACATCGTAAAAAAAGAATGAAAATAAATATACAAAATTGTTTATTCATGATAAAGTTTTAATCTATTGTTGTGAACGTTGACCAACTTTTTGCCTATCGCAATCGTGGTGTTGACCGGTGACGTTATTTTTTTCACTATGTAAGGGCCTAACCATACCTGTACTAACTTGTGCTTTCTATTTTCATTCCTCAAGAGTACCTTATCCCCCAAATGGAAAGATACTGGCCTCATCTTTTTGTCATACTGCTCTTTAGACTTTATTTTACTCGAGAATAAGTTCTGTCGGGCTATCGAATGCATTTTGTGTAGTTTATATCTGAGGCTACAGTAATAATTCTCATGGTTATATAAAGGTTCAGGATCTTTTTTGAAGTTAGATGATATATCTGCCGTGAAACCAAATAAACAATCCATAGGTGTCAATTTGGTACTATCGTGTACACTATTATTATACACAAACGCGGCAGTCCTTAAAAAGTGGTCCCAAGTGTTTGGATTTTCATCCACAGCTGTACGTAAGTACTCTACTAGAGGACGATGGGCCCTTTCCAGAGCTCCGTTGGATTGTGGATGGTACGCAGTGGTCTGCAGTTTCCTGACATGGAGTAATTTACAAACTTGTTTGAATAAATCGCTGGTGAAATTTGTACCCTGGTCCGTAACTACCTGTTTCGGTATTCTATACCTTGTAATAATTTCCTCAAAGAAAATCTGGGCTACAGTTTCCGCTTCCGCGTTGGGCATCGCATACCAATCAACAAATTTTGTTAGATTATCCTGGAAAGTGAGAATATACTTATTGCCTAAAGAGGTTTCGATTAAAGGGCCTACGATGTCCAGGTATATTTTGTCGAAAGGTTTATCAGCTATGTCTGTAATGACCATGGGCATACGGTGCTGAAGACTGCTCTTCATCACTTGACACTTCTTGCATTTTTTTATATAAGACTTGATGTCTTGCAACATATGATTCCATCTAAAATGCTTCTTGAGTTTTTTATATGTTTTTTATATGTTTTTTATCTGGTCCTGCAGTTTCCGACTGTATACCAAGAGGACAGGCTGACTCCACTGGCAACTCATCTATCTCGATACTAACCCGTTCTGGGTGGGCCACCGGGTGGGTTGTCTGTGAGAGAGAGAGAGAGAGAGATCAGCCGGAGGTAGCTGGTTTTCTTCTTTCTGAACTTCTGAATCCTTTTTTCTGGACCGGGTGGTGACATTACACTGGCGCACCTGTTCCGTATCTTCCACTGTCTCCGCAAGAATCCTACTGAGAGCGTCAGCGTTCGTGTTATACTTACCAGGTTTGTATTCTATCCGGTAATCAAACTCTGATAGCTTGTGATGAAATCTAACCAAACGTGTAGTAGGGTCTTTTACATTGAAGACAACTTTTAGAGGTTTATGGTCTGTGAACACCGTGAACTGCCGACCTAAAAGGTAACAGCGGAAGTTGCGTGCTGCCCATACTATCGCTAGTAGTTCCCTCTCGATGGTAGAATAATTCTGCTCTGCCTTATTTAGGGTACGGCTGGCATAGGCTATTGGTTTATCCTTACCTATCTCCCCCTGGGATAATACCGCACCCAGTGCTTCTTTACTTGCATCTGTGGTTAGGTTGAAAGGCTGACTAAAATCGGGGTAGGTTAGCAATGGTGGTTGAACCAAAGCGGCTTTAAGAAGCTGGAATGCTTCATTACACTTTTCCGTCCAGGTATATTTTACATCCTTTCTAAGCAAGTTTGTAAGGGATTTAGCTATTTTCAAAAAGTTAGGAATGAATTTGCGGTAGTAGTTTACCAAACCCAGGAAAGACTGCAACCGTTTTACAGTGGTGGGTACTGGAAAATCTCTAACGCAGCTAGTCTTGCTAGGATCTGGCCGGGCACCAGTTTGAGAACAGATATAATCCCAAATAGACGACTTCGGGACGTAGGAATTGACATTTCTCTGGCTGCAACTTTAAATTGTTTTCCCTGAGGCGATAAAAAAGTCTCCTGAGTCTGCCAATATGTTCGTGTAGGGTCTTTCCGTATACTACTACGTCGTCCAAACACACGAAACAATCAATACCCTGGAGGCCAGTCAAGATGTGATTCATTAACCTCTGAAAAGTAGCTGGCACTCCCTTCAGCCCAAATGGCATACGCTTGAATTCATAATGCCCATAGCTCGTGCTGAACGCTGTCTTGGACCGGTCCCTGGGCTGAACAAGGACTTGATGGTAGCCACTAGCTAAATCAAGTGTGCTGAAATAGCGTGAATGTCCAAGTTGGTCCAGGATGTCTTCAATACGAGGCAGAGGGAATGCATCCCCTATGGTTTTATCGTTCAACCGCCTAAAGTCGACAACTACGCGCCATTTCTTCTTACCATCAACTCCAGCCTTTTTTGGCACTACCAAAAGAGGAGAGTTCCAAGGGCTTTTACTAGGCTGGACAATATCATTGTCCAACATCTCTTTTAACTGCTCGTTAATTATTTCCTTTTGGGGCTGAGCCAGCCTATACATTTTCTGGTTGATAGGTGCTTGATTAGCCACCAAAGGTATTTCATGCTGAATAGCATTCGTATGGGTGAGTTTGTCGCCTGATAAGAAAAATATGTCGTTGAATTCTTGACAAAGCTGCGTTATAGCTCCCTTTTCCTCGGGATTCAGGTGTTCATATAATATCAGTTCTTTTTCAAGTTGTGAGTTTCTTTCAGTATCAGCATGCCTTGTAGAATTGATCGGAGAATGCCGGGAATTGAATTTGAAATCTGGTTCCACCGACCTGGACACAACCCCTACTCGTTCCATTTGAATTCGTGGTTTTACAATAGGAGCTACAGTAGGGCCTGTTGACCCTTTCTCTTCAGTTAACTCCTGAATATGGTATTTTGTGACTGTTTCGAGTGTCAGATCAACATGGGTTATTGTGATCAAATTTACGTACATACTTAAACTTATGTTGTTTCTTCTATGCGATAAATAATTAATTAGTAATTAGCATGCACTTTAAATAATTTTTTTTTTGCATTATGTTTCTTAATATTTTCTGAATTGCATCATTTTGTCTTCTAACTTTTATTTCATAAAGATCTTCTTCTTCTTCAATTATTTATATTTATAATAGTATATACTTCTTTCATAAAATTTCCTTTCTATATTCCTCTTGCAATTGTATTTACCTAATATATTTGGATTAACAACATTTCATTCTTTTGAATCTCTATTTTTAAATCAATTTATCTTTTACGTTTCCCATAACGAGAAGCTTTCATGGTAAGCTTCTGGTTACGACATCATTCATCATTGATGTTTAAATTATTTATTAGTATTTTGGGTGGGGAATCGGATTGGCATGGTAATTAACATGCAAAGGATTTGGCATAGCGCCATTTTATCCGCACTTCATTGCATAGGTAATATGATCCTGGCGGACCATCCACCCAATCATATGCGGATTGTCAGCACGATCGGGTGCGATCATAAAAACTTCGATTGATTGGTGCTACCTACTAAATTGAATTGTTCGGCTACCAGAAAAGCTTTTGCAGCTCATATATGGATACAGAAAAATTATTCACGGACTTTCGCTTCTATCTAGACGTATGTGCATGCATGTAGCTTGGCGACGATGCGTGTAGCTCTAGCTGCTGAACTCAATTCAGTGCACTCAATGCAGTCAGTGCGGATGCACGGCAAATTTATGCGCTAACAAAATAATATGATGAGCATATTAGTAGCGGTTCATTTGATATGTGGACTCCGTGGGGAATTTTTAAATGGGAAAAATTAGTATTTTTTAGTTAATATATATTTTTTAGGGTTTTGTAAAATAATTTTACAAAACCCTTCTAAAATCGCGTCCTGTCTGTCCGTCCGTCCGTGTGTCACAGCAGTTTTTCTCGGAAACTACTTAAGCTAGAAACATCAAATTTTGTATGTAGGTGTAAAGTGGTGTTCTCTTCAAAGTTCAGCTACAAAAAAAATTTTATAAGGTATTTAAGGGGGGTCTCCCCATATAGGGGAGTGAAATTCAGTACGTAGATGTCTATTTACAAGGTTGATCTATCCTGAAAGTTTCATAAAGATTGAATCATATTTAGCGAAGTTATAGCGGTTTGAATTTTCCTGTATTACTATGGAACAATATGCGCTGCATTTATTACTATGCTAACATATGGCTATGGAACAACATGCGCTTTTTACCGACTCAGACACTACAGTTTTGCTAGGATTTGCATGAAAATTTCAGGAATGATAGGTGTCATGTATATCTTTGAGAATCGGTTCAGCTAGTGGTATCAGTAATCGTAAAACAAAAAAGTGGCTGTTTTAAATACGAAGATTGAATAATTTTGAGTTATTTTTTCCCAATTCAACGTTTAAGGTGCATGCTTTGAACGCTTGATTCAATTTAATGAATGATTGAAGATGAGTACCTACAATTAATACTCATAAGTGAAACAAGTCAAGGAGGTGGGAGAGAGCTCCTAGCAAACATGCTTTGTAACCATTCTATGATTCGAAAAAATTGGCCATTAATCGATGATAACAGTACAGGAGAGTGGCCACTGAAAAAAAAAAATTCATCAAACGTTGCGCATATGAGTATGAAATGAAAGTTTTCATAGGAGCTTTTCAAAACAGTTCTTAAACTGTTAGTTTTTGCTTCAGTGGGGCACAGGGGGGAAATACATGAAAAATGTGTTTCCTCCCTCGCGAATGGACATCTGAAATAATTATCAAGGCAGATATTTATGAGTATAACATTAATAAAAACCTCAGAAGTCGAAATTCGTTCAACTTTGTTAATAATAGTATGATCTTCAAATTTCATATTTTCTCCAATAAAATCATCTTTGAAATGTTTCTTGATTTTATTCGATCTGGTGACTGCATCTTGTAAATTGAATACAAAACCCTTCTGACATGAGCGTAGGTCTGTTTACCCAACTTGTTTTTTGTTTGTTAGACTAATTGAAAGGATCGGGCTGAGGAATATGTTGGGGCTACCGTGATTTTTTCTAAAACAGTTTGTGCTGGAATCTCTTTTGTTGTCATCCGCTCCTCACGAAGATTGAGGGTAATATTAGAACTTGATGGCTGACTTGTATTGCTGTTTCCTGAATATTTGGGCGCTTTGGATGACCTTTGACAGCGAAACAACACAAAGCGAACAATTAAATATGCTACTACCGCAAGTATAAAAAGTGCTACAATTGACGTAGATAGTTGGGTTACCTGCATATGCTTTCTACTAATTTCCTTGAATTTTGTTTGGTCCAATTTAGAGTATATTTCAGTCAGGGAATGCGTCCCACTTTGAAATATCTTACTTCCATCTTTAGGTGGTACTAATTGTAGGGAATTATTAGGATGACTCACTGAAAGGGTTGAAAGATTGAGGTTAAATAGCTCGTTATCAAACTCGGGGAAGAAAGGTGGATGTTGAATTTTAAAATCATGCGTACTTTCCACCTGATGCGGTATAAGTAGCTCGTTGAATTGCATATTGCAGGGCTGAATAACAGTCAGGATCCCTTGTCCACTAAGAGTATGAGTTGTGATATTGTTGTCACACTGCACATGAACGGGTGTGATGGTTGGGAAAAAATAAAGCCAACTATTAGTTTATTCAATTTGATTAGCACATTGCGTGGAGATACATTTATTCGAAGAGGAAAATTAACTTTTTTCTGATAGGGATTATGCAGCAACGAAATAATTTCATTTTGTGCGGGTGGGGAACGGATTATTGGGACAGTAAGGGGCATAACGTATAGGTCTCCCGGCTCAGGGTGACTAATCTTTTTAAAACTCTGCGCGTTTATAGACGTTAATAATAGGAATTGTTGTGATGATATATGGCTTGCTATGTGAGTGTAACCAATCTCGGGCACTAGCGTGTATGTTTTATTAGTGCTAACAGGAAAAATATATATTTGCTGCAGCCGCATCCTTGGCAATTGAAATAGTGGAAGCCCTATGACTACTATGAGTTTATCCTTTAACCGATAATAATGTAAACTTGCGGACTGATTTAATACTTGCTCACAAAACTCCGGACAATTATTGCCGGTTTTAACGTAAACTTCCCGAAGTTTTCTGGTAGATATAAGAAGAGGATGTATTCTATTGTTATTGGTTGCTACTACGATATCTACTAGCGTTCGCTGCCTTGCTTCGATTTCCAATATTTGTGCAAGCAGGGTGGTAATGATTTTATTTTTCCGTTCACTTACTAACAAAGCATTAGTTGCATTTTCAATATCGCGAATCTGCATTGCTAATTGGCGCTGCCTATCTATAACGTGTGCTAATGGTTTGTGAAGTTCCTCCAAAGAAGTCTTTACAACGCTTATTCTCTGCTTCTCCAAGTTCACTAGCTGCTCTTCGTTTTTTTCCACCTGCCCAAGCCTACTATATAGCTCCTGCTCATTTTCGTTGTCCATAGTCCCAAACAAAAAATGCATGGTTCGTCCCAAACCGTCGAATAAGGATCTTTTGGATCTTCGCGGCACCAAGGATTCCTGAAGAGTTTCAGAGCGGAGTTTTAGGTTTTCTACTAACACATGCATATGCCGGTCCTGATCCTTGCATTCTGTGTTGTTAAAAGAACAAAGTAGTTGCACCAAGTGCTCTGCTCGCTCCGCAAGGTCTATTTGCGTCCGAATTTCTCCAAGGTTTAGTTCCATTACAATGCTCCAAGAGCTATAATAACAAAGGAGTTCACCTACGTCTTCAAATAAAACTCCCGAATTGCAAACTGGTGTAATAGTGAATGGTACCGCTTCGATTCGGGCAATAACTGCGGCGAGGATTAAAAGTGTGGTTATCGAACGTTGCGCCATTTCTAAATGATCAACATCGTAAAAAAAGAATGAAAATAAATATACAAAATTGTTTATTCATGATAAAGTTTTAATCTATTGTTGTGAACGTTGACCAACTTTTTGCCTATCGCAATCGTGGTGTTGACCGGTGACGTTATTTTTTTCACTATGTAAGGGCCTAACCATACCTGTACTAACTTGTGCTTTCTATTTTCATTCCTCAAGAGTACCTTATCCCCCAAATGGAAAGATACTGGCCTCATCTTTTTGTCATACTGCTCTTTAGACTTTATTTTACTCGAGAATAAGTTCTGTCGGGCTATCGAATGCATTTTGTGTAGTTTATATCTGAGGCTACAGTAATAATTCTCATGGTTATATAAAGGTTCAGGATCTTTTTTGAAGTTAGATGATATATCTGCCGTGAAACCAAATAAACAATCCATAGGTGTCAATTTGGTACTATCGTGTACACTATTATTATACACAAACGCGGCAGTCCTTAAAAAGTGGTCCCAAGTGTTTGGATTTTCATCCACAGCTGTACGTAAGTACTCTACTAGAGGACGATGGGCCCTTTCCAGAGCTCCGTTGGATTGTGGATGGTACGCAGTGGTCTGCAGTTTCCTGACATGGAGTAATTTACAAACTTGTTTGAATAAATCGCTGGTGAAATTTGTACCCTGGTCCGTAACTACCTGTTTCGGTATTCTATACCTTGTAATAATTTCCTCAAAGAAAATCTGGGCTACAGTTTCCGCTTCCGCGTTGGGCATCGCATACCAATCAACAAATTTTGTTAGATTATCCTGGAAAGTGAGAATATACTTATTGCCTAAAGAGGTTTCGATTAAAGGGCCTACGATGTCCAGGTATATTTTGTCGAAAGGTTTATCAGCTATGTCTGTAATGACCATGGGCATACGGTGCTGAAGACTGCTCTTCATCACTTGACACTTCTTGCATTTTTTTATATAAGACTTGATGTCTTGCAACATATGATTCCATCTAAAATGCTTCTTGAGTTTTTTATATGTTTTTTATATGTTTTTTATCTGGTCCTGCAGTTTCCGACTGTATACCAAGAGGACAGGCTGACTCCACTGGCAACTCATCTATCTCGATACTAACCCGTTCTGGGTGGGCCACCGGGTGGGTTGTCTGTGAGAGAGAGAGAGAGAGAGATCAGCCGGAGGTAGCTGGTTTTCTTCTTTCTGAACTTCTGAATCCTTTTTTCTGGACCGGGTGGTGACATTACACTGGCGCACCTGTTCCGTATCTTCCACTGTCTCCGCAAGAATCCTACTGAGAGCGTCAGCGTTCGTGTTATACTTACCAGGTTTGTATTCTATCCGGTAATCAAACTCTGATAGCTTGTGATGAAATCTAACCAAACGTGTAGTAGGGTCTTTTACATTGAAGACAACTTTTAGAGGTTTATGGTCTGTGAACACCGTGAACTGCCGACCTAAAAGGTAACAGCGGAAGTTGCCTGCTGCCCATACTATCGCTAGTAGTTCCCTCTCGATGGTAGAATAATTCTGCTCTGCCTTATTTAGGGTACGGCTGGCATAGGCTATTGGTTTATCCTTACCTATCTCCCCCTGGGATAATACCGCACCCAGTGCTTCTTTACTTGCATCTGTGGTTAGGTTGAAAGGCTGACTAAAATCGGGGTAGGTTAGCAATGGTGGTTGAACCAAAGCGGCTTTAAGAAGCTGGAATGCTTCATTACACTTTTCCGTCCAGGTATATTTTACATCCTTTCTAAGCAAGTTTGTAAGGGATTTAGCTATTTTCAAAAAGTTAGGAATGAATTTGTGGTAGTAGTTTACCAAACCCAGGAAAGACTGCAACCGTTTTACAGTGGTGGGTACTGGAAAATCTCTAACGCAGCTAGTCTTGCTAGGATCTGGCCGGGCACCAGTTTGAGAACAGATATAATCCCAAATAGACGACTTCGGGACGTAGGAATTGACATTTCTCTGGCTGCAACTTTAAATTGTTTTCCCTGAGGCGATAAAAAAGTCTCCTGAGTCTGCCAATATGTTCGTGTAGGGTCTTTCCGTATACTACTACGTCGTCCAAACACACGAAACAATCAATACCCTGGAGGCCAGTCAAGATGTGATTCATTAACCTCTGAAAAGTAGCTGGCACTCCCTTCAGCCCAAATGGCATACGCTTGAATTCATAATGCCCATAGCTCGTGCTGAACGCTGTCTTGGACCGGTCCCTGGGCTGAACAAGGACTTGATGGTAGCCACTAGCTAAATCAAGTGTGCTGAAATAGCGTGAATGTCCAAGTTGGTCCAGGATGTCTTCAATACGAGGCAGAGGGAATGCATCCCCTATGGTTTTATCGTTCAACCGCCTAAAGTCGACAACTACGCGCCATTTCTTCTTACCATCAACTCCAGCCTTTTTTGGCACTACCAAAAGAGGAGAGTTCCAAGGGCTTTTACTAGGCTGGACAATATCATTGTCCAACATCTCTTTTAACTGCTCGTTAATTATTTCCTTTTGGGGCTGAGCCAGCCTATACATTTTCTGGTTGATAGGTGCTTGATTAGCCACCAAAGGTATTTCATGCTGAATAGCATTCGTATGGGTGAGTTTGTCGCCTGATAAGAAAAATATGTCGTTGAATTCTTGACAAAGCTGCGTTATAGCTCCCTTTTCCTCGGGATTCAGGTGTTCATATAATATCAGTTCTTTTTCAAGTTGTGAGTTTCTTTCAGTATCAGCATGCCTTGTAGAATTGATCGGAGAATGCCGGGAATTGAATTTGAAATCTGGTTCCACCGACCTGGACACAACCCCTACTCGTTCCATTTGAATTCGTGGTTTTACAATAGGAGCTACAGTAGGGCCTGTTGACCCTTTCTCTTCAGTTAACTCCTGAATATGGTATTTTGTGACTGTTTCGAGTGTCAGATCAACATGGGTTATTGTGATGGGGATACTGTTAGCGTTGAGCATGCCAATGAATACCCTGCAAGGGCTCAGCAAGGAGTTAGCTAGGAAAACTCCATCACAAACCTCTTGCGATTGACAAAGCATCTCATGGGGTAATTTTAATGGGACTTCCACTATTTGTTGGGTACGGGGGTGTAATGTGACGGCCTTCTCTAAAGTAATCCTGTGTCTGCCATCCTCCATGTCCCTAGTGGGTATTTCGTCGCTTGGGTTTTGTCGTGAATCTGCGGGTACTTTAGCTGTCACGCGTGCCTGCCCCTCACTAGGGTCTGGATTCGCGCTCTTCGACACCACTTGGCAACTCCGCTGCTCCTGTGTCCCATCCCCTGGCAGGGATAATGGGAATGAACACTCCTCAGGGTTGATTTCCGTGCGAGGAAATCGAAGAGTTTGTCCAGGACCTTCCACGTTACAGTGTTTAGCTAAAAAGTCGTTTCCCAATAACCCATCATCGGCTACCCCAGGTATCTCATCCACTACATGAAAATTGCAGAAAAGGGGAGTGGGAAAATCAAATCTTCCTAAAATAGTACCTAATGTTTCTCCTCGACCAAACGGACATTGCAGTGTTATTTTCTGACGAAAGTTAATATTTCCTGCTTTTATGGCAGATTTTTTTATTAAGCTAACCTCTGCGCCTGTGTCAATTGTGAGCCTAGTCCTAATTTCTATTCCTATATCCATGGGTAGGGACGCGGAAAACAGTTTGGATCCACCACGAGCGGTGCCCAGTTCAATTCTAATTAGAGTCAATCGGGGATATTCGGCTCGACTTTTTCTCGTTTCCCGCTTTAGAACTCTCTCATTTCAATTTTTGGTAACAGTCTCCCACTTGATGACCTTGCCGGCCACAGAAATCACAAATTACCGACATATGATACACTTGTGGACCATTATCTTGTTTCGGTGTGGCAGCGGTTGCATTGCAGTCTCTTAGATCATGTCCATACTTCTTACAAGTGGGGCAGAAAGCAGAGTTCTTCCGCTTCAGGCATTCGGAATACGTATGTCCAGGTTTATGGCAAAAGTTACACGTGAACTTAGATGGCTTTTTACACACCTCTGAATGGTATGGACTAGTTATTACCTTTTCGGCCTGCGGTTGAAAGGATGGTATAAGGGGATTAAGTGCCATGGTGGTTTGGCTGGTTGGATAGCTAAAACTGAGTTGCTCATGAGTCCACTGAACATGGTGGGCTCCTTGTTGCATCTTTTCCATATCCAAGGCTTTGGGTATGAGGTCCTCAAACGTTATCTTCTCCAGTGGCAGCAGGTACTGGCGTAAGTATGGATTCGTAACTCCACCCTTGAGGGATGTTATAGCAAAGTCCTCCAGTTGTTGATTTAATACGTTGGCTGCTTCCTTTCCGTGTTTGAGGCCTGCCGCTTCCTGACAACGCTTTAGCAGTTGCCGCAGCCGGGATGTGTAAGCAGTAAGAGTCTCTATAGGAGACTGCTTGGCCGTAGCTAACCCAATAACTAACTCCTGATAAGTTTCCCGTGGTAGGTATAACCTGTTCAGGAGCTCCTCTGCTGCTTCAAGTGTTGTCGGGCAACTTGAAGAAATTAATTGATAAGCTTCACCTCGTAGCCTGGTAGGGAAAATTTGCATGAATGCAGTTGCTCTAGTTTGTTTAAGCATTGCCAAACCTGCCTACTGCATCCTAAAAAGGTCTGCAACTCGTACACTATGGTGGGACTCGGGGCGCCAGAGAACAATGGGATCATCTGTCCCATTAGTTTGGCCACTTTCATGTAGTCGGCCATTTCGTTCGAACTCTCGTCTACCATGGATTGAGTAGCAAAAAAGGAGGTATTTCCTGATTCTAGAGAAATTTTCCAATCTTGTGAAGTGATTAATCGATCAACTGATTGCGATACGTGGTCAAAACGGCCTGTTGGGTTTTGCGAGGTTCCGCGGAACTGATTTATCTCGTTCTTAAATTCTTCCGTTTTTTCACGAAACTTGTCTATGAATTGGATCCGTTTGATATTTATTTCTTCTAGAGTTTTGGTAATACTTTGAATTGATTCCAGTTCTTGGAGGGCAGAACCTCGCAGAACCTGTGCTGTGGTTATCTGGTTCAATACGTCAAAGGACTCAGACTTACTTCTTTGAGGTTGTAATACCTTTCCGCTCCGTAGCACTACTCCGCTGGGTTTACCTGAAGGCGTCGAATGATGGAAAAAATCATCAACGTTGAATGTTTTGTCAGTCATATGCTCCTTACTCTTAGATTTTTTTTTTCCACTTTGCAACTGCCTTTATACACTTTAATCAAAAATTAAATTTCCCCGTTTATTCGGTTACCTGCACCAATAGCTCACTTGTTATATTGCAGTCTCTGTTTTTATGTTAATTAAAATTATTTCACTGTAATTTAAATGTGATTATTAATATTTTATAACAACGGATTAGTTTAGACTGAAGTACCTCAGGGCATGTTCATGGTAGAGTGTGCTTTTCAAAAAATAAGATGTTTAGAAACCTCACTCACAAGCAATAATTAATATAGGTTCGAATGCCGGTTGATGTTCCCATCACTTAATTTGCTATACAGACGCTATCACTGTAATCTAAGCAAAACCGGTATCCTACCGGCTGCGCCAAAATGTTAGGTTTCTTGCAACGAACGTTGCAACCTCAACTGCCTGGAGTAAATATAACCACAACGCTACACCCTATGTATAGCGTGGATACCTGTAAAGGAAGCAAAGCACTGTAACTACTACCGAACGAACACCTTCCTCCAGTATAAACTAATCTTTCTTGTTTTAATGCACATTTATTTAATTTTAAATACTTAAACAAATTATTCGGGGCATGTTGGCGATGCAGGCGAAGTCGTGTTTCTCGCTAAGTTTTTAAGCCGCTGCTGGCTCTTGAACTCAACCTCCAGTTGTCGATATTGCCGCCTAAAACTTTCTCGCTCAGCCGAAGTGACCAGAACTCGTGCCAGCCTTCGCAGGTCGCTTGCTTGGCGCCGGTATGCAACTATTCGGCCGCCTCGTTGTCGCTTCTCGGGTATTGGCTCAGGTGGTGGGTTGCAAAGCTTCGCTGTTCGAGCGCGGTATTCCTCGATCGTCAATGGTCGCGGGCCTGCCGTGGGCGATGCTTCAATAGCCTGCTCCAATGCCGGACGGTCCGTCGGCATAACAAATGATTCCCTCTGCGTGTCTGGGACTTCGAAGTTGTACGATGTTCGCTTGTCCGCTGCTTGGCTTTCCTTTGTATGTTACCTTGTATGTTCAGCACGACGAGGCCTTAATCGCTTTTCGCTATTCCTGGTGGAAGCCTTGGAAGTGGTTTTGTTCGGGCATACACCTTGAACAAGCTACTCAATGATTAAAGACACCATTGTTGGAACCACCAGGTTCTTTTATACTCGAAGATAGCCTACTTTTAATTGATTTATTGATTATCAAGCAAAATAATGGTTTCAATTTAGTTCATTCAAACATTTCAGAACCCCGACAATCTATTCCTCCGTAGCTGCTACAGCTATAACGCGAAAGCTCCCGTCTTTGCCACGCCCACTTTCGCTCTTAACAGTAAGTTTCCCTTTTGAGACTCGGCTCGGTACATTAAATATGCCGAAGATTTTGTGTGTACACGCGAGTCGAGGTTTTGTGTTTTAATGCAAGTGCAAGCTAGACACACCTCTTTCATGCATGTGTAATTAATTGTGATAAGCGAAGTATCAGGCAACTCGTGACTTTATGAAAGAGAGGGAGTCATGATAAGTAAAGTAGCATGCAACTAGAGAAATAAGTATATCGCATGTGACCTATAACACAGTGATTGAAATATAAAAAAATAAAGGATGAACAAATCAAGTGGTAAGTGCAAGTTTTAACAATAGCCGAACACTCGAGTTCCAGAATTCTCAAATTATAAAAAAAACGCGAGAAGAAAATCAGTAGGCGGACATTTGTAGAGAGAATAGACTTGAATGAGTTAATTTGAAGTAAACGTGAATTGATTACTTGAAGTAGAATGAGGTTGAACTGCCGTATAGCGGATAAGTGGCTGTGTAGATTGTGGAGTAAAGTAAAGTTTTTTTTTGTTTTTATGCTAACGCAAAAGAAAAACAAAACGTAAAGTTCGTAAATTTAATTGTTCAGTGATTTTTCAGTTTCAGAACCGAATCACCGAACCGACCAGCCGCGGATTATCAAAACCGTACCCACTCGGCAGCATACTCACCTCCCGCCTTCTTTTCCTTTTGAAAAAGAACGACTACCTACTCAAAAGGAAAGATTTTGGTTAATTTGCTGAACAACAATTCATTTCGCAAGTTTATTGCTTATATACGAGTACATTAGAATAATTCAGCTACAATTTCAAGTTATCTATCCATAAATGGCAATTCTAACTAAAGCGACAATCATACCAAAATGATACAAACTTGCTTTTTTTTTCGACATAAATTTCATGTCATGTCGCCAAGTATTTTACATTAAAAATAAAGAAAATATAAACCAATTGATTTGCTTTGATATATGTATATTACACGAAAAGAACAGTTTGGTTACAATTTATGTTGAATGTGGAAGCACACAACTATTAAGGGCTTTCCTTTTTGAGAATAAATTGTCGAAAATTTTCTGGCGATCTGAATAGTCCAGAGTAAAATTCAAAAGTCTATTATGCATAACATTAGAAGATGAGAATGTAACTGCCAACATATTGCTTCAATGGAGGGGATGTAGCTTATGATTATTAAGTAAAAGAAGCAATGAAAAATATTTACATTAATTATATTTATAGTCTAATCACAAAAAACATGTTAATTTTGAGTCATCAAATTAGCTATCAAAGCCTCTCCGTTGATGCCAAGGAGTGGATTGGGTCGGGACCAAACACTAACACAAAATGACATATACACAATCGGACCATTGGAAAAAGGTTATATGAAATGAATTTAAATCTTGTTATTTTACTGTTCTTCTGATACAAGGCTCATTTCGTAGATTCATAGAAGGTAAATATGAGCTTTAAAAAAATATCTTTTTACTAACTTGTTAACTTTTCATGTTATACATTAATCAAAGCAATTACTCTCTAATTTTCAATCGATAAGGGCAATTACTTTGAAGTACAAACTATCTTCACTTATCAAATAGCTTTAAATATCGTCTCGCATCTGTTATGATTTAAAAGATTAAAAAAGGGCAATAATTTAATTCCCAGCGGCGATATATAAGAAAAAATTGTATTTCCAAATCCTTATCTCTTATCTAAATGGCACCTCAGTAGGTTTATCGATAAAAAAACCTATCAATACGATCGTTATATCTAATTAATGAATTGATTACTTTCCAAAATTTGTGTATGGTCTAAGTAAGAAGAAAGATGAAAATTTCAGTAATTTTTAATAATTAGACAGTGCAACCAGGGAATGACAATCTTAATTGCCTTTTGATTATGTTTATATTGAAACAAAAAAAAAAAAAAAAAAAACAGAAATGCCTTTCAAGAGTCAAAAGAAATCAATATATTAATCACTGAAAATGATTTCTCGATATTGAGCTTCTATAACTTGCAGTGGTTGTCAAACGTTTTTCTTTTGTCTACAATATTTAAGCTATCATTGCTGGAGACTCGAGAGCTAATTTTAACGCAAAACTATTTGAGTTTACCGAATCAAATGAATACAACAAAGAGCTCGCCCCTACTTGATAGTTCAATAATATAAATGCTATGTTCCTAAACTACCTGAAGAGGTATCATTTGACTTAAGTAATCCCTTACATAAGAGTGGTTGCTATTTTATAGATTGCATCTCCATGTGTTTTTATTTCTAGCTTACAAAAGTAACATTTTTCTTCAAAATTGCTAAGCTCATATTGTAACAAATCGCAATCCCAAGTGATATCTATGAAAATCATCATCAGATATCTTGGTCAACAACTATTCATCTCAAAATTCATATATGTTGATTCTCATAGATATCACCACATAAAGCTCATCATCATAAATTCTTTTTATCAAATTGCTTGTAAACAGTAAATGAATGTAGTCTTCAAAATTTCAAATCCTCACATGTTCTTGTTCAAAGACAATTGTACGTGCATCGCGGAGCTATCATTTGACGCTTGTTTTGTCTAGCGCACTTCGACATACTTATCTTGTCGATGAACGCTGGACAAGATCCAGATGCGGATGCAACGTAATCTACTTATTTTAGAAAAGGTGAATTTCGTTGCGCTTGCAATTTTTGGCATGGGAACGATGCACTAATTTTCGTGTACAAAATGACGATGCGAAAATAAAACTTCACTTGCATTCAAATAGTCAAGGCGTCTTTGTTAATTTTATGTAATCTGCGCAGCAATTATTGTGTACAAGTTTATGCACTTGTGTACATCTAAAGTAAATTTTGAGCTAGTACAAAAACTGGGATAAGTTGATATTGGCATGAGGCCAATAATCGCGAGTTACATTACACAATGATTGCTCATACAAAGAATGAATAGTAGTGTCCAGCTTCTTTATCAGGATATGTAAAAGCATTGGATCCCATCTGTTAGTACTAATGTTAATATTTTCTAGACCTCTTATACTTTCTTGAGTCATGTCATGCAGTGAACTTACGGCTGCTGATGGCTTATCGCTTGCACAAAATGGTTGACTCAGTAGTTTGTTGATAAGAGCAGCAACTAATAATATCTGATTATCGTATCTGTCATTGAGCGTCTTCCATGCTGACGAGTAATTATCGTCTGATAATGCAAAATTCCTTAGCAGTTTTTTAGCTTCTCCTGTCTGGTTAGCCTTGAGATACAACATCTTTTGGAAGTTTGACATCGTTTGATTGTGCACCATCTGTACAAACAGGTCGTCACCATTGGAGATAGTCGCCGTCAAATTTAGGGAGCGTAATTTTTGGAAGGTTTGTACCAGGACTTGAAAATGTTACCGGAGCTGGCGTAGGTGTGGGTTTCAGCACTTCGAATTTAATTTCAAGTCGTGATCTCTTCAACTTTTAAGTGTTGGTTGAGGTCGTTTCCAAATATCCCAATTAACAATGTAAAGTGAAATCGAAAGAAGTTGTTTTCACGTTTAAAAAATCAGACGTCTATCATCGATTCGACGTTAAATATAATTGGGAAGAATGAGAAAACCATCCAGAAAAAGTTCATAGCAATAGAGATAGAACTAGACCGATTGGCCAATGAAGTGAAGAGTTCCAACAATGAATCCAGCCAAGATAAAGTCACTAATCTGATCATGACTCTGCCATTTCAAATGACTTTGGTCACCTTCAATCTATAAAGAATCCAGGCCTCCTTAAAAAACGTAATCACTGATACACAACACGGAAAATTTAATCCATTATTACTGTCACAGTAGCAATTGAGCGAAGAAATAGCCAACATAACATCCCTTTAAAGAGAGTTGATAATGTAATCGACTTACGTATAATGTTTGATTCATCGTTGAACTTTAATGCACATATAAACAATATAACGGAGGAAGCACGCAGAATGTTAGGCTTTATCATAAGAAATACCCCAACTTTCAGCAATATTCATGCGCTTAAAGCGCTATATTTCTCACTTGTGAGGAGTAAATTGGAATATTTATCAGTTTTATGGAATCCCCACTATAAATCTTTTTCTGATCGTATAGAGAAGGTGCAAAATAAATTTCTAAGATTCGTCGCCTACAAACTTTGCATCCCCCGTGAAAATTTAGATTATTGCCAAATTTTATCCCTGCTTAACATGAATACACTTCAAGCAAGAAGAATGTATTTTGATGCTATGTTTTTATACAATTTACTTAACAACAATATTGATGTGCCTGAGCTTTTACAACATATTTCATTCAGAATTCCACCACGAAACACGAGATCAAATGATCTATTCAAGCTTCGAAAATGTAAAACGAACTACAGTCAGTACTCTCTTATTGAACGTTTGGAAAGCACCGGAAATCATCTTTGTCGACAAGTTGATTTTATTTTTATTTTTTATTTTTATTCTTCAATACAAACCGGAGCAAAATAAAAAGTGGTATATTTGAATCCTGTTAGTTGAATGTAAGTTTCACTTGACACATGTATCATTCTTTTCTTTAAATTATTAAGTTCTTTTTCTTCTTATTTTTAGAATATAAATTAGTTTGTAAATTATTTATCTTCGTGCTAAGCTACCATATACCAAGTAATTGTAATTTATAAGGACATTTGTCCGTTTATATTTCAATAAATAAATAAATCAATAAATAAAAGAACAAAAAAGAATAAAACCTTCCTTTTAATTTTGCGTGTTTAATTTTATTTTCGTAATCGATTTTCGACCGTTATCGTTCGATCTTCTTCAGCGATTGTTTCACTTAACCTTAAGATCCTACTTATATATTAAGTCCTTAATTACATTGAGGGATGTTTCCTTAAGAGGGTAATTGAAATTTACTTTATTCAAATTCCTTTTGTCACATTTGAAAATTACTTATTAATTAGCTTGAAGAGCCAGTATCTCCAGTTATCGAAGCAGTGTATGACAGATAACTACTTTACGTTCCAGGGTAAATTCTACAAAGCTAAAGGAGGAGCAGCTATGGGAAATCCCCGATCACCGTTTTTTAGTGAAATGTTTATGACGAGACTGGAGGATGGGCTCAAAACGAAGAACCAATTACCGAGATGCTGGATCAGGTATGTGGATGATGTTTTCGCTTACGTCAAGAAAAGAGATCTGCAACAAATATTGATGGAACTGAACAATGCGCACAAAAATATCAATTTCACGGTAGAGGAAGAAAGGGATAGAAAATTATCTTTCCTGGACACATAGGTATAAAGAACGAGTGGCGACATAAGTTTCGAAATCTACAGGAAGGCAACACATACACAACGGACGATTCCGAATACATCGAACCATACGCAACAAGTTTCACCTTATCGAGCCATGATTCACAGGATGTGTGATCTACCACTCAATACGGCAGCCAGGGAAAAGGAAATGCAGTGTATTCTTGACACTGTGAAGTTGAATGGATTCAAGCCCTCAACGATCAAGATAATTGCAGACCAAATCAGAAAAACTCGGCAAAAGAAAGAACGGCCAACACTTCTCAACCCGGATTCTGAAAAGGTGTACTGGAAGGCAGTTGCCTACTACGGTGTCACAGGTCAATTAAAAGAGGCTAAAACATCATGACTCCAAACGAATAATCGAATCAAGTAGCAAAAATCAGCTGAAAAACATCTCCGGGTCAAGTAAGGATAAACGGCAACCACACGAGAAATCAGGCATCTATCGGATCGAATGCCCCGACTGTCACGAAGTTTACATTGGACAAACAAAAAGATTAATCAACATCAGGGTGCGAGATCATTTAAGCGAAGCAAGTGCAGCGAGGAAAAAAGGAAAGAAGAATAAGTTCAGATCAGCAGTAGCGGAGCATATTATAACTCAAGGACACGAAATCACAGTGGATGACGCAACACCAATACGAGAAGCAAGAGATGCGAGAGAACTGGATGCAATGGAAAGTCTCGCTATTTCAAGAGAAAAAGCCGTGCCAATGAACAACGACGCAGGTAATTGTAAATCCTGGCTCTTCAAGCTAATTAGTTAAGTAATTTTCAACTGTAACAAAAGAAATTTGAATAAAGTAAATTTTAATTACCCTCTTTAGGAAACATCCCTCAATGTAATTAAGGACTTAGTAAATAAGTAGGATCTTTATGTTAAGTGTTACAATTGCTGAAGAAGATCGAACGATAACGGTCGAAAATCGATTACGAAAATAAAATTAAACACGCAAAATTAAAAGACAGGTTTTATTTTTTTTTTTATTTTTCAATTACGAACATAAAAGAACACTTCCCCGAGGTGCAGCGTCTACCTATAGGACGTGAAAACCACCTTTAATTATTTAAAGTAGCATCAATCGATGCAAAAATTACGAAAGATTTCGTTATATTTGAATTAGTAGTTCCACTTATTGACGTAGCGACATTTGATCGGTTCAAGCTTTTCAATTCCAACATTGTAACACAACCGGCTTATGGCAATCCTTTCCAGTTCTAGTTACTTAATTGTAAGTCCTCATCGGGACGTATACTATCTGCTAACAGAACAGGAGTACAAGTCTTGCACCTGAATACAACCAACGACCCATTTATGTAAACCGTCTCCTCCGTTATATCACCAGGCGGCCAATATCAGCACCTGTGAAGTAATGCTTTTAAAGGACATGCCACCCTCTACCGAATGTACCTTAACCAAAATCAAAATGCCGTCACTTTGGATTCAGATTACTCATTCCAATATCTGGATTTTCGCTCTTAAAATCCGGATGACACTTCATGTCGTATGTAACGGAAACACTTCCACTATGAGTTTGGCAGAGACAGGGACTCTGGAAATGTAGTCACCACCGCACTTATTTCAGCAAATTTGGAACGTCCTACACAAAGGTTCACATCGGCGCAGATAACAATTCGTTGCTATTGGGAAATCCAAATAAAACGTCTAGCCACTATCAAATAAAAAAAACCCAACTAAACGCGCATTATTTCTCCAATTCCAACGAGCTCGACACGCACGATGTTCATCACTACAGAGAGGCTATATCAGCCTTGGTTCAATTATTGTGCCCACCGCTTTCCTTATATTCAAGTTCAAACATCTTCTATGCCGCTCTCGAATTCGAAGACCTGTTCCTGTACCTCGATGTCACAGTCTACCAGTAAGCCAAGCATAGGTTTGAACGGACCGTTCAACGCGGGGGAGGATGCAACAAATTACAATGCCAAGTGATATCTATGTGAATCAACATCAGATATCTTGGTCAGCAACTATTCATCACAAAATTCACATATGTTGGTTCTCATAGATATCACCACATGAAGCTCATCATAAATTCTTTTCATCAAATTACTTGTAAACAGTAAATGTATGTAGTTTTCAACATTTAAAATCATCACATGTTATTGTTCAAAGCAATTGTACGTGCATCGCGAAGCTATCATTTGGCGCTTGTTTTGTCTAGCGCACTTCGACATATCTTGTCGATGAACGCTGGATAAGATTCAGATGTGGATGCAACGTAATCTACTTATTTTAAAAAAGGTGAATTTCGTTGCGCTTGCAATTTTTGGCGTGGGAATTGCAAATCCACGATGCATTTATTTTAGTGTATAAAATGACTTGATGCGAAAATAAAACTTCACTTGCATTCAAATAGTTATTGTGCAATTATTGTGTACAAGTTAATGGACTTGTGCACATCTAAAATCAATTTTGTGCTAGTACAAGAACTGGGATAAGTTGTTATTGGCATAAGGCTAATAATCGCGAGTTACATTACACCAGTACATGCACTGGAGTAATAGAATTTGGCATATGGCCTAATTCTAAAAGGAACCAAGTCAAGGCAAAGGAGTCCTGGCTGAACATACATATATCACGAGTTTTCCTCATTTACGAGTAGAGCAATTTAAATCTACCTTATCGCTACGGAACGTAAATAAAATTATTTCCTTCGAAAGGATGCAAAAAAAATACTCTTTTCAGAATCAAAATAAATATATGTGGTCTCTTTACCATTGTTTTTGATTTGGTTACGCACTAGAACTTATTTAAATCAAACACAATAGATGAAACCGTTGGAAATTTATTTAAGGTTGCAATGAAGGCACAGTTGTTGCACGATAAAACAACTTGGCGCTTTTTGGTAACGGATGAACTTCAGGGTTGAACAGCAATTCATCTAATGATAGTAATGTATCATCTGAAAACGATAAGGATAAATATCCTAAAGTTTTTGCTAAAAAAAAGCCTCTGCTGCACAGCATCCTTTCGCGGGTTATCTAGATACACATTTCTAATGCCCTAATAACCGTGATCGGTCCGATAGTATTTTTCTAACGCTTGTACACCAACTCAGCCTCAATCGTGATATTTTTCATCTTGCGTCAGCCGCCACAAAATTATGCAACTCTCAAACGGTTCCGGTCGGAAAGCATAATATTTCTCTTGCGACCTCAATGCTCGAACCTTAACTGCTTCACTTGCCTGACTATCGGAAAACCTAAATGCATCTAGCTCAAGATGGATTCGCACTCGGATACAACTCTCGCGGCATGCATTTGTCAATCCCTTGTCAAAATTCCATGAACGTTTCCTGGTTTCATTCTATTTCGTCATTACGGCAAGTGAAAATAGACCACTCACGAAACAGGCACCATATGCAATTAGCTGTATGAATTCTACGTCTCGTAGCGGGTCCTGGACATCGATCTGTTAGAAATAAACCATGCGCTAGAGTCAAATCGCCCATACCGTATTCGCGCTTCATCATCAGTTTAAATATGCTACATACCTCTTTACGGGGTTTTCTTTTTCCTTTTCTCTTCACTCTGTGTGCACACTTTTCAAGCGCTGAACGAGGGAAAATACCCAAAATAGTAATTTCAAACAGCAAGACGAAATATAACTCGAAATAACCGCATTCAGACTTAATATCGTGCAACACACCACGCAGCGAAAGACTCGAAACAATCTGCCAATTAGCCGATGACGGTACGTCAATCCGCTAGCAGACGGAAAATCACGCGGATGACATCTGTCATCCACAGGAGTGAGTTTAATGATGTTCCGTCAATTGCAACTCGTGTGAGGATAACATATCTCTTCCGGGTATCGCTCCAAAATATCGGAGGTTATTACAGGACAGTCTCCACGACGGCAGGCTGACATGGGAAGACTGTAGGACAGGTGGTTCGAGTCGCTAATTGATGGCCAACCATCCTGGGCATATATTAAACTGAAAAATAGTGGTCCAAAGGTAAGTTCTGGGGTAGTGTCTCGCTGCTGGTGGTTTCATTGTCCAGGTTACGCAATCATAAGTGTGGGTTTATTGAAATAGTCGGCGTCCTTATATTGAAGAAGGAATGATAGTGCGTTGAAATTCTTGATCCCTAGATGCGTAAACAATGGGATGCATTGTGAGTGTTCTGTTTCTATCCTTACCGTCGGATGGCGGCCAGTGTTCCAAAGGACTCTAAAAGAAGCTTAATCTCACTCTCAGTCGCCATCGACTCATTCAGGATTTTTATCGGGCAACTCCGGTCTATTCCCTGTTTGACGAGATCTTTCTCTCGCTACTCCGGACACTCTTCCGCAGGAGTACCCCCGAGTGACTGGCGACAGAAAGAAGAGACAGCACTCAAACGACATGCGTCAAATAGAGAATAGAACTGACAAACCTACCGGATGAAATGCAAGTTCAGTAAGAGCGGAAAGGATAATGGTCTGAAGAGGTTTCGATATGGTGACAGGACAAAAACCACCTTGTGGTGAATGATAGCGTAGTGGTTGTGACGCAACGTTGGCTTATAAAGGTAGAAGTGATTATGATCGCCTGGAGCACAGAATTGTCCGAATGCGGTTTTGGCAGTTAGGTGCTCCCGGAACGATCATACGCTTGGAAGGTGCTATGGCGGCTGCGACAGACTCGGATGATTACCAAAAAGATAGTTTTTTGACGATGGGGTGATTCAATGCCGTAAGTCTTTTGCATGCTAGACTCCCAGTTCTTTTCCGTACATGTCTGAACGAGTTGAACTCATAACCTGGGCATTTCACAAATCCAATTTGGCATTTGATGCTGGTTCCAATCCTTCTGATTCGGATTTATATAGGCACGTAAAGCGGCTAAGAGCATATGGTTTAGCCATTCGGAAGAATTCGATTGAGGAGAGTATACTGCGGTTTACTGGTATATATTGCCATACCTATCCATCAGTTCACGAAATTTAATGGGTGTGAACTGGACTTTATTGTCGGAGACGACATAACTGTATTTAGATGGAAAATGCGTTTCCCTAAGAAGCTTTGGATCGGGGTTATCTGCTTGTTCCGGATCAGTTCAATGATTGGGAACTCTGACAATTGGTCCAGGACCACGACGTCTCCGATGTGTCCAGACGTCGAACGAGGATAAGGGCCGATATGATCGATGTACGAGCGCGTGAACACATGCGTGGGTAATTTACCCGTTGGAGGCCGAAGGACATCGTTGGGTGCTTTGGTGCAGTTACACGTTTCACAGGCGGCTATGTACGTTTTAATTTGTTTAGTCATCTTTGGCCAAAAGAAATAAGTTTTCAGCCGCCGTAGCGTACGGCCGTATCCGCCGTGTGCACTCAGTGGTTGATCATAGGCCAATCTGATAAGATTGATGGTCAGTTCTTCGGACACCCACAGCTTCCCCTGTTCCTCCTCTTCTATAGGGTCTCCGTATGCGTGCCCCACCCGCTTGTATACAAATCCCTCCGTTATCCGCAGGTCTGGGAGCTATGATAGCTGGGTCTGGATAGTGTGCATCAGCTGGGTGTAGCCTGGTGACTTAAAAGCTTGCTGGTCCAGGTTGATCAATAGAGGACTGTCGTCCTCCTGGGCCAATTCGACTTGTTCCGGGGGCGAACATTCTCAATAAGTTATCAGCCACCACATGTTGATTTCATTTCCGGTGTAAGATTGTAAAGTTAAATGCCTGCAATTTCATGGCTCATCTTGCCAGACGACCATGTAAGTCAGTTCATCAACTACTCCAGAAGCGCATGATACGTAACGATTTCAAAAGGAGCTCATATACAGTTCAGTTCCATCAGAACAGGTTTAGCTTGCGGGACATGAAGGCTATAGGCATTTCCTCGCCGTCTTGCGTAACCTGAACTAAGACTGTTTCTACTCCATGTTGACTTACATCACAACGGATTGAGAACGGTTTGTTAAAGTTTGGGCTACGTAATATGGGAGCTGTTGCCAGGCTCTTCTGTAGCTCTTCAAAGGCCCGCAAGCTGGGCTCTTCCCAGATGAACTTCCGTCACTTATGCAACATGTCCGTAAACGGCGTGTTGATGGTCGCATAGTTACGTACGAATTGTTGGTACTAACCGCATAAACCTAGAAATCAGTGCAACTGCTTGGTTGTTTTAAGCAGAGAAAATGCGTCAATCGCTTTCGTCTTATCCGGATCGGTTTAGACGTAACCGTGACCTATGAAGTGACCCAAGTACTTAACCTCTGTCATGATGAACTGACTCTTCTAGATGACTCTTCTGATGAACCCTGTCTTCTGGACATGCAAAGCTACTTTCTGAAGCAGAATGATATGCTTGTCAAAGGTCTCGGTTATTAGTAATAAGTCATACAGGAATACGAAGACTCCGTGGTATAACCTTGTCCATGAGGCGTGTCATGTTCTGTGGTGCAACGTATGGCATGGTGACAAATTGGTATAATGGTCGTCTGAGTATGGCAAAGTGTAGTGAATTAGATGTTCAAAAGTCCGTTAAGGACTGCAGCGATGGTCTGCTGCCTCGGCAGAAGAAGGTGTCGGATCTGCCGAGAATGCCCTCGTCTGGAGACGCGTGAATGCGCTGGCAGGCTAGCATTGCGGTGTCGTGGGGCGGGTTCATTTCCCCAGCACGAGGACCCACTACAAAAAAAATTCGCATTCACGAATTTGACTGCTGATCAAGAGGCGACCGAAGTCGCAAAAATTGTAGATAACTACACAGAGGGAGATAGAACTTGTTCCGAGAAAAAATGGAACCTGAAAAGAAAGGCCCACTTGGGGTAACCTCGTCATTACCCGACGAAGTTCATGGCCCACAAATGAAAGAGGGGCAAACGGGTGATGGTGGAGCCCCTTCGCACCCACCCAACCGGAATAAATCCATATATATTTTGTTGCAGTGGCCAGGCATTCCTCTTCTGAGTGGAAAACTCATACAACTTGAATTGCATGAACTTTCCCATCAGAAGGGGAGTACCCCGGTGACCAATTTATGCCATAGAATTATACAATTTGATTGCATAACTCTAAGCCATAAAGAGGCACTCTGCTTGGGCCACTCAACCCGCGATATCACCTGAAACAAAGAAGAATTGCTTAAGTACCCGGCGGCTGGCTCATGTCTTGAGGTGGAAGCCTGCCACCGTACCGGGTCCTATACCCGGTTAAAGTCGGGAGAAAGGAAAGACCGATTTTGTGGGAAAATTAGCACTTCATAAGATGAATCATTTTATTCTTTCGCAAAATATATTTAAAAAACATCATAATTATGAAGCATACAGATCTATTTATTCACGAGTTAAGCACTCTGTCTGCAAGAACTAACGATGTAAACGTGCAATAAATACTTAACAATTTATTTAGTCTTTTTTTTCGATATAATTTATCATCGCCTTGGCAATTTTCTTGATTGCATTAAATTTATTAGAATTATAAATAAATTTTGTTTTTTCTTTGTTTTCCTATTTTAAAGCAAGAGCCTGATGTGTTTTTTTTTTCTTTGGAAATAATACGAAGAATGACAATGTTTCCACTTATTGCTTAGAGAAATAACACAAGACGTACAGTAACTGGCGTTTAATAAAAAAAACCAAAAAACCTCAAACCGAAAATTGCAAAATCAGCAAAAAGATCAATCATTCATAAAAGATAATTTGAAGCAGAAAATACGAGTTGTAATGGATTTTTTTATTTAGTTCGTTTTGAAGCGGAATGATACTATCAGTATGTAAACAATTATTAGGGAATATCGTTTTCTAGTTTCGTGAGGACATAGCATATTGTTGGATTAGCGATTTAGCTAGTTAATTTGGCGTGATAATAATATGAAAATTTCTTTCGCTTTAATAGTATATTTGTCCGTAACGTACACGTTTATCAAACTCTTCGTGTATAATAAAATATCTAGAAAATCAGTTCTCTCTTATGCATATGTACACTCATCTCTATGTCTGTTAACCGCGACGTATTGTGCATTGTGTCCGAATTTCTTTAAATAGGAAAAAGGTGAATGAGCAGCATAAGTAAATGGATATGCTTGCATATAAACTAAAGCACATAAATATCTTTACATAAAGTACATATAATCCAGCGAGGTTTGTAATTTTCTAGCATATGCTAATCTATAAAAATATTTTATCTGTGGTCTTTTATAGTATTCAACATTACCCGACGAGCTTTGGCGGACTGACCGAACTAGCTACATTCACAACATATGGAATTCAAACTGAAAATGCTTTGAACAGTATCAAACAACATAATGACTAATGTATAAAAGCCGGCAAATTCAAATGCACAGTAATCTAGAAATGTTGGAAAATTTAAGTGGTATGAATCACTATTTGGACATGAGCTGGGTTTTTTTTCCACAATTTCTATTTTTGCATTCGCTATTTTCTTTATTTTTGGCTTGCATCCACAAAAAAAAAACCAAGTTGACAAACAATAATGCACTCGTATCCAAAAAAAATATCCAATTTATCATTATTTTTATGCTTTATCTTATCAGCGCGATCGTAGCAGTTGAACATGCAAAAAATATATGTATAAATAACACCATAAAAGGGTACTCACCTGCATGGTCCTCCAAGCGCTCGACGACGATGCAGATGGTCCGGAAATTTCGATTCTGTAACAAAGCTATTACTTCCATCAAATTGTACTTCTTATACTTGTAGTAGTCTGGTAAAACACTGAGGCAACAAATTCCTTTTATCACTTCTACTAGAATACACAAATCCGGATTTTTCAAATCTACCTTATAGGCAGAATTTTTAGCAGTAACTGACTCAGCTATTTTTCCTATTAACAAGTCTCGATCAACTTTATGGTTGAATCGCTTGTTGATAACAATTGAAAAGCTTCCAGCACTAGCAACAAAATATTCGTCGATTAAAGAACTGCAAGCAAAAACGATGTCCACAACGTTAGCGCGGCAAACGATTGGTACTGTATAAACCTGAGTACGTATCTAGTGGCAGGAGAATTTTCCTGATAAATCCTTTTAATAAGCTCAACTCCAATCTCAATCGGATCTTCAAATGCGGTTTTGATAAATATAATTTTTCACTCCTAACTCTGCAGTGAGTCGTTCAGAAGAGCGATATTACAACTCGACTCCGTTCACTTCTTATTTTTCGCACGGTAGCAATTGCTCGGCTCGGCTGAGTGTTTTTCCTCGAGAAAATCGCAATTCGACAAAAGATCGGAAAATCATTGCAACAGTTGAAAGAAAGTTGGATTACTACTCCAAGTCGCACAGGAGGCGTCCCCGGATTAACTTTTCGCACTTCTCGCCAATCGAGACGACCACGAACAGCAGCCGGAACTAGTGGGAACCTGACGACCAAATCCTGAATCAACTCAACGTAGTTCGAAGTTGAGTTCCCGACACTTATTGCAACTCGTTCACTTGGCTCGGGGGGGGGGTTCTACACTTTGCGACACTTTCGCCAACACAAACCAGATAGCTCTGAAATTCCGTTCAAGTCCAAGTCGAAACTATTGTGCGAAATCCTGACCGGAGTCGCGCCCCCACTAAACACTCACTGGCGATTTTCTTCAGCGCTTTCCACACGATCGAGCGGACGACTCGTTTGTGACGTTTTGCACAATATTTTACTGTGGACGCTACGCTCACCCACAGCAGCGCGCTGAGGAATAAAAAAAAGACAATAAGACGTTCTTCTACACCTTTCGCCACTATTCACACCTTTACCGCACTAAACAGTGCAAGAACTTTACATTTCCTCTTGAATTTTCCACCTGATTTTCCGTCCGGAAGGAAACTCCTGTCCATTTACTTTTCCAAAGCTTCTGGCCGAGTGCAGTCCAGGGACCGTTCTCTCTTTTACGGTACTTGCTTCTACTGCTACTGCTACTGCATGCTTGAGCGAGAAATTGCGGGACTCTTGCTGTTCCTGCAATGGGTCTTCAGAAAGAGACCGTTGAGGTTAGCTTCGTTGGGATGACTGCTTCGATTATCGGCAACTATCTTCCTGTACAGGGTGTTGCAGTAATGTAAGCGTTAGCGTAATTATGGAAATTATTACCTGAGATATTGAAACGATCGCACTAATTTTCACACGTGAGTTACCTCACACGTCTCCTGCTCAATGACAACTGCCCTATCAAAAGTGTTTTGTAGTACCAGATCAATCACAAACCGGTTCGATTGCAAATTGTTCTAGGTCAATCGGAAATTGTTCCAATTCAATCTGCAATCGTACCGGTTCGATCGTTTCGATTGATCTGGGACATTTTGAGTTTTTCTTTAACCCTTTAACTGCCCGATTATTACAAAAGACGGTTTCTCCTTCGATTTGGAGTCTAGCGAAATTTATCAGAAGACGTCTTTGAGGTCGAGGCTGATGATGAAATGTGCCCGGGGCAGACGACTCAAGATACCATCAATCAAAGGAAGCAGATATGCGTCCTTTCTAGTGATGGCATTTAAATGCCTTGCATCTATGCATAAGCGAACTTTTGACCACTAAAGGCACTGGTGCGGCCTAGGCGCTCTGTGCTTCTTCTATCACGCCAAGAGCCAGTATCCGGTCGATTTTGGCATACAGCGGCTTTTCCTTGGCTGCAGATATTGTGTAATTGTCACTTCACCGGTTTGGTGTCACCATCATCGATCGTATGTGACACTAAGGTGGATTTACCGAGGCCTTTTTGCTCATGCGAAAAAAGTACGCAATAGCTCCGTTCAGTCATCGCTTCTGTTGATTGTCTAGCGCATGTTTAAAGGTGTGTAAAGTGCCTGTGATTTTGTCGACCTTATCAATAGTCTTAAGAGAAGGCTTAGCAAATTGAGTTGGTGCTAAACCAAATTTCCATACAAAATCAATCCCCAGGTAGAGATTCTGGGTTAATGTGAAGGTTATGGTGAAGGCTTGGAGTATGACTCTGAGACAAAACGGTCTTGTCGTTTTACCACGGGTTCCGTCGCTGCTCGACTCTGGTTTTGTAGGATGGCTTACATTACTCTGGCAGAAGGACGGAGTGCACTAATAGAATGTCGGAGCGTATGCTACGCGTTCTCTCAGGTCTTGGTGAATCTCACGCTAAAGGATATCCATTTAATCCTATTCTGTAATAAGGCTAACCAAACATACCATAAGATAGCGCAGAGCTTCATGGTAACCGTCAACTATCCCAAATCAGAGCTTCGATGACCCGCATCCTGCAGCTAAACCTACACCGCAGTTCAACCGCCCAAAATCTGCTTGAGCAGTTTGCGAGGGACATGAAAGCCGACTTCTTGCTGCTCAGTGAGCAACACCATAATAAAAGTCCTGCATTATGGTACTCTGATGAAACTGGTACTGCCGCTATCTGGGTTCGGAACAGTGACTTTCAAGCGGAGAGTTGTGGACGGGGGATGGTTTCGTGTGGGCTCGGTGCTCAGGGATCACTTTCTTTAGTGTGTACCTAACGCCTAACGAGCCGATATCATCTTTCCAAGCCAAGCTTAATGCTCTGGAGGGCGCTGTCTCGAAGGCAGAGGGTAAAGTGCTCGTTGGGGGCGACTTCAATGCTAAAGCAATCGAATGGGGCATGCCTCGGACGGATCCGCGGGGAAAACGAATCCTGGAAATGGCGGCCAGGACGGCCCTCGTCGTACTAAACTCCGGAAATACGCCGACTTTCCGCCGTATTGGCTGTGAGGGAACCATACCGGACGTGACATTCGCCTCGGAGTCCTTAGTACGGAGGATACACCACTGGAAAGTATTAGAGGACTACTCAGCCAGTGATCACCAGTGCATTCTGCTTGAAATCTGTGATGCTATCTCCCGACGTCCGTGCTCTTGGCCTTCTACAACTGGATGGAATATTGGAAGAATGGACGTCGAGAGGTTCGTCAAGGTTCTCACAGCAGGTGAGCCGCTGCAGGGAGCTCCGGAGGGGACGGAAAAACTGGCAGCTCAAGACGTGGTGAACTCTACTATGAGCATAATTACGACTGCTTGCTGCGCTTCTATGCCCCGCCGAAGACCCCGGCACGGCAAGCCCCCAGTGTACTGGTGGTCTACTGAAATCGCTGAAAAGCGGAGGGAGTGTTACAAGCTTCGGCGTGAGGCTCAACGGGCGCGGAACCGTGACGAGGCATGCAACCAGGTGGCAGCATATGAGTCAGCCAGGAAATGCCTTCGCAAACTGATCAACAGTAGCAAGGCTCACTGCTGGCAAGACCTAGTGGACAATGTGAACAAGGATCCGTGGGGCCTTGGCTACTAGCTGGTCATGGGGAAACTTGGTGCCCTACGGAAGCCTTGTATACATGACGCGGAAAAGATGGACGCGATAGTGCGGGGACTCTTCCCCGCCCATCCCGTCCGTGTTGACGCTGTCCATGGTGAAACAGCAGTAGAGTGCCCACTCTTCACACAGCTGGAACTGGAGGAGGCAGTCCTCTCCTTGAAAGCGAGGAAGGCTCCAGGTCCAGATGGTGTTCCAGCTGAGGTGTTGCGGCTCGTCTATCACCATTGTCCTGCCTTGCTGCTCAGCACATTCAACGCTTGCCTACGGGACGGGGTTTTTCCGGTACGATGGAAGGTGGCGAGGCTCGTGCTGATCAGCAAGGGGAAGGGAAATCCTGAATCGCCGTCTGCATACCGCCCGTTATGCATGCTAGACACGGCTGGGAAAGTGCTAGAGAAACTCATCAAGGGAAGACTCACTGACGCGATTCGTGCTGCTGGGGACCTATCTTCTCGGCAGTACGGCTTTAGAGCCGGACGTTCTACCATTGATGCGATTGCAGAGGTGGTGAACGCGATCCAAAAGGCAGAGGCGTATAATCGCACCAAGCGACGGATCGTCCTGTTGGTGACACTCGACGTCAGGAATGCCTTCAACTCCGCTAGATGGGTGGATATTCTGGACACGCTGGAAAAGTCTTTTCAAGTTCCAGAATATCTAATGCGGCTTTTGAGGAACTACCTAAAGGACCAAAGCCTGCTCTACGACACGACACAGGGCCAACGAAGGATGGAAATTACATCGGGTGTTGCCCAGGGTTCTATCCTTGGTCCGGACCTGTGGAACGTGTCTTACGACGGGCTACTGAGACTTGAGGTGCCAGATGAGTCGCGCTTGGTCGGCTATGCGGATGATGTTGCGGCTCTGTTCGCCGGACGCACCGTTGAACAAGCGCAACTTAGGCTAGGTATGCTAATGCGCCGAGTGAGGGACTGGATGACTGCTCGCGGGCTCAGTTTAGCACTGGAGAAAACCGAAGTGGTCATCTTGACAAAAAAGAGAATCCCTAGAGTAACGATGATCAGTATTGGAGATATACAAATCGAATCGAAGCCAGCGATGAAGTACCTGGGGCTACTGATCGACTCGAAGGTGAGTTTCTCTGAGCAAATCAGGGCAACGGCTGAGAAGGCTGCTTCGGGAATATCGGTCCTGAGTCAACTTATGGCCAACGTAGGGGGACCCAGCCCATCACGAAGACGCCTCTTGATGAGTGCTGTAGGGTCAGTGCTACTGTACGGAGCAGAGGTATGGGGCGACACTCTCAGCAAGGAGGTATACCGAAAACGATTGGCGCAGGTACAGAGAAGAGGAGCACTGAGAATTGCATCTTCGTATCCAACAGTCTTCGACTCGGCGGTGAGTGTGATTGCAGGCGTGATACCTGTTGCCCTCCTTGCTAGAGAGCGCCGCGCTATTTACCTGCGCCGAAACGAGGATGCGAGGGAGATGATAGTCCGCGAGGAGAGACAACGCTCGCTCAACGATTGGCAGCAGTCTTGGGTGAATCGCACGAAGGGAAGGTGGACTGCGCGCCTCATCCCGGACGTGAGACCGTGGCTAAATCGAAGGCATGTTGAGACTGACTTCTATCTGACCCAGCTTTTGAGCGGGCACGGGTGTTTTCAGTCTTACCTGCACAAGATCGGTAAGTCACGGTCTCCCGATTGTTGGTTTTGCCCCGGAGAGGAGGACAATGCCTGTCACACATATTTTGCGTGTACAGAATGGATCAGGCTGCGAAATAACCTCTATAGGGAGACGGGAGAGCTCACCCCGGATAATATAGTTGCGGTGATGCTCGAATCGGTTGACAAATGGAACCAGGTGGCACATTATGCTCGGGCAGTCCTAAAATATAAAAGGGACTCACAGCAGCCGGGGGCGCTGGGGCTGAGGGATCGCTCTTCTGGCATTTCCTCTTCCCCTCTCCCCTCCCGCTAGGAAAGGGACTCCCCAGCTTGAAGGCGCCCCACGGCGTAACAAAACGAGACCTGGCCCGAAGTAATGTGTCAAACGGTTCCAGGCTTGGTTCTGAGATTGACAGGGGAGGTGTTTAGTGGGTAGTCCAAGGGTATCCTCCATGGGAGTCCCACACTGCCAGACTCGGCGGGCGTAAATGCCTTCACCTCCCTATCACAAAAAAAAACCGTCAACTATCTCATGAGACAGTTGAACCAGTGTTGTGCATGAGCTTCAAATGAGATCTGAGCTTGTTGAGCCACGTAGTGTAGGTTTCCTTCCAACAAGACCCTGGAGATATGCTCGACTCGCTGTAAGAATCTCCCAATGAAATGCGGATCATCCTGTCCCGCGTATGTCAACTTCCATCCAGCTATCACTTAGGAGACTTTGAGTGATGAGTGGGTACTCCGACCTGAAGATGTGTGTCTGGGTGGCCCAGTCTGGCTCGTAAAATAATGTTCATGCTAGACAAAAACTTGGTGGCTACTGAGCTCTGCTCGGGCTGTATTATTTTGGTAGTAAGTCAGTACGGGTCAAATTTGGTCACCTGTAATAACCTCCGATACCTGGAATGATCTGTCATCCTTACACGGGCGACGATTAAGTTGATAAGTGTCAGATGACAGATCTCTGTCTTGAGAACCATCATGAAACGTCAAGTGCTGTCAGGTCATGTATAGTACCCAAGCGTCATTAAGTTCTTACTTCAAAGTTCAGCTAGTACAAGCAAAATGTATAGCAGGCCTAAATTCACGCAAGTTTACACCATCCTTCTCAATGCGAAGCAATGTGATTCATTTTGTAGGTATAATTCGTCTATGGTGCTGAATAGTTCTATGCGTAGCTAAACTCAATTTGATTTCTTCTTTCATGTCATTCTAGAGTGCCGAACTGATACGGGTTGTGGAACCGCAGCCAATGCTGTGGGATTGTACTTCCATGCAATACGTCAACAAAATCGCCATAGACGAAGCTTGGGATGAAAATTACAACCAATTGTATCGGAAGTTCGCTGCAATCACCGTAAAATGACGTGATCTTCGTGATGAAGCTATTCGTTCAGTTGAACGCAAACAATCCGCTGCAGATTATCCGCTTCTTCAGAAAAGGGTGTTCCTCATTGTCAACATCATTGAAGATCAAGGAAGTCACTGCTTGCAATGCAAACAGTCAGCGTCAAGAATGTATGAAATCTAATCCCATTACATTTCCGCTATTGTGAGAAACAACCCTATTAAATAAGTATCATTAAATCTGATTGGTTTGTCGACCTACTCGACAAACTATGGATATCGTACAAATATAATTCGTGAAGTAGAGAAACAAAGTGAATTTCACTGTTATGCTTCTCTACGACATATTATGCGCACTATAAACCACGCTTCGATGATTTTATATCGAATTCTGCTCCATTTTTGGCATCAGAAAATATATGATTATGAATCTTTTCATTCCTGAAACTTAAACCCTTTATTCAAATAACAAGACAAATATTAGTTCAAAGACTTTATTATAAAATTTATTATCATTCACTTAAACTAAAAACCAGTATATACTTTACAATAGAATTCAGGTGAAAGTTTTTGTTAAGCAAAAAAAAACAAAAACCAACTCAACTATTTGAGGATTAAATCGAGCTCATATTTGTGTGAATACATTGTAAATTATCAAGAGATTATATATATTTTGAATGGTATACAATTGCTAGAAAATATTCAGCTATGCAAACAATATTATAATTAGTCTTGCTATGTTATTTACATGGTATAAATTATTATAAGCAATTATACAAGCAACGACTAGTACTCTTTTTCAAAACAGATTCTGAACAAAATTATATCAATGACAACATAAAACAGAAAATTAATCTTCTACTGTGATTATTGAAGGAATATGCAAAAAAACATCTTTCTTACTTTCAGGACGATGTTTGCAATTGTAGTGTTTTGTGATTGCTCAAAGTGTCTGTAACGGACTGCAGCGATGGTCTGCTGCTTCAGATCAGGATCCATCACAAAATGATGTTAGGTAACAACTTTCGAATACATAAAGAGACTCTAATATAATTTGACCTTGTTTTTTTTATGGTTGTGAGGTGAATGCCCATTTACGCACAGAGTGTGGGACTCCCATGCTCGCAAGAAGGCGGCACCGAAGACTGCTGTCAATCGTTGAGTGAGCGCTGTCTCTCTTCGCGGACAACCATCTCCCTCGCATCCTCGTTTCGACACTGGTAAATAGCGCGGCGCTCTCTAGCAAGGAGGGCAACAGGTATCACGCCTGCAATAACTCTCACCGCCGAACCAGAGAGTATCGGATACGAGGATGCATTTCTAAGTGCGTGTTCGGTATACCTCCTTACTGAGAGCATCGCCTCATATTTTTGCTCCATACAGTAGCACTGACCTTACAGCACTCATCAAGAGGCGTCTTCTTGATGGGCTGGGTCACCCCAATGTGGCTATAAGTTAACTCAGAGCCGATACTCCCGAAGCAGCCTTCTCAGCCGTTGCCGTGATTTGCTCAGAGAAACTCATCTTCGAGTCGATCAGTAGCCCCAGGTACTTCACCGATGGCTTCGATTCGATTAATATGTCTCCAATACCGATCATCCTTCTTCTAGGGATTCTCTTTTTTGCCAAGATGACCACTTCGGTTTTTTCCAGTGCTAAACTGAACCCTCGAGTAGTCATCCAGTGTTTCACTCGACGCATTAACCTAAGCCTAAGTTGCGCTTGTTCAACGGTGCGCTGAGGGACCAGAGCCGCAACATCATCTGCATAGCCGATCAAGCGCGACTCATCAGGTATCTCCAGTCATAGTAGCCCATCGTAAGGCACATTCCACAGGTCCGGACCAAGGATAGATCCCTGGATAATATCCGATGTAACTTCGATCCTTCGCTGGCCCTGTGTCGTGTCATAAAGCAGGCTTCGGTCCTTAAGGTAGTCCCTCAAAAGCCGCATTAGATATTCTGGAACTTGAAAAGAGTTTTCCAGCGTATCCAGAATATCCACCCACCTAGCGGAGTTGCAGGCGTTCCTGACGTCGAGTGTCACCAACAGGACGATCCGTCGCTTGGTGCAACTATATGCCTCTGTCTTTTGGACTGCGTTCACCACCTCTGCAATCGCATCAATGGTGGAGTGTCCTGCTCTAAAGCCGTACTGCCGAGGACATAGGTCCCCAGCAGCACGAATCGCGTTAGTGAGTCTTTCCTTGATGAGTTTCTCTAGCACTTTCCCAGCAGTATCTAGCATGCATAACGAGCGGTATGCAGACGGCGATCCGGGATTTCGCTTCCCCTTGCTGATCAGCACGAGCCTCGCAACCTTCCATTGTAACGGGAAAATCTCATCCCGTAGGCAAGCGTTGAATGTGCTGAGCAGCAAGTCACGACACCTCAGCTGGAACACCATCGGGACCTGGAGCCTTCCTCACTTTCATGTATCAATATCAATATTCTTTGGCCTTGCTAGTCATACACCAATGTATAATTCAAATGAAAGTCCAAATGATATTGATGCCCGAAAACAATACAAAGTCCGGAAGTTGTTAGGGATGCTGTGGCACATTTAGTACAATATTCTTCGGTAGTTACCTACCCGCCAAAAATTTGGACACCTAGTAGGGTAAGTTAGATACGATTGACTGTCTTAGGCTCTCGACTGTTGATACAGCCGGGCTTTTGGGGCCCCACGTTGGGATTTTGTGATTGTTCAAATTGTCCGTAAAGGATTGCAACGATAGTCTGCCGCCTCAGCGAGCGAATATATTCATGCTCGCCGGAATTGACGTTGTCTGAGAACGCGGGAATGCGCTTGCAGGCTAGCGTTGCAGTGTCGCGGGGCGGATTCTTTTCCCCAGCACAAGGACCCACTACAAAAATTGTACGTTAGAAAGATAACGCATCGACAGTGTCGGGACCGAGATACGCGAGACGTGAGACAATTTCGTCCTTACTCCGAGCACTTACGACCCCCAACTAAGAGTGGGGCATCCAGGTGGAAGCGGGGCCTCCTCGCGCCCCCTCATCCGGATCAAGATTCATTGTAGACGTGGCCATTTATTTTACAGGTACATGAAAAATTCATACAAAGCAATTTATATGAATCTTTCCGGTAAATGAAAAATAAGATGTTTCAGATTTATATTAAAATTTTATGTGATCAAATCATATTAAACATTTAACATAAATAAGAAACCAGTGTGGAAGGCCATTCTACCCAGCAAGAGCTCCTGTAAGTACAAAGAAGGAAGGAGCTACAGCCCGATAGCTTGCTCAGAAGAGGAGTGTCCAGCCACCGTGGCGGATCCCATACCCGTTAACAAATCTTCATTGCTATTTTTCAGTATTAAATAATTTTCTTTAAATAAGCTCCATAATTACTTAAAATGCAAATGCTTAACAATGATAACGCGTTTTCTAGTTCGTGTAAAATAACTACCATTTGATTGAAAAAACTGTGTTCGCCGCCATTAGGTAAACCACCCTCAAATATCATTTGAGGATTAAATCGAGCTCATATTTGTGTGAATACATTGTAAATTATCAAGAGATTATATATATTTTGAATGGTATACAATTGCTAGAAAATATTCAGCTATGCAAACAATATTATAATTAGTCTTGCTATGTTATTTACATGGTATAAATTATTATAAGCAATTATACAAGCAACGACTAGTACTCTTTTTCAAAACAGATTCTGAACAAAATTATATCAATGACAACATAAAACAGAAAATTAATCTTCTACTGTGATTATTGAAGGAATATGCAAAAAACATCTTTCTTACTTTCAGGACGATGTTTGCAATTGTAGTGTTTTGTGATTGCTCAAAGTGTCTGTAACGGACTGCAGCGATGGTCTGCTGCTTCAGATCAGGATCCATCACAAAATGATGTTAGGTAACAACTTTCGAATACATAAAGAGACTCTAATATAATTTGACCTTGTTTTTTTATGGTTGTGAGGTGAATGCCCATTTACGCACAGAGTGTGGGACTCCCATGCTCGCAAGAAGGCGGCACCGAAGACTGCTGTCAATCGTTGAGTGAGCGCTGTCTCTCTTCGCGGACAACCATCTCCCTCGCATCCTCGTTTCGACACTGGTAAATAGCGCGGCGCTCTCTAGCAAGGAGGGCAACAGGTATCACGCCTGCAATAACTCTCACCGCCGAACCAGAGAGTATCGGATACGAGGATGCATTTCTAAGTGCGTGTTCGGTATACCTCCTTACTGAGAGCATCGCCTCATATTTTTGCTCCATACAGTAGCACTGACCTTACAGCACTCATCAAGAGGCGTCTTCTTGATGGGCTGGGTCACCCCAATGTGGCTATAAGTTAACTCAGAGCCGATACTCCCGAAGCAGCCTTCTCAGCCGTTGCCGTGATTTGCTCAGAGAAACTCATCTTCGAGTCGATCAGTAGCCCCAGGTACTTCACCGATGGCTTCGATTCGATTAATATGTCTCCAATACCGATCATCCTTCTTCTAGGGATTCTCTTTTTTGCCAAGATGACCACTTCGGTTTTTTCCAGTGCTAAACTGAACCCTCGAGTAGTCATCCAGTGTTTCACTCGACGCATTAATCTAAGCCTAAGTTGTGCTTGTTCAACGGTGCGCTGAGGGACCAGAGCCGCAACATCATCTGCATAGCCGATCAAGCGCGATTCATCAGGTATCTCCAGTCATAGTAGCCCATCGTAAGGCACATTCCACAGGTCCGGACCAAGGATAGATCCCTGGATAATATCCGATGTAACTTCGATCCTTTGCTGGCCCTGTGTCGTGTCATAAAGCAGGCTTCGGTCCTTAAGGTAGTCCCTCAAAAGCCGCATTAGATATTCTGGAACTTGAAAAGAGTTTTCCAGCGTATCCAGAATATCCACCCACCTAGCGGAGTTGCAGGCGTTCCTGACGTCGAGTGTCACCAACAGGACGATCCGTCGCTTGGTGCAACTATATGCCTCTGTCTTTTGGACTGCGTTCACCACCTCTGCAATCGCATCAATGGTGGAGTGTCCTGCTCTAAAGCCGTACTGCCGAGGACATAGGTCCCCAGCAGCACGAATCGCGTTAGTGAGTCTTTCCTTGATGAGTTTCTCTAGCACTTTCCCAGCAGTATCTAGCATGCATAACGAGCGGTATGCAGACGGCGATCCGGGATTTCGCTTCCCCTTGCTGATCAGCACGAGCCTCGCAACCTTCCTTTGTAACGGGAAAATCATCCCGTAGGCAAGCGTTGAATGTGCTGAGCAGCAAGTCACGACACCTCAGCTGGAACACCATCGGGACCTGGAGCCTTCCTCACTTTCATGTATCAATATCAATATTCTTTGGCCTTGCTAGTCATACACCAATGTATAATTCAAATGAAAGTCCAAATGATATTGATGCCCGAAAACAATACAAAGTCCGGAAGTTGTTAGGGATGCTGTGGCACATTTAGTACAATATTCTTCGGTAGTTACCTACCCGCCAAAAATTTGGACACCTAGTAGGGTAAGTTAGATACGATTGACTGTCTTAGGCTCTCGACTGTTGATACAGCCGGGCTTTTGGGGCCCCACGTTGGGATTTTGTGATTGTTCAAATTGTCCGTAAAGGATTGCAACGATAGTCTGCCGCCTCAGCGAGCGAATATATTCATGCTCGCCGGAATTGACGTTGTCTGAGAACGCGGGAATGCGCTTGCAGGCTAGCGTTGCAGTGTCGCGGGGCGGATTCTTTTCCCCAGCACAAGGACCCACTACAAAAATTGTACGTTAGAAAGATAACGCATCGACAGTGTCGGGACCGAGATACGCGAGACGTGAGACAATTTCGTCCTTACTCCGAGCACTTACGACCCCCAACTAAGAGTGGGGCATCCAGGTGGAAGCGGGGCCTCCTCGCGCCCCCTCATCCGGATCAAGATTCATTGTAGACGTGGCCATTTATTTTACAGGTACATGAAAAATTCATACAAAGCAATTTATATGAATCTTTCCGGTAAATGAAAAATAAGATGTTTCAGATTTATATTAAAATTTTATG
This sequence comes from Odontomyia ornata, assembly GCA_963969285.1. NCBI lineage: Eukaryota > Metazoa > Arthropoda > Insecta > Diptera > Stratiomyidae > Odontomyia > Odontomyia ornata. The sequence goes on along the minus strand of OZ017740.1, from coordinate 240,524,948 downwards.
TGATCAAATCATATTAAACATTTAACATAAATAAGAAACCAGTGTGGAAGGCCATTCTACCCAGCAAGAGCTCCTGTAAGTACAAAGAAGGAAGGAGCTACAGCCCGATAGCTTGCTCAGAAGAGGAGTGTCCAGCCACCGTGGCGGATCCCATACCCGTTAACAAATCTTCATTGCTATTTTTCAGTATTAAATAATTTTCTTTAAATAAGCTCCATAATTACTTAAAATGCAAATGCTTAACAATGATAACGCGTTTTCTAGTTCGTGTAAAATAACTACCATTTGATTTAAAAAACTGTGTTCGCCGCCATTAGGTAAACCACCCTCAAATATCATTTGAAAAATTATCCTAAACAAAAAAAATATACTTCACCATGCATTAAAATATCTTAAGCATCAACTTTTAGCTGAAATTTACTCTAAACAAATAAAATTATTGAGCTCAATAATATACCCATCGAGTACTTGACTGTACATTAAAGTACTTTAAGCTTCCCATTCATAAATTTTAGCTAAAATATGTGTTATCAAAGGTCGGTCTACCCATGAAGACTTGTTTAAAAAAATTATAAAATAAGACATAAATCTCTTTCAAAAGCTAAATATTTGCTATTTTACCCCACAAAAGTACGGTTACGCTTTATCTTTTGTCATACATAAATAATTACTTGAAAACTCTATTATTATTATTTTTAAAGTTTTATAGAACCGATCAATGACACATTGAGACATTTATTGCGTTCAAATAAAAATATAAATAACAACAACAAATGAAAATTCGTTAATATTGATCTTGCAATTGATAGCTGATCACGGATTTGCGTAAAATAACTATTCGCCTACGATAGCGAAAGTAACAAAATCCAAGTAAATTACTTGACCGATAAGTTAAATTCACATGCATTAAAAATTCATATACATCATTTATCACATTACTCACTCGCCCGCGAGCTGAAATTGCAACTCGAGCGCGTTTAATTTTCATGGGAATGTTTGTCCAGCTGAATTCCGCAGAATTATGTGCCGTGTAGAATTTCTTGAGTCGCGGAAAATTTAATGAAACGTGAGTTGCAATCTTTGTTCCCATGGGAATAAAATTTTGTTATGAATTTTAGAGTAAGCAATTTTAAAATAAGAAAATGTTGTATTTAAACTTAAGCTTTTGGTAAATAATTTCAGTTGTAGTTTTTTTCGGCGTTAAACAAAGTTTATTTTATTTACTCTGGTGTTTTGCTTTGACATAAAGGAGTCGAAATATTTCTAGCACTACACTAGAAATATAGCTTTGCTTCCTGCACACTCTGGTGTTTTGTTACGACTTAAAGGAGTCAGAATATTTCTAGTACTGCACCAGAAATATATCTTTGCTTCCTGCACATTTAGTAAAGTACTAAATTGTGAATTGGGCGGTAAGAAAATTACCTTATCGTGGTACAAAAACATTGGTGACCCCGACGTGATCCAGAGCGTGGATAATAGAGCGAAGCCGACCGTTTGCAAATCAATCGAAGCATTTGAACAAGCCCTACAATGGAGAAGTTGACGGCTACACAATCCGAGCTGGGGAGCAAACTTGAACAGCTGCTGATAAACTGCAGGAAGAATTCAGCGTTCAGAATAACCAAAGAGTACCTAGACAAGAGACTAGGCTTGTCAGAAGGGTACTGGTCCGAGTTTGATCAAGTCCACGAACAATTGAAACCATTTGAGTGACCGCGCCAGATCATCCGTGCTTGGCCAACAATTACTACAACGAACTTTGGAAGGTGTACGAGAAGCTCATTCATGCACTAGATGACGCGAGGAGAAAATTGGAGGGAAGTACTTATAACGACAATCCAATGGCATCATCACCTGTAACCGGACTGAGCCTGCCCCGCGCCGTCCAAGCGTCTGCTAACCGGTATCTGGTGTAGTTGTGGTGGGGGTCTAGATAAAGGCAACCGGGCTGCAGCAGTTGCCTCCAAGCGCTTGGAGAGATAGAATCGAGCGAGAGTGGAGTGCGTGTTCAGTTACGTCGTCGGAGTGAAAATGGAGCGTACGATCGAACAACGTGTTAGCATCAAATTTTGTGTCAAACTCAAGAAAACGGCCACGGAAACTCTTCAAATGATTCAAGAGGCTTACGGTGAGAATACTCTGTCCAGAACTCAAGTGTTTCGGTGGCACAGAAATTTCCGGGAGGGCCGCGATGACGTCCATGACAAACAGCGCGTCGGTCCTCCATCAACGAGTCACACGGACACAAATGTGTAAAAAGTGTGTGATGTGTTGAACAGTGATCGTCGTCTGAACATTCGGGCTATTGCAGATGAGGTTGGAATTGATAAGATGACCGTTCACAACATTATTAAGAACGATCTGGGCATGAGGAAGATCTACGCGAAGCTGGTACCCAAACACCTGACTGATGAGCAAAAGGAGCGTCGTGTTGCTGTCGCTTCGGAAATCCTTGATCGACTGCAAACCGAACCAGAGTTTTTTAACCACGTTATTACAAGAGATGAGATGTGGGTTTTCGAATACGATCCTGAGACGAAGCGGCAGAGTTCGGAGTGGCACACACCGGCGTCACCACGACCGAAAAAAGCGCGCATGAGCAAATCGAAGTTGAAGTCGATGCTCATTGCTTTCTTTGACGTGAAAGGCATTGTTCACAAATAGTTTGTGCCACCCGGCCAAACTGTAAACGGCCAGTACTACAGAGAGGCGCTCCGTCGACTTACCGCCCGGGTTCGCCGAGTCCGTCCGGAGAGTGCCGATTCGTGGATCCTCCATCACAATGCTCCGTCGCACACCTGCCTGTTCTTCACCGAGCAGTTGGCCAAACAGTCGAGGGCAACGTTGCCACAGCCTCCTTACAGCCCGGATATGGCACCAGCGGACTTCTTTCTGTTCCCCAAGCTCAAGAGACACCTTAAAGGGACGCGGTTCGGCCCTCTGGAAAACGTTCAACGTGCTTTGACGAGGGCTCTAGACAGCATCGAGGTTGCCGACTTCCAGGGAGCGTTCGGGGATTGGAAAATCCGGTATCAGCGTGTTATCGACTCCAATGGGGATTACTTTGAAGATTTCTAAAGAAAAATTCTACATATTTTGCCAATGAAAAATTTCCTGAGGTCAGTCCGGTTACTTATTATACCCTCCCTGTATATCTGCCACAAGAAAACCAGAACGTCATGCAGTTTTCAAACTCAAAGGCGATGACGAAGAAGAAAGGGATGTTCTCCCAAGAATGATCCGGAAGCAAAAGGCCTTAATGAGAACCCTTACCTACTTCATTCAAGACATTGAACACAAGGCTAGTAGTGAACCTTCTACCGAGTACTACACACTTAAGGTCAACTTATTACAAAGATATGTGAATGAATTGGCAGAGAACGAACAGGCAATATGGGAACAAACCACTGAAAGAAGCCCTTTTGAGTACAGTCCTGAAATCTGCCAAGAACTGCTGGACTCAAGAGACAACAATCTCACTACAAGAACGTATGAGAAGCACTGAAGGGAGAACTGCTGCAATCAAAGGATACCGGAGTTCAATTGCCAAATTTCGTTCGGTGATTACTTGCAGTGGACTCAATTTCGTGATTTGTACCTCCAACTGATCCTCAACCGTGCAATCGAAAATGCGCAAAAAATGTATTATCTGCTTAGCAATCTATCAGGCGAAGCAAAACGATTAGTGCAGCATTTGCCAGTTTCCAGCGAGAATTATTTAGATGCATGGAATATAGTTAAAGAGAGATATGACAACAAAAGGTTGCTTGTGACACATCTTCTCAATAAAGGCAACCATTGAGCTCTGTTGAATCTGCATCAGCAGTTAGAAATCTACTTGACAAAACCAATGAATGTCTACTGGAACTCAAGAATTTAGTCATTTTAATCGACGCCTGGGATCCAATACTATTACATGTGGTGGTGAAAAGGTTGGACCATACTACACATACGTTGCATGAGCAATCGTTGGCAGAGCCCCGGCAGCTAGGCACTATGAAGCATTTTCTATCATTTCTGGAGAAACCCTCGGCAAAGGGGGCTCGCCGTCTCTAAAGCAAAAACAAACTAAGCCTGCTTCGCTAGTGACGTCATGCAAAGGGAGCCCATGCATAGTGTGCAAAGGAACGCATCCACTATATTCTTGCAAAACTTTCCTGAATCAAATGCTCAAGTTTCGTGTTTGAGGGGACCATAATAGTCAACAGTGTTCGCTCCGAGGCTGCAAAAAGTGTTCGCAACGGCATAATACATTATTGCACATCGACAATCAGGCCACCAAGTCAAGCTCTACTTTACCTCCAGCACAAGCAAAAACATCGACGATGCCATCAAACTTAACGAGCTTAGCAGCGAAAATCAACAACACACAAAGGAACAACATCTTGCTGAGCACTGTACTCGTCAAGGTATTGGCTGTGGATGGTCGAGAACTTGAATGTCGGGCTATTCTTGACTCCGGGTCTCAATTAAATTTTATCACTAAAGATCTGGTCAGACGGCTTGGTTTGAAGGAAGTTCCCGAAGCATTGTGTGTTCAAGGGACTGGACATGGAATTCAAATGGCTCAATCCAGAGTACATTTTTCGATACGGTCCAGGACAACAGGATTCTCAGCCAGGATTGAAGCCTTTGTTCTACCGCATCTTACAACTTATCAACCGTCAGAATTCATTGACATCGTATCATGGCCTATACCCCAGAATATGTCGCTTGCGGATCCTCAATTCAATCACCCTAGTCAAATTGATATTCTGATTGGAGTAGAAAACTTTTTGCCGATACTTTCGGTTGTGCAAATATGATTGGGGAAGAAATTACCAAACCTACCAAATACCGTGTTTAGATGGATCGTCTCCGGTCGAGTAGCAAATTCGGACACCCACACTTTAAGCTGCGGCATCTGCAGTCATGATTGCGGCAAACTTCAAGAAAGGGTGCAAGAGTTCTGAGAACTGGACGAAATGGAGCCAGGCTCAAACCTTACACAGCAAGAAAAAGGTTGTGAAGAACACTTCACTGTTAATACCAGGCGAGGACAAGATGGACGATTTGTGATAAAATTACCATTCATGAAAGACCCTAAGTTCCTGGGTAACTCCAAAGAGACAGCATATATACGTTTTCTGGCTTTGGAGCGCAAATTGAACAAGAACGAAGCGCTGAAATAACAGTATACCGACTTCATGAAGGAATACCGTTAGTGGGGACACATGGAAGAGGTCGATATTCAGCAGGTACCTACACCCCATTACTTCGTGACGCACCACTGTGTCATTAAACTAAAAAGTACCACAACTAAACTGCGAGTTTTATTTGATGCTTCAGCGAAAACGTCTACGAATATCTCCTTGAACGAAGTTCTGCACACTGGACCTTTTTTCCGGGACCATGCATTTACCGTTCTATTACGCTTCCGGCTCCCGATGTTTGTATTTACGGCTGACATCGAAAAAAAGTACCGCCAAATAAGAGCGAAGGAAGAAGATAAGAAAATTCAATTAATATTTTGGAGAGACCATTCAGCTGAACCAGTTAAGTGTTACCAACTAACTACGGTGACATATGGCACTGCAACGGCTCTATACTTAGCCATAAGATGTCTCAGACAAATAACAACACAAGCTGAAACGTCAGCCCCATTGGGTTCGCAAACGATAAGGAATAATATTTACATCGATGACGTCATGACGGGAGTTAACAGTCTAACGGAAGCCCTAGCATTATAAAGGCAACTAAAGGAATTGCTTCAATCAGGAGGGTTCGAATTGCGGAAGTGGTGCGCAAACCATAGTCGGCTGCTTCAGGGCATTCTCAAAGAGGACCAAGCGGTTCAATTCTATTCTGGATACGCTGGAAAACTCTTTTCAAGTTCCAGAATATCTAATGCTTTTGAGGAACTACCTAAGCCTGCTCTACGACATGACACAGGGCCAACGAAGGATGGAAATTACATCGGGTGTTGCCCAGGGATCTATCCTTGGTCCGGACCTGTGGAACATGTCTTAGGACGGGCTACTGAGACTCGAGATGCCAGATGAGTCGCGCTTGGTCGGCTATGCGGATGATGTTGCGGCTCTGGTCGCTGGACGCACCGTTGAACAGGCGCAACTAAGGCTAGGTATGCTAATGCGCCAAGTGAGGGACTGGATGACTGCTCGCGGGCTCAGTTTAGCACCGGAGAAAACCGAAGTGGTCATCTTGACAAAAAAGAGAATCTTACCTGCACAAGATTGGTAAGTCACGGTCTCCCGATTGTCGGTTTTGCCAGGAGAGGAGGACAATGCCTGCCACACCTTTTTTGGGTTAACAAAATGGGTCAGGCTGCGAAGGGAACTCCACAGGGATACGGGAGAGCTCACCCCAGAGAATATAGTTGCGGTGATGCTCGAATCGGTTGACAAATGGAACCAGGTGTTACATTATGTTCGGGCAGTCCTAAACTATAAAAGGGACTCACAGCAGCCGGGGGCGCTGGAGCTGGGGGATCGCATTTCTGGTACTTCCTCTTCCCCTCTCCCCTCACCCTAGGAAAGGGATCCACCAGCTTGAAGGCGCCTCACGGCGTAACAAAACGAGACCTGGCCCGAAGTAACGTGTCTGGGTTCTCAGGTTGACAGGGGAGGTGTTTGGTGGGTAGTCCACTCGCTTTCTTGCGAACGTGGGAGTCCCACACTCTGTGTATGAATGGCATTCACCTCCCTACCACTAAAAAAAACGGTTCAAGTCAACATAAACGGCAAAGACAGCTGCCATGTCAAGATGTTGGGCATAATCTGGCTTCCCCAAAAGGACAACTTCTGCGTAAAAACAATCCAGCCACGGTAAAGTGACCAAAAGAACAGTGTCCTCTGACGCATCTCTTCGACCCATTAGGAGTAATGAGCCCAGTGGTGAACAAAGCCAAAATATTTCTTGAACCATTATGGAATGTAAAGATAGATTGGGACACAGCTGTACCAATGGAGATGCACTCCTATTGGGTCCAATTTCATGGAGAACTGCAACGCCTTGAAGATATCAAGTTTCCCAGGCATGTATTTTCGGGTAAAAACCCGCGAAGCATTGATTTATATGCTTTCAGCGACGCATCAGAGAAGGCATACGGTGCAGCTATATACTTGCGATCACTGCAAATTGACGGTACCGTGATCATGAGACTGCTATGTGCCAAATCAAAGGTAGCGCCAATCAAGGCTACAAAGATTCCGCGTTTGGATCTTCAAGATGCAACACTCACTACCAAGCTCGCTACTAGGGTCAATAGATGATGTTCGATGCACATTTTGGACGGGCTCTGAAGTAGTTCTTGCTTGGCTGAGGAACGCGTCATCATCATATGTCACCTTTGTTGCAAACCGAGTAGCAGCTATACAGGAGCTATACAGGAAAATCCTGCCACCAACAAATTGAAGAATAATTTTTTTTTGGTTTTATGGGCCGAGATTTCTACATGGCGGTGAAAGCATGTGGCCGAGGAAATCAAAATTTGAAACGAATCTAGAAACGAGGCAAGCAAAGGTGACACTTTAAGTTGCAAATGAAGGAGACATACTGTCTACGATCGATAACCGGAATTCTTTTCAATATTTGCAACGGATTTTGGCTTATATTCTTCGGTTCGTAAATAACACTAGAAGCAGAGGGTTCAAACGCTCATAATACCTAACAGTTGAAGAATTAGATGCAGCCACGGCACAACTTATAAAGGAAGCACAACGCCGAAACTTATCACAAGCGTTAGCCTCCCTTGAAACAACGGCCATAGTAGACAAGCAAAGCAATTTAAGTTCACTCGCCCCCATTCTTGAACAAGAATGGTGTTATAAGGGTTAGAGGACAATTACAAGAAGCTAACATCACATATGATGCAAAACATCCAATGTTGTTACCATACAATGACACACTTGCTCGGCTGGTAATGACAGACATTCATATTAAAATTGTTCACGTTGGATCGCAAGGATTACTTGCTACCACGCGCCAAAAATGTGGGCCTATCAAAGGGAAGACAATTGCGCGGTCAATTGTATTGAATTGCATTCACTGCAGCAAAGCAAAGCCAAAACATTTATCCGATATGATGGGTACATTGCCTGAGAGATGAATAAGAATAAGCCATTCCGAGCAACAGGAGTTGATTTTTGCGGCCCATTTTGGATTCATTACAAAGCTAAAGGAAAGAAGTCTCAAAGTGTTACGTAGCATTATTCGTTTGCTTTGCAATAACTTGACAGCTAACGCATTCATTGGCGCGCTAAAACGCTTTGTGGGCAGAAGTGGAAACTGCCAACATTTGTATTGCGACAACGCTACGAACTTTGTAGGAGCTCGAAACAAACTGGAAGAACTTCGACCAGCCATAAATTCAAGAGAAGCGGAAAAACAAATTAACAAATTCTGCACACTGAGAGGAACCGAATTCCATTTAATCCCACCAAGAGCTCCACATTTCGGTGGACTGTGGGAGGCAGCCGACAAGTCTGCCAAAAACTTGCTTCCTTGTAGCCTAAACAACAATTCGCTGACATATGAGGTGTTGGAGACGGCTATAGTGCAAGTAGACGCGATATTCAATTCACAACCTATCACGCGAATGTCTTCGGATGTCGACAAGAGCACTCTTGGAGGCTAGCATTCTTTGGGGAGTTCCGCCCCCACGTACCCGAGGAAATTCCCGCAGGGGGAATGCCGGTCGACAAGAGCACTCTTGGAGGCTAGCATTCTTTGGGAGCGCCGCCCCCACGGACCCGAGGATATGGGGGGCGCCGTGAGGTTCCCTCCTAGGATGACAGGTAACGACTCTGATCGCACCTCGACTACGCTTTGGACAACGAACTGGAATTGACCCTTTGGGCTGGCGGATGTGATGGTTTGGACCTAGTTGCTTTGCAACGATCATACCGTCTCCGTCCCGGTAAACCCTTGGCAGGCCTCGGAGTACGTTCGAAGTTCGCACCATTGGGTTGGTGGTGTAGGTTCGGTTGAGACGGACTCCCGATTAGTGCTGGTCTGGCTCTGAGCACTTGTCCCCATAAGGGCTTGTGCCGACCCTCGCATGGCCTCCCTGCTCTGTAAAGATAACGATGGGACCAAAAAGGCGACTACAAACACGAACGGAGATAGCGGCTCCGAGGGGGGACCCAACAAAACTGGAGCAAGCAAAATCAAAAGACGAAAAACATCCAAAAAACGAAACAAAAAAAAATAACGACGACGCAATCAGCGGTTGCAGCCACGATGTTAGCAGTACATCGAAAGCGGTACTAACCACGACGAAAGCGAAGAATAACACAATCACAGTGAAGGCAGACGAAAAACGGTGAATAGCAGACAGTTTGGTTCAGACTGAGATTTCTGCGGCGTTCGGGCGCAACAAAAAAATGATGCGAGCGCCAGAGCATCCTATGAAGGATAAACGGGAAACTCTGCAGGACGCTTCAGGTGTTCGAGCCTCGGAAGAAGATAATATAAAGAGCACCGAAAATTCGATTGTCACTGCTGCGATCGTTACCGAAGCGACCGATGCAAGGGTCGCAAATCGCGACATTGCAACGAAAAATCCAGAAGCCAACGAGGAGATTACGGCACTAAAAGCAACGAGTGACCAGACACGGCGTGATTGCACCGCCAACGTCGAAAATGTGGCTCTCTTCCAAGGATGGTTGCATGGTACAATTGCGGCCCAGCGATACGAAGAACAAAGACTACTCCGAAAAGCGGGAGATGTTCTGAAAAGAATACAATCTGCATGCAACTCCCCAAAAATTAGCGAAGCAGCAAAGGTGGGGCTCCTTGAACTAGAGGAGCTCCTAGATCGCATAGGGCACTATCGGAGGAGCTGGTTAAGGGCCGAAGGCAAACAGAAGGCTAAAGAGGCTCTTGAGGCGATATCTAAAGGTGACATGCAGATAGCTCCACCATTAAAAGTCAATAAAAGAACGGCGTCTAGCCCAATCAAAGGAGATCGGGATAAAAGAAGGAAGGACGAGGCACTTGATGGGCGTGGAGCACCAGATCAGGGGTTCCAGACAGTGCTTACAAAAGGAGCGAAAAAAGCCGCAAAAAAACTAATTCAAAAAAAGCCAGAAAGTAAAGTTCGCACGGACACCCAATTAAAAAAAGGACCTGATGCAAAACAGGAGGGACAGAAGCCCCGACGAAGACCCCGGCAGCTGCTCGTAAAGCCCCAAGATGGCCGATCCTACGGGGAGGTGCTGCGGGACATCAGGGGAAACGTAAGGCCCGAAGACACCAATACTACCATTAAAGTAGTACGACCAACGCGGTCGGGCCACAAACTGGTCGAATTCGGAGCAGAGGCCGGCAATAAAGAAGCATTCTGTGACGCAGTAAAGAAAGTCCTCGGCAAAAGCGCAACTATAGCCCCGATGGCAACGATTGAAATACGGGACATTGACTGCGTGACGGATCTGGCCGAGGTAGACGAGGCCATCAAAAGGGAGTTCCCTAGCGTGGGAAGGATCAAAGCGAGACTGACACCAGAAAACAACAGGGGACAACGCATGGCCATAGTTGACTTGACCGAAAAGGACGCCGAACAATTCCTGAACAAGGGCAAAGTACGAATAGGGTGGGTTGTCTGTAGGATACGGCGAAGAGCAATGCCTCTTCAATGTTTCAAATGCCTTGGTTATGGTCACACCACACAAGTGTGCAAAGGACCCGATAGGAGTGTTACAAATGCGGTGAAATGGGACATAAAAGAAAAGAGTGTACGAAGGAGGCACACTGTATTCTTTGCAAGGATGTTGATCCAAAACTTGATTTTGGACACGTCTTGGGATCAGGAAAATACCGGGTGTTCCAGGAACCCCTAGCCAAGGCCAAATCAGAGCTTCGATGACCCGCATCCTGCAGCTACACCTACACCACAGTTCAACCGCCCAAAATCTGCTTGAGCAGTTTGCGAGGGACATGAAAGACGACTTCTTGCTGCTGAGTGAGCAACACCATAGTAAAAGTCCTGCGTTATGGTATTCTGATGAAACTGGTACTGCCGCTATCTGGGTTCGGAACAGTGACTTTCAAGCGGAGAGTTGTGGACGGGGGGATGGTTTCGTGTGGGTTCGGTGCTCAGGGATCACCTCCTTAAGTGTGTACCTAACGCCTAACGAGTCGGTATCATCTTTTCAAGCCAAGCTTAATGGGCAAAGTGCTCGTTGGGGACGACTTCAACGCTAAAGCAATCGAATGGGGCATGCCTCAGACGGATCCGCGGGGAAAACGAATCCTGGAAATGGCGGCCAGGACGGCCCTCGTCGTACTAAACTCCGGAAATACGCCGACTTTCCGCCGTATTGGCTGTGAGGGAACCATACCGGACGTGACATTCGCCTCGGAGTCCTTAGTACGAAGGATACACAACTGGAAAGTATTAGAGGACTACTCAGCTTGAGATAAGTGATGCTGTCTCCCGACGTCCGTGCTCTCGGCCTTCCACAATTGGATGGAACATCGGAAGGGTGGACGTCGAGAGGTTCGTCAAGGCTCTCACAGCGGGTCAGCCGCTGCAGGGAGCTTCGGAGGGGACGGAAGAACTGGCAAGCTGAAGACGTGGTGAACTCTACTATGAGCATAATCACGACTGCTTGCTGCGCTTCTATGCCCCGTCAAAGACCCCGGCACGGCAAGCCCCCAGTGTACTGGTGGTCAACTGAAATCGCTGAAAAGCGGAGGGAGTGTCACAAGCTTCGGCGTGAGGCTCAACGGGTGCGGAACCGTGATAAGGCATGCGAGCAGGTGGCAGCATATAAGTCGGCCAGGAAATGCCTTCGCAAACTGATCAACAGTAGCAAGGCTCGCTGCTGGCAAGACCTAGTGGACAATGTGAACAAGGATCCGTGGGGCCTTGACTACAAGCTGGTCATGGGGAAACTTGGTGCCCTACGGAACCCTTGTATACATGACGCGGAAAAGATGGACGCGATAGTGCGGGGACGGTCCCCCGATTGTCGGTTTTGCCCAGGAGAGGAGGACAATGCCTGTCACACATTTTTTGCGTGTACCAAATGGGCCAGGCTGCGAAGGGAACTCTACAGGGAGACGGGAGAGCTCACCCCGGATAATATAGTTGCGGTGATGCTCGAATCGGTTGACAAATGGAACCAGGTGGCACATTATGCTCGGGCAGTCCTAAAATATAAAAGGGACTCACAGCAGCCGGGGGATCGCTTTTCTGGCAATTCCTCTTCCCCTCCCCTCTTCCGCTAGGAAAGGGATTCCCCAGCTTGAAGGCGCTCCACGGCGTAACAAAACGACACCTGGCCCGAAGTAATGTGTCAAACGGTTCCAGGCTGGGTTCTCAGGTTGGCAGGGGGGGGGGGGGGGTGTTTAGTCGGTAGTCCAGTCGCGCATGGGAGTCCCACACATAAATAGCATTCACCTCCCTACCACAAAAAAAAAATTGGCGAACCGTTAACCAGCACTACCGAATTCACTGAAACCCACAACGAGTAGATCTACATCAACACTGGAAGCGCACTCTTCACCTCAAGAATCAATTCTGGCAGCGATGTTTCAAAGAATATTTAACCGAGCTGCAGTATCGAACCAAATGGAAGCAACAATGACAGAACACCCAGCCTGGCATGATGGTTATAATAAAGTACAGCAATCTTCCGACCATGCAATGGTCTCCTGGTCGCATACTGGAGACTATAAAGGGAAATGATGGTTTAGTCCGAGTTGCAATCGTAAAAACGGCTACAGGTGTTTTCAAAAGGGCAATCCACAATCTTGCTCCACTACCAGTAAAGGTCGACGCAGAAGCGAAGGATGAAACCAACGAAGAAAATATCACCAGTACAGCGTTCCCACACTCTACGATTCAAACAAATACAGACGAAACAACAAGTTCACCCCCAACCGAAGGCCCACCTTCTTTCAAATACCGCGCCGAAGTCAGCTCCCAATCAGCCTATTATTATTCACGTGCCTTGTCTTGCCGGTGCTAGGAAATAATTAGGCAATAATACCACCGTTCAAATCAGCACCTGGTTTGTATTATGAACGAATGGGTTTCACTCACATGTCATTCGACGAATGGGATTTAGTTATTTACTACAATATGACTAACTATTGGAAGGAGCTTGCCATTGTGAATAAAGGGATTGAAAACCTAGATCATCTCTGTAGCAAAATAGTAAAGAAGCATTCCTGTGCACCGACGCTAACTCAATTTGCAAACAGTGTTATGAAATTGACAGAGAACAACGAGTTATTGCGTCAACAAGGCCATGGTCGAGGAAAACGAACCCCTCTCAATATATTCGGTAACGTCGCTCATTCGCTATTCAGCATTTTGGATGATGAGTATGCGGAAAAAATGTCAGAGATGATAAACTACCTTCAACAAAATGACAGATACTTGCTAGAACTACTGAGGAATCACACATCGATAATCGATTGCACTACAAATATCATGAAAGAGTCGCATAAATCAATTGAAAAACGGGTAAAGAACTAGAAGAATACCTCAACCAGACGCCTAATACCATTAAAAGAATAAACCAAGAGTTCCATCAAGAAAAAATAACTGAATACTTCAATACTTTAGCAATTCGGTTAATATTGATGATATCACATTATCAAAGGGCACAATCGACACCTCTAGAAGTGAAAACAAGGGCTCATCACGGGAAAGTCAATCCGCAAGTAATAACTCCAAGACAGCTACGAGACCAGATAATTATGATTAAAGTGCACCTCCCACCAACTTTGCGAGTACCTGGAGATCATGGTCACTTAGCAAAATTATACAGAATAATGTCCATAGAAAGCAAAATGTTAAGCGAGCAAATGATTTTGTGGGGGAGAACAAAAAGCTGCGCCGACTAGTGCAGGAATGTGAGCTAGGAGACAACAAACCGACGCAACTCCTACGCCAAATGAGAGATTTGGCTGGCGGCGCGATGAACGACGAGGCAATTAAGTCTTTGTGGCTAGAGCGACTGCCCAGCGGCATCCGTGCGGTGGTATCGATCGCGGAAGGAAATCTGGATCGGTGTGCGCAGCAGGCCGACAAAATGATGGAAATGGGGAATTTTGGCACCATATCATCTATTCAAGGCAAGACAGAACAAGCGACGGCACAGCCAAGCGAACTGCGCCGAACTGAGAAAAGAAATTAGCGAGATCAGGGCTCGTCAGCATCAACTACGCGGGCGTTCACAAACACCCTTACGTGACGACAAGAGACGCAACCGCTCCAAAAGCCGCGCGGAAAGGCACGCGCTCTGTTTCTACCATCATCGATTTGGTGCTAACGCTAAAAAATGAGCTCAGCCGTGCCAATTCAACAAGTCGGAAAACTAAAGGACGCTTCACTACCGACGGTTGGTGAAGCCTGCAGCAACATGAAATCGAACCGTCTTTTCATCATCGAAAGAGCGTCACGACTAAAATTTTTAATTGATACTGGCGCAGATTTTTCGATTTTACCTGTTTCATCTGTAGGTAAGAAGTTGACGCCAGCAACAAATACGCTATTCGCCGCGAATGGATCGCAGATCAACACATACGGCAACAAACTATCTGCAGTAGACTTCGGACTACGAAGGAAATTCGAGTGGAGTTTTGTAATCGCCGATTTCCTTGGAAAATTCGAACTACTGGTCGATGTCAAGAACAAACTACTCATCGACAAGCAAACGAAGCTACAGACTCAATGCGTTGCTGAATTCATCAACCACGAGCCAGTTTTTTCTATCAACAGCGACAATAAGTTCAAGTTCAAAGAATTGACGTCGCCAACATCATACGATAGCACACGGAAAACAACAGTCCGCCATCAAATCACCACCGGACAACCAGTGTTTTCACGTCCACGCCGCCTGAACGAAGAAAAATTTAAAATCGCCAAGAAAGAGTTCGAGCACATGATAAACCTGGGAATATGTGTACCATCAAAGAGCGAGTGGGCTAGTCCACTCAACATGGTTTCAAAAAAGAATGGACTATGGCGACCATGCGGTGACTACCGCCGACTCAACGCTCAAACAGTTCCAGATCGTTACCCGGTCGCGCACATTCAGGATTTCGCTCAAACATTCAACGGCAAGAATATCTTTTCGACACTCGATTTGGAAAAAGCCTATTTTAACATTCCAATCGCCGAGGAAGATCGAAAAAAGACAGCAATCATCACGCCGTTTGGATTGTTTGAATTCAACCTGATGACATTCGGCCTATGCAACGCAGCACAAACGTTCCAAAGATTCATGGACCAGGTGCTATTCGGCCTAGAATTCGTGATCTGCTACATTGACGATATATGCATCGCATCGAACAACGAGGAGGAACGCTACCAACATGTGCGAATCGTTTTGCAGCGCTTGCGTGAACACGGACTCAAAATCAATGTTTCGAAATGCGTATTCGCACAGGAGGAGATAACATTTCTCGGCCATCAAGTCAGCGAAAAGGGCATCCGTCCGCCAAATCATAAAATTGAAGCCATCATCAATTTCCCAAAGCCGAAGGCAGCGAACGAACTGCGCAAGTTTATTGCAATGTTGAATTTTTACCGGCGTTTTCTCCCTAGAGCAGCAACAAAGCAAGGACAATTGCAGAAATTAATTAAAGGGAACAAGAAAGGTGACAAGTCACCTGTGATATGGACCGATGATGCCGAGAAAGCATTTGACGAATGCAAACAGGCATTAGCGAACGCAACAACTTTAGCACATCCAGTCCCCGACGCCAAATTGGTGTTACACGTGGATGCCAGCAATTTTTCCGTTGGTGCAGTCATCCACCACATAAACCGTGGACAACTCGAGCCACTCGGTTTCTATTCGAAGCGTATGACCGATACACAGAAGCGTTATAGCACCTATGACAGAGAATTGCTTGCAATCTTCCAATCGATAAAACATTTCAAACATATTATCGAAGGAAGAAAGTGCACGATTCTGACTGATCATAAACCGATAACTTTCGCTTTTAAACAGAATCCGGACAAGGCAACGCCTAGACAACTTCATCACCTGGACTTTATTGGGCAATTTACTACCGATATACGACACATTGCCATTGACAACACCGTAGCTGATTTATTTTCACGCATTGAAGCTATCGACAGCAATGGGCAAATCAATTTCGATCAGTTGGCCGACAGTCAGAAAGTCGACAAAGAAGCAATTGACTTTCAGACGAGAACAGATTCAACGCTCCAGCTGAAATTGATTAACCTTCCAAACGCTTCTGAAACCATCCTTTGCAACGTATCGACAAAAAGCGTACGACCATTCATCACCGGAGAATTCAGGCAACAAGTTTTCGACTCCGTTCATGGCATAGCGCACTCTGGAAAGAGAGCCACAATCAAACAGATTTCCGAACGTTTCATTTGGCCAAACTTGAAGAAGGACATCGCCAAAATGGTAAAAACTTGTCTCGCTTGCCAGAAATCGAAGATCACTCAACACAACGGATCCGCAATAGAAAGCTTCAAAGTTCCCGACAAGCGTTTTTCGGTAATCCATATCGATTTGGTTGGACCGCTGCCGATTTCAAATAGTTTTCGATACTGTTTGACGTGTACCGATCGATTTAGCCGATGGCCAGCAGCGATTCCCATAGAGGACATTCACGCAAGTACAGTTGCCACCGCATTGATCAACGGCTGGATAGCGCAGTACGGCGTGCCATCTCAAATCATCACAGACCAGGGTACACAATTTGAATCCAAACTGTTTAACGAAGTATCACGTATTTTAGGAGCGAAGCATCTGCGGTCAAGTCCAAGACACCCGCAAGCTAATGGTCTAATCGAACGTTTCCACCGTACAATGAAATCGGCTATCAAGTGTCACAGTAACGAGCGCTGGACTGAAATCCTGCCTCTCATCCTGCTTGGTTTACGAAACGTTTACAAGGACGACATAAAAGCAACGCCATCCGAAATGATTTACGGCACAACATTGAAGATGCCCTGCGATTTTTTCGAGAAGGCCAACAATGATGGATTCGACACCGATTTTGCACAACATTTACGCGAATTGATGGAACGGATTCAACCTGTGCCAACGTCGAATCATGCTCCTAACAAAGTATTTGTACAAAAAGATCTGCAAGCATGCTCGCATGTCTTTTTGTGAGACGACCCAGTTCGACCGCCACTTAAAGCACTGAAATGTCATAAATCTCCTACCTCACAGGATCCTCCCGGCCTTTTCCGGGATGTCCTGCTCTGGTACTTTGGGCACCACTCAGCCTCGCCACCTGCAGCTTACCTTATCCGCCTCAAACTCTTTGGACTTGCCAAAAGAAAACACCCAGTTTTGAATTATTTAATATTTATTTGAATTTTGCTTCTACAACTGCTCGGTCGCGTTTAGTAGCGCGTATACGATCCTTCACCTCCTTCTTGATCTTGCGCCGCAGCTCCGTCACCTTCTGCTGCCACTGAGACCGCTCCGCTATCGTGGTCGAGATGCGTGCGAGCCGCCTGTATTCGTGGAGCTGCTGCTGTAACTGCTCCCGTCGACCGCCGCGCCTCCGCTTGTAGTTGGCTTCTCGGGCGGAGGTATCCAGCGGCGCCTTCAATCTGGCCAAGTACTCCTCGCGGGTGGTGGGCCGTGGACCTGCCCTGGCGTTTTCCCGGAGTGCCTCCTCCAGACTCTTCTTGGGTGAACGATGGCGTGCACCTGGGCTGCTTGCTGCGGTCACTCCGGCTGCCACTCGATAGATCGGGATACACACGCTGGCGAGCGCTGGTCTTGCTGGGGTGCTCCTGTCCTCCTGGGCACGGCTTCTGACTATTCGCCTTGCTCGGCACGCTTCACCCGTGCGTTTAGCGGTGTCTTCACGGACGGAGGATGCCTAGAAGAAAGCGGAAGTTAGTCGATGGTGGCTACGCAGCGTAAAAACGCATCCAAGCCGAATGAGGTTCGCGGCTCAAGCCTACACCTCACCATCTAACTGATGTGATGATTTCCTGCAATTGCACCGGAACTAGATGCACTTTCTGGCTTCGCTGTTGACTTCGCGGCGAAATACACCTCGCGTACAGTTCTGTAACCGCTGTTATTACTACTCGCCGTTTCTCGCTCGATCAATTGTCTTTTAAACGATTCATGCGGCCTCAATTCGCCCAAAATTCGCTGAGTAGTTGAAACGTGCGTTCTCGTTCCACGTAAACTTCTTCCTCCGCGTCCTTCTCACTTGCTCGCATGGTGAAGCTTTGCGGCGAATTGGAGAAATGGTTTGAAGGCAGGGTTTAGCACAGTGTCACTCCGCTGGAAACACACCCCGAAGCTTCTCATGTACATGGTCGTTGTCGTTGCTAATGTTATGAATTATGAAGACTTTTCGCTTGCCGTTGGTCGACAGGTACATGCTTTGATGACAATGGGCGTATGTGCTTGACCGTATAACACTTGGCGTAGCTTGTCGATATTTCTATAAGCACACCCCGAAGCTTCTTATGTACATGGTCGTCGTCGCTAATGTTATGAATTATGAAGACTTTTCGCTTGCCGTTGGTCGACAAGTACATGTTTTAATGACAATGGGCGTATGCGCTTGGCCGTATACACCTGGCGGAGCTTAGACGATTGACGACGTTGTATACAGCATAACATTTCCTCCGGCGGATTTGACTGATTTACGTACTTGGAGAGTGAAGTAAATCGTTGTTCCGTTCCAATGATGCGAATTACTTAATGCGTTAGTTGTACTTTGCGCTGTTAAGGCCATTACTATTGTCCGCTGTACTTCTCACTGCCTATTGTTGATTGTTGTTTTGCTGCTGGTTCTTGATTAACATACTTAATTCTACCGTTTAATTTCGTGTATCTTGAACTCCTAATTTACGCTACTTAACATGTTATGGCATAATACAACGTTACAATTGAAAACTACTTCATTTTTGATTTTATATCGTTACGGATTCATGATTTGCTTGCCTGAGTCGCTAATCTGTACGGTTACGTTTTTACTTGATACTAACATAATAAGTTAATTATAAATTGATGTTTTGTCTGATACTTAGTATTTCTTTTGATATAGTGAGCTAAGATCGCTTTTGGTTCTACATAATCGTGGATTGATAATGTATATATATATATATATATATATATATATATATATATATATATATATATATATATATATATTTTTTTTTTTTTTTTTTTCTTTAAAAGCCGTCGGGCCTTGCTTAGTTGTGTGAGCAGACGCGTTTCGACTACTTTGAGTCATCTTCAGTGTCTGACTCAAAGTAGTCGAAACGCGTCTGCTCACACAACTAAGCAAGGCCCGACGGCTTTTAAAGAAAAAAGAGGATTGGCCTGCGGATATCAAATAAACAAAGTTATTGACTATATATATACATATATATATATATATATATATATATATATATATATATATATATATATATATATATATATATATATTTTTTTTTTTTTTGATTGTTTATCAGTATAATTATTCACAAAGGTTTTTGTTTGATACAACTTTGAGCCAAGCAGGTTCGTGTTTGGTTTGATTCTATACAAGCATAAATTCACAGCTCAATATTTCATTTGATTGTATACAATAATGGAATAATGTTACGTTTGATTCTAATGTTGAAGAATATACTGAACATTTCTTCCGGTCCTAAATCGTTTCTTCTTGGGAATAAAACTATTATTTATATAAAATTATTTTTCATTTGAGGGATGCCGGAATTCAATATTTCTTTTAATTGGCTTTACTTTATGAGACAGTAAATTTTCCTTTAACTTCCATATTTACTGCCGATTTTTCTTTAAATCAGAATTGTAAATTATTGGTTTACCTTTTTGTGCCTTACTAGGCTGTAGTACAGATGTTAGCAAATTAGCGTTAGTGAGGATGTAATGTGAACGGTGCAGGTACAATGGCACTTATTATTTTCTTCTTTTCCTTTTCTTTGTTTTGGTTTTGTATTTAAATTCATTGCTACTTTCAATTTCTATTCGATTAACGTTCTTATATTCCTACTATTATCATTTTTCTTACTGTTTCTTCTTTTTTTTTTTTTACTTTGAATATTTTAGTTTCTACTTATTAACTTTAATAATAATTGTTTACATAATCGTTTCTTATTGCTTTTAACATTACTTTAGTTTTTAATTAATTTTATTTAATACGATTACTAAGCTTTCTTAAAGTTCTACATATTAATTATTGTGCCAATAGTTTAGTGAAAAAAATTTTTTTTTGTTAGTATGTAGGCGGAACGTTATGAATTAATTTTTAATGGGATGGAATGTGAGGATACTTAGTGGGGATAGAACGTCAAGCTTGACGGCATTCTATTCGCCCATATTCGTATGGTTGACAAGATTATTCACTCCAATCGCTTAATTAGCTTCGGACTTATTTCAGCCGAGCGAAAAACTTTCATTGTGGTGGCGGCAAATGCTACCTTATCAAAGCTTCCGCATGGGTTTCCATCGGGATTGGGAATTTTGTCAGGTACGCTCGCTTACTTGCTTCATATGGTGTGATAATGATCAGGCTTTGGGCTGAACAGTTCGCACGATCATTAAAGTTCGTTATCAGGGAATAACGTACTGCGCTTATCACTACATATGTGCGAATTGGATCTGGCGAGTCGTCGCAAGAGACCATAGGTAAATTCACTGCTAGTCAATTGTATCTTTCTGAAGGCATTAGCTTCGCTGCCGAAATTATGGCTTTATGCTTATCGTGTGCGAGGTGCAAGAAAACAAATCAGTGCACAGCTGTTACTTGATTAGTAATTGTTAGTTAGTCGGATGTTTATTATAGGATTCTACAAAGTTATAGCATTCTTTGTCTGAAATTCGGGTTTTTTTTTCTTTTTTTTTTTCACGTACCAGCGTCTTGTTTGTTTATATCATTTATTATTATTTCTGTAATATATATTTTTTTATTTTGTTTTTGCTTATTTTTTTTGTTATATTATTATTTTTTTATTTTGAACTCAGCCCCCCTTTTTTTTTTGGTTTCTTTTTGGTTCTTTTTTTTTAAATTTTTTTTTTTTGTTTCTTATTTTTTCTTATGTTCTGTTTTTCCATTATTTTTTTTTCCTGCTATAACTAGACTAGTTGAAAGGAACGGGTGGGATGATGCATGGAGTTTTGGGGCTGGGTACTATGTGAGGGATTGGGTGCTTGTGCTTTTGGGCTACGCGTGTTTACAAGCCGCTCTTTGCGAACCACGGAATTATGTGAGTTATCAGTTGTTAGCGATACCGGTGAAACTCGCTGACTTGCCTCCCCAGTATGGATTTGCAAGGCAAAACCAGGGTTCGACACCTCTGTAGAAACTCTATTGCTTAAACTCGTCCGACACCGCCCCTTAATGCGTTTGATCAAGAAATATATTGCCATAAATAATACCGAGACCCCCGCCAGGCTTGCCGAGGCCGTGGATAGATGCACATGCCTTCTGGCCGTCTCACTAAATTTGATCCGCTCGAGGTGCGAAAAGATTTCATCGAGGCCGTGGGAGCTAGCTGAAAAATGAATGCCTCCGTTGTTGCTCGCTATTAGCTTTGTTTGCGGTATGCTGTGGTTACCCCCCAGAACAGCGACGTCCAGCTCCAAAATTCTCGAGTCTACTTCAGGGAAATACTGCTGTTGAATTATATCGAACGGGTGAGTACTTTCTGCTTCATAATGTATGGTCATTTCGTTAATCAGAACTGCGCAGGGGAGATGGAGAGTTAGGATTCCTTGACCAATCAGTTTGTGTGTCGTGATGCTAGCATCGCAGCGGATATGAATGGGTGTTTCGTTCGGTAGAAAGTATATCCAACTGTTCGGTTTACTTAGCTTAATGAGGGAATCTGTTATTGAAGTACTAACTCGAAGAGGTAGTTCTAACTTCAGATTGAGTGGGTTGTGCAGAAGTGAAATTATTACATTCTCTGAAGGTGGGGATTGAATAATCGGCGTAGTTAATGGGGCCACATATAGGTCTCCAGGTTGTGGATGTTTAATTTTCTTGTGATTAGAATTATCGGTTAGAAGCAGAAACTGTTGAGTTGTGATATCACCCGCTATAAACGAGTATTCCACAGTGGGTAACAGAAATAGGGTCCTGTTAGTTTTGATGGGAAACAAGTGTATTTGATATAGTCTCATTAAGAGTAGTTGGAAAAGCGGGAGCGTAATTATCACTACCAGCTTGGTCTTCCGTCTGAAATACCGTAGTATCGCCGTCTGTGCAAGTATTTCCTCACAAAATTCGGGGCAACTATTGCCCGGTTTAACATAGATTTCGTGCAATTTTTCGCTAGAGATTAACAAGCGATGAATTCTGTTGCTTTGAACTGCCACAGCTATGTCAATCAAGGTGCGCTGCCGCATCTCGATCTCCATAAGCTGCGCTAACAGGGATGTTAGAACTACATTCCTCCGTTCTGCTGCTGACAGTTTATCAGTCATGAGCGAGATTTCTTTCATCTGTAACCCGAGTTCTGTTTGCCTGTTAATCACATCTGATAGCGGTTTATGGATTTCCTCCAAAGAGATATTCACAATGCTAATCCTTTGTTTTTCCAATTTAACTAATTCCCTTTCCTTGTCCTCCAGGTTATCTAGCCGACTGTACAACTCCTTTTCATTCTCATCATCCATGGTGCCGAATAGCGAATGTAGCGCTCTTCCGACTCCATCAATGAACGACCTTTTGGACCTTTTAGGCATCAGTGACTCAAACAGAGCTCGAGAGCGAAACTTCAGATTTTCCACTAGACTATGGACGTGCCTTAATTGCTCCGCACATCCCAAGCCCTTCTCAGCACAAAGCATCTTAACGAGGTGTTCGGCTCGTTCGGCCACTCCTATTTGATCCTGAATTTCCCCTAGATTAATCTCCATCACTACATTCCAGCTACTGTGATAGCTCAACAGACCACCTACATCTTCAAATAGTATTCCTGTGTTCGCTATGCTCTCCAGTGAATACGGCTTCAGATCATTGTTCGGAGTTGCCAAAACGCCAACGCTGAGCAGGCCTAGGATAACTATGTCGATGAACATTACTAGAAATAAAAAAGAAAAGAAGGGGAAGTCAGAACAATTTATTCATAGTATGGTTTAAGTCGATTGTTATGAACATTGACCAGTTTTTTCTTTATCGCAATCGTGGTGTTGACGGGGGAAGTATCGGCTTTGACCTCATATGGTCCTACCCATACCTGCACGAGCTTGTGTTTACAATTCTCATTTTTCAGCAATACCTTGTCCCCTATATGGAAAGTAACCGGTCTGACGTTGTTATCGTAATGGACCTTGGATTTTACCTTACTCTCCAGTAGATTCTTACGTGCCAAGGTATACATCTTTTGTAATTTGTGCTTTAATAATAGATAATAATTTTCATGGTCATAGAGAGGAGCTGGCTCCCTCTTTAAGTTCGACGGAACAACTGCCGTGAATCCATAAAGACAGTCCATTGGTGTGAGTTTCGTGCTATCGTGTTCACTGTTATTGTACACGAACGCGGCCGTACGCAAAAACTGATCCCAAACCTGCGGATTATCATCCACCATGGATCTCAAATATTCCACAAGGGGTCTATGGGCTCGTTCCAAGACTCCATTGGATTGTGGATGATAGGCGGTAGTTTGCATTTTCTTTATATTTAATAGCCTACATACTTGCCTGAATACTTTCCCTACAAAATAAGCCCCCTGATCGGTAACTAGCTGCTTCGGTATTCTATACCTAGCAATAATCTCGTCAAAGAACACTTTGGCTACTGTTTCCGCCTCAGCGTTCGGTAAAGCGTACCAATCCACAAATTTTGTTAAATTGTCCTGAAAGGTCAAAATGTACTTATTCCCAGAAGTTGTCTCAATGAGGGGCTCCACGATATCCAGATATACTTTATCAAATGGTTTCACCGCTATGTCCGTGACAACCATTGGCATGCGATGTTGGGGAGAAGCCTTCATAACTTGACATTTCTTACACGTCCTCACATATTTTTTAATGTCTGATAGCATATTCTTCCATTTATACTTCTTGCGAATCTTCCTGTAGGTTTTCGCAACCCCCTGATGCCCTCCAAAAGGAGAATCGTGAAACTCCAATAAGACCGCCCTTATCTCCTCTGGTGAACCGAGGGTCAGGATATCAGGTTGTACCGCGGGTTGCGGAGAGACAAACTTAATTGTTTCATCACTATCAGCTGCGTAGTTACCAATGTCCTCCTGGGGCTCCTCCTGGGGCCCTCCTAGTATCGGGCCTGTACAGGGATCCTCGAAAAGTAAGCCAGATAAATTCTGTTGCTCCGGCGTGGATTGTGGGAGCGAGGACTCCATCGACCCCTCCGTACCGTCAGTGGTAATACCATTGTCTTTCCGGCCACCCCCTGGTGCCGGCTCTGCTGAAGAATCTTCTGGAGATTGATCAGGTAATCCCCGCCGCTTTTGTGCTCTAGTGAGGACATTACACTGATATTTATTACCTGCCTCCCCGGCAGAATCCTGGGGAATCCTACTCAAAGCGTCGGCATTAGTATTGTACTTGCCCGGTTTATACTCAATGTGGTAATCGAACTCCGACAACTTATGGTGAAACCTTACCAACCGTGTGGTAGGATCTTTCACGTTAAACACCCCCTTTAGGGGTTTATGATCTACACGTCGTCCTTGTAAATAACACCTGAAATTTTTAGCGGCCCAAACCATCGCAAGTAGCTCCTTTTCAATTGTAGAGTAATTCCTCTCCGCTCTATTCAGAGTCCGACTTGCATAGGCTATGGGGTGGTCCTTGCCAATTTCTCCCTGAGATAAGACGGCCCCCAAGGCCTCGTTACTTGCGTCCGTGGTGAGATTAAATGGCTGGGAAAAATCAGGATACGCCAGCAATGGTGGTTCTACTAGCGAATTTTTCAGCAATTGAAATGCCTCCATACACTTATCCGTCCATGTAAACCGAACATCCTTCCGCAATAAATTTGTAAGAGGCTTGGCTATCTTCGAGAAATTGGGAATAAACTTCCGGTAATAATTGACTAGTCCTAAAAAGGACTGTAGCCTGCGCACCGTCGTAGGGACGGGAAAATCCCGCACGCAGCTAGTCTTACTTGGATCTGGCCGCGCACCCGTTTGTGAGCAAATATGTCCTAAATATACCACCTCGGGCCGTAAGAACTGACATTTCTTCGGTTGGAGTTTCAGGTTGTTTAGTCTCAGCCTAACAAAGATTTTCCGTAGTTTATCGATGTGATCCCTCAAGTTTTTCCCATAAACCACTATGTCATCCAAGTACACAAAACAGTCAAAACCTTGTAAACCCGTTAGTATGTAGTTCATTAGCCTCTGAAAAGTGGCTGGTGCCCCCTTCAAACCAAAAGGCATCCGCTTAAATTCATAGTGTCCATAACTAGTGCTAAATGCCGTTTTCGGCCGATCCTTTGGGTGCACCAAGACTTGATGATAACCGCTGGCCAAATCCAACCTACTGAAATACCGTGAATGCCCCAACTGGTCCAAAATATCCTCTATACGGGGTAATGGAAAAGCATCTCCTATAGTTTTCTCATTCAGTCTCCTGAAGTCAACGACTACTCTCCATTTCTTGGCTCCGTTGGCTCCAGCCTTCTTGGGCACAACCAAGAGGGGGGAGTTCTAGGGGCTCTTGCTCGACTGGACAATATCGCTGTCCAACATCCCCTTGAGCTGCTCATTAATAATGTCCTTCTGGGGCTGACTCAATCGGTACATTTTCTGATTTATGGGTGGTTGGTCCATCATCAATGGAATCTCATGCGTTATAGCCTCCGTATAGCTCAACTTATCCCCCGGTAGGAAAAAGATGTCACTAAACTCCTGACATAACTCAGTAATAGCAGTCCTCTCTTCGGAGTTGATATGTTCATAAAGTGTGAGCTCCTGTCTCAACAATGCATTACGCTTAGCATCAGCCGAGGGAAGCTGATGCGCTGATTTAGTACATTTGTTCCCTAACCGATCATTAGCTAACTTCTGAGTTCCTCCCCCAGCTGATACTAAACCACCTATCTGTTTCACGAGGGGACCCTTGTAAGACGCTTGACAGGCTTCCACCTCCTTATTCGTATCCTCTAGAATATCAATCAAATACTCATCCAACTTCTTAAGCTCCAAGACAATCTCTTTAAGTGCAACTGACGCCTCACTCGAGTTCATTAACCCTATTACAGGGCGGACCGGATCTAGAAGAGCATTGGCTAGGAACACGCCATCCGCTATTGAACTTGCGGTACAAAGCATTTCCTGATCCAACCGAATCGGTACCTCCACTAGATGTTGTGTCCGTGGCAACAATGTGATAACCCCCTCGAAACTGACTCGATAGATTCCATCGGAACCACTTTGGCTGCTAGGGTGCCCCTTGACAGAACTACAATTCACATCACGAGCCCGGTCTGATAAGCACGCCGCGCTTTGCGCTACCCTCCTGGACAACGCGTATGCGCTATTCGGCGCCTCAACCGAAGACTGATGCAAATCTACTGTTCCTTCATGGCACTCTAAAGGGACCTTGAATTCATTACTATTTGCTTCCGTGCGAGGAAACATCAGTGACTGAACAGGACCTTCTATATTACAATTTTTCGCTAGAAAGTCGTTTCCGAGAAGACCATCATTGAACGCCCCCTGAATTGTGTCTACTACGTGGAAGGTACAAGGAAGCTTGGTGGGGAGCTCGAAGTTGCCTTGCGTAGAACCAAGGGTTTCTCCCTCCCCAAAAGGGCTTGACAAAGTAAGCTTATGACTCACATCTATTGGACACGAATCGCGTATTGCTGATTTGCTAATTATGCTAACCTCTGCACCTGTATCAATGGTAAATTTTGTTTTCTCCTGTTTCCCAATATTCAAAGGCAATGAAGCGGTCACGAGGCTGGATTTTATGTAACTGTTATCTACCGTGTTTCTCCGTGTCACCCTAGATTCAACCTCCCTACTGAGAGGTTGGCTTCCTGATTGCACCGTCTTCAATGTAGCCGAGCCGGGGATTTTCGACTCGACTGCGCCTCGTTTCCCTGTTGCTTGGCTTCCCATCTTTTCTTTTGGAAACACGTGTCAACGCCATGGCCCTTTCGGCCACAGAAATCACATCTTACTTGAATACTGAAAACTCTTGGACCCTCGCTAATAACCGGAGCTGCCGATGTTGGCCTCGCCTTACAATCCTTCTGATCGTGACCATACTCCTTACATGCTGGACAATAAGGAGTATTTTTGCGACTGTAGCAGTCTGCATAAGTGTGACCTCGCTTACGACAAAAGTTACAGGTGATTTTCGGACTCTTTGTAAATTTAGACGGCTTTGAGCCAGAGCTTGGGTCTGGTCCCCTTACTACCTGTGGCTGGAAAGATCCGGCGCCCGGATTAGGTGTATAGCTAACTTGTTGAGGCGTAAACGCCTGTTGGCTAGGTAATCAAGTACTGAAAGTGGGTAGTACCTGTGGTATCTGTGGGTATAACTGCGCCGAATTGCCTTGAAGGAGGAAAACCCCTTGTTGCAATTTTTCCATGTTCAGACCCTTAGTGACTAAATCCTCATCGTAGACGTTTCTAGCGTCAACAAGTACTGACAAAGGTGGGGGTTGCTAACACCACTTTTAAAGGCATTCTTAGCAAAATCCTCCAGCTGTGCGTTCGTGAATTTACTTGCCTCTGATCCATATTTGACAACAGCAGCCTCCTGGCATCGCTTAAGTATTTGCCTCAGACGCGATGTGTAGGACAATACTGACTCTGTGGGGCCTTGTTTGGCTGAGATGAGACCACTCACCAATTCCTGGTAGGTTTCCCTTGGCAAGTAGACCCGATTTAAAAAGTTCCTCAGCTGCGTCTAGAGTTGACGGAAACTGCGACGATATCAGCTGGTAAGCTTCTCCTCGAAGGCGAGTTGGAAAAATCTGCATAAAGGCAACCTTTTCCTGGCTATCCAGACACTTCCAAACTTGCCTGCTGCAGCCAATAAATGTCTGTAGTTCTAAAACTATTGACGAGCTTGGAGCTCCTGAAAATAAAGGAATCATCTGCCCCATCAACTTAGCTACTTTAGCATACTCGGCCATATTGCCTGTAAGGTTCTTAACTTCTGCTCCCTTAACAGTCATACAAACAGGACTAGAATGAGTGGTCTGATCAATGGACGCGTTTGTAGACTCGCTTGCCTCAAACGATAGATTCCAATCGTGGGACGCAATCAGTGTTTTTAATGATTGCGATAAATCGAAAGAACTGGTCAGGTTTAGCGAGACACCGCCGAAGTGTTTAATTTCTTCTTTAAATTGCTTCGTTTGCTCACGGAACTGCCTAATTCGCTCTACGCGATGTGGATGCAACCTATCCACCGTATCAGCTAATTCAAGGACTGTGTCCAATTCAACGGGTTCGGTTTCTCGCTTCACCTGTAGGTTTGAGCTGTAACAAGAAGATTCAGACTTACTTTTTGGGGTTGAGAGTGCTTTACCGCTTCGTAATACGAGCCCGTTGCTTTCCTCTCGAGTTAATTGATGAATTTCTCCTGTTAACTGGTTCTTATTATTCATTCGCGCAAACTAAACAGCAATATTATCTTTTTCTTTAAGTCAATGTACCGGACTTTAATAATAATGCAACCCTCTCTTTGAAAATGAGCTAAGGTCCCTATAGCGCTAACTAGGTGGTTTTGGCTACAAATCCAAGAGTATGAAGCTCGAGCTATCAGGATGCGTGAATGAGTGTGCTTATGTTGAGAGTGTAAGGAAAAGATTCCAGTTCCAAACAATTTATCAATTTAGTAAGTACTATATTGATTACCCCACAGCAAATCGCCGTACTAGAGCTGTTTGGAAACTAAAACCGGCTGCGCCAAATGTAATGTTATAAATCTCCTACCTCACAGGATCCTCCCGGCCTTTTCCGGGATGTCCTGCTCTGGTACTTTGGGCACCACTCAGCCTCGCCACCTGCAGCTTACCTTATCCGCCTCAAACTCTTTGGACTTGCCAAAAGAAAACACCCAGTTTTGAATTATTTAATATTTATTTGAATTTTGCTTCTACAACTGCTCGGTCGCGTTTAGTAGCGCGTATACGATCCTTCACCTCCTTCTTGATCTTGCGCCGCAGCTCCGTCACCTTCTGCTGCCACTGAGACCGCTCCGCTATCGTGGTCGAGATGCGTGCGAGCCGCCTGTATTCGTGGAGCTGCTGCCGTAACTGCTCCCGTCGACCGCCGCGCCTCCGCTTGTAGTTGGCTTCTCGGACGGAGGTATCCAGCGGCGCCTTCAATCTGGCCAAGTACTCCTCGCGGGTGATGGGCCGTGGACCTGCCCTGGCGTTTTCCCGGAGTGCCTCCTCCAGACTCTTCTTGGGTGGACGATGGCGTGCACCTGGGCTGCTTGCTGCGGTCACTCCGGCTGCCACTCGATAGATCGGGATACACACGCTGGCGAGCGCTGGTCTTGCTGGGGTGCTCCTGTCCTCCTGGGCACGGCTTCTGACTATTCGCCTTGCTCGGCACGCTTCACCCGTGCGTTTAGCGGTGTCTTCACGGACGGAGGATGCCTAGAAGAAAGTGGAAGTCAGTCGATGGTGGCTACGCAGCGTAAAAACGCATCCAAGCCGAATGAGGTTCGCGGCTCAAGCCTACACCTCACCATCTAACTGATGTGATGATTTCCTGCAATTGCACCGGAACTAGATGCACTTTCTGGCTTCGCTGTTGACTTTGCGGCGAAATACACCTCGCGTACAGTTCTGTAACCGCTGTTATTACTACTCGCCGTTTCTCGCTCGATCAATTGTCTTTTAAACGATTCATGCGGCCTCAATTCGCCCTAAATTCGCTGAATAGTTGAAACGTGCGTTCTCGTTCCACGTAAACTTCTTCCTCCGCGCCCTTCTCACTTGCTCGCATGGTGAAGCTTTGCGGCGAATTGGAGAAATAGTTTGAAGGCAGGGTTTAGCACAGTGTCACTCCGCTGGAAACACACCCCGAAGCTTCTCATGTACATGGTCGTTGTCGTTGCTAATGTTATGAATTATGAAGACTTTTCGCTTGCCGTTGGTCGACAGGTACATGCTTTGATGACAATGGGCGTATGTGCTTGACCGTATAACACTTGGCGTAGCTTGTCGATATTTCTATAAGCACACCCCGAAGCTTCTTATGTACATGGTCGTCGTCGCTAATGTTATGAATTATGAAGACTTTTCGCTTGCCGTTGGTCGACAAGTACATGTTTTAATGACAATGGGCGTATGCGCTTGGCCGTATACACCTGGCGGAGCTTAGACGATTGACGACGTTGTATATAGCATAACAGCACCGTACGACGGACCATATAAAGTTTTGGAGCGAAATAGCAAAACATTCAAGCTTCAAATTAAAAACCGTGCTACCCGCGTTAGCATCGATCGGTTAAAAGCAGCTTATTTGCCCCTCCAGGATCAACCGACGTCGACGCAAGGGATTCCTAGCAATAACAGCGAGTTCAAGGAAGACACACCAACGTATACGAAAGGCGGAAGAGCCATTAATCTCCCAAAGAGGTTCGTGTCATTCGCAGAATCGTGATATCGCTCCAATGGCTCAACCACTGGCGGGGGAGTACTGTGGCAGTTACATAATCCCTATGTCAACCATACAGCGGCTCCGATGAACATGACATCTCCGCTGCATTGCCCACGCATGCCACAACACAAAACACAACTCACAGCCGCAACAGCATTGCACGTGTTGCACATCAGAGGCGCTGAGATCAATACAAAACAAAAGGTATAAATAGTCAGCACGGACCTCGTCAACTCTCTCTCGCTCTATCGCATCCCACGGCTTCCTCCATAACTTGCACGAAACTACTTATAAAAGAAAGTCAAAAATAATATATAAGATTGCGTCCAAAAAGTTGAAAATGTAAAGATTAAATAAAATGAATATTAAAATAGTGGAATAAAATCAACCTCCATAATTTTCCGAATAAAGCTTCCACTTCTATCGCAAGAAATATTCGAAACCTTGCGAACCGTTCCAGTACCTATATTAGCAAATGAAACATTTTTCACCGTTATTCCATCAACACAAATTCTACTAGTAAACCTACATCGAGATCAATTTTACCTAATGTCCGAACTGGAAATCTCAAATTGTCTTCCTGTTGACTATTTCGAATTCATCTGCAAACGACGGCATCCGATCCATCGATAGGGATCTAGTATCAATCATTGCAAAATGGCAATCTTAACTGAATCGGGCAACATTTCCAGCTGTGAAGTCATCAAAACAAAGGACACCGTAAGGTAGACCCAGCTCTTGAATCCAAATCACTGGATTTACGTAAAAAACCAACCTGTGAGCATCAACATCATTTGTGGAGCGACAATCTCAACTTGCTTGCTATCCGGATCGGGGATTATCAACGCAGCTCGCGGATGCAGCATCAAAGACGAGGTTACTACGTTACAGACGAGCAAAGTACATCCCACGATGATAAGAACGTCCATCGTTCCTTCGCGAAATATTTTCGACCTCATCGAGCTCACTGAAAATTTCAATAACACACGTATGTCGGCCACGTACGAGGATAATTTAGAAAATTATGTTGAAACACTACAACAGAGCATCAACAAGCTGCGAGCCGCCGAAACGGAACTCCCAACAAGCAAGTCAACTCACGTGCATCATTCCACCATTGGATACTTGGGCTTATCAATTTCGGTGGTCTGTTTATTGTACCTTGTGTGGAAATTTTGCAGGAGGAGGGGGGAGGGGAGGATGTTCGCTTATGATAGCGAAAGTTACGAAATCCAAGTAAATTACTTGACCGATAAGTTAAATTCACATGCATTAAAAATTCATATACATCATTTATCACATTACTCACTCGCCCGCGAGCAGAAATTGCAACTCGAGCGCGTTTAACTTTCATGGGAATGTTTTTCCAGCTGAATTCCGCAGAATTATGTGCCGAGTAGAATTTCTTGTGTCACGGAAAATTTAATGAAACGTGAGTTGCAATCTTTGTTCCCATGGGAATAAAATTTTGTTATGAATTTTAGAGTAAGCAATTTTAAAATAAGAAAATGTTGTATTTAAACTTAAGCTTTTGGTAAATAATTTCAGTTGTAGTTTTTTTCGGCGTTAAACAAAGTTTATTTTATTTACTCTGGTGTTTTGCTTTGACATAAAGGAGTCGAAATATTTCTAGCACTGCACTAGAAATATAGCTTTGCTTCCTGCACACTCTGGTGTTTTGTTACGACTTAAAGGAGTCAGAATATTTCTAGTACTGCACTAGAAATATATCTTTGCTTCCTGCACATTTAGTAAAGTACTAAATTGTGAATTGGGCGGTAAGAAAATTACCTTATCGCGGTACAAAAACAACAACAAAAGAACGCTTATAATTATTTACTGAAAACCATAATCTATTGCCTAATGCCAGATGAATGAGATTTACTAATAATCAACGCAGGGATTCTTTCGTATAATAAAAACGTTGTGATCATCTGATATACTTCGGTATCATTTCTTTTCTGTTCATCATGTGGTTTCTTATTTCATAGCTATGACTGTTGAATTCAAAGTTTGTTTTGCTTTGCATATTTTATTGCAACAATATTTGCTGCAGGTCAGCATCGCGTCGCAAATTGCCATGAAACCGATACGAGCATTTCATTGCCCGTATCGACTTCATGGCCACCCATCATGTATGCCACGTCCGCATGTCCATACATTGCATGGTATCATTTGGATTGTGCGAACATCGCAAATTACAAATGATGCAATGATCGTATCGCGCTGTGGATGCATGCGATGAGTGCACATGTACGCACGGTCAGCTCAAATCGTGGGATCGTGAGTGCGTGCGTGTGGTTTTTTAATTTGGCGCGGCAGTCTTGAGTTAGTCTGCATTTGAACGTTGAACGAAAGGGTCGTGTTCTTGTTAATTGTAGTGAGAATTTTTTGATTGTAAAAATTATATTAAACGTGATTTATCTGAAATGCCGTTGTAAAAACTCTTTATTAAATTACAATTTAATAAATGGTGAATATGCCGGGATAAAAGAGTCCCGACACAAAACAATGACTATACGAAAACTATCATTAAATTCTCTTGTTCACAATTTTGTGTGATTTAAAATGAATAAAATATCGATTTTATGAAATAATTTCAAGTATTAAAGAAAAACTAAATATTAAAAATGTGTATTTGTTTTGTCGTTTCAAACTCTTTTAAATGTTAAACAAGAATGTGAATATTATATTATGCTTCTTCTTCACTTGCGTCAATCCTACTTTTTAGGGTATTGTAAAATCATTTAACAAAACCCTACTAAAATCGCGTCCTGTCTGTCCGTCCATCCGTGTGTCACACTACTTTTTCTCGCAAACTAATTAAGCTAGAAACAAAAGATTATGTATGTAGGTGCAAAGTGATGGCCTCTTCAAAGTTTCATCACAAAAAGAAATTTATAAGATGTTAAGGGGGGTCTCCCCATATAGGGGAGTGGCCCCGAAAAATTTGTTTTCATCGCATATAGGCAATATGAGTATAAAATGAAAGGTCTTGATGAGAACTTTTCAAAACAGCTCTTAAAATGACAAGTTTTGCTTTGTGTGGTGCAGGGGAAGGAGAAATGTACGAAAATTTTGTGTCTTTGTTAACAATAGTACATTTTATAAATTTTACAATTTCGCATATAAAATCAAGATGGGACCCTTAAATTTACGAACAGCTACAATTTAAGTTCTTTGTAAGCGATTGGATGTGTTTTGAAAATTTCACAATAATTGAACAATAAACAGCTAAGTTAAAGCCGATTGCAACGGACCTAGACACTACAAATATGTAGGAATTTTGATAAAAATTTTAGAAATGGTTTGTAATATTGATTTGTTATCACGACTAATTAAGCGACGGGGTCAAAGCACTTTAAACAAAACGGCGAAGAATTTAAAAACATAAAAACCATAGTAAATTTTCGAACTCAATTTATGGAATCTGTATATTAGTCAAGTTTTGATATGCAGACCATATTGTTTGATTTACTAATTGTTTTACAAAACCCTTCTGGTAGGAGCACTCTCCTGCTACTTCAACTTGTTTTTGTCTAATTGTTATCTTTATATTTATCGGCGTCTTTGGAATCGAAAGGCTACGTTGGAATGGAGATATTTTTATAAATTTTTATAAACATTTAAAGTTTCGTAAGGTTGATAGCGTACTTTACAATCAAGGTACTGTATTTACTCAAATGGTCATAAATACATTTTCGTAACATCATATAGAACGGTATAGTATTTAATCATTTATGGATTTCGCGTCTTCCCAGTTAAAAGTTAATACTATTTCAATTTATAATTTGAATAGATAAGTGAAATAATTTCCCATTAACTAACTCTGCTTCCATGTAATGAACTGTCAAATTTTTGCTTGTTCTACTGAGAACGACTGCTTTCCCATCCATCCAAGTTATTAAATAAACGATATTAAATTGCTCATATTATTCAAAATAACTACCTTTATTATCATTTCTCGCATTTCTTAAACACTTTGAATATAGGAGATGAGATCTCAATATGTTAAAAATGTTTGGACGTAAAAAGACAGACTCATTATAGTCCACGTGGCTTAGTGGTTAGAGCACTAAGCCTGTAAGCCGAAGGTCTCTGGTTCGAGTTTCGTTGGCGTCAACGAGATTTAGTTCAAGTGATTCTTCGGACGGACTATAAGCCTGTACAGTTATGATACGCACTGGTTTAAAATCAGAACGCATCGCAGCTGGGTGGGCGGACACACGGCCAAAGCATGGTAATGATCATATCACCTTGTGGAGTGCCGATACATTCGATTATGACAATTAGATACTCTAACTATCTCGAAGCGAAGGCCCAAAAGGGGCTGTAGTGCTACAAAAAAAAAGACTCACTAAAATATCTATCCATCTAAATATGAGCTACAAAGCTATGTCTGAGCTTTAACGTTGGTAATTCTCAACATTTGCTTAAGATCTTAACCTTAAAATTAATCAAACCTTGTACAGCTTTCTCTGCTTCACGGCTGGCGAAGGTACTGTCGGTTCACGCGGAGTAACTGAAAGCGGAATGGTCAGAAATGATGGACTAGACGTCAAGGATGAGCTGAATTACTTTTTGTTGAGGTATCCGATGTAACAGCTATTCCATGAATTTGCCCTTATGTACTCGTATCTTCTTCCACTTCAGCATATGAATAATGATCGCCCTGTCCATATGAGTTAATTCGTCTTATGCCTTTTCCACAAACGCTGGTCGTCGTTGATCCTCGTCTGTGAAATTACCAACTAGGTTCGTGCGCCCCACACGTTTATAGGTTTTAAGTCGTTCGCGACGAACGAGAGATATACACTCAATTCAACTTGGACCCAATGCTGTAGCAGGACTACGCAATGCGGAGTATTCACTCTAAAAGGAGGTCAAATTGTTCGGAAACGTAGTAATGTGGTGACTGTCGTCGATCTTTAGGAACTTCGCACAACTCTTCTTGGTTGAATAGAGTGTTGCCCAAGGATCTATCCTTGGTCCAGACCTGTGGAATGTGCCTTACGATGGGCTACTTAGACTGGAAGTGCCAGATGAGTCACGCCTGATCGTGCCGATGATGTTGCGCCTCTCGTCTCTGGGCGCACCGTTGAACAAGCGGAACTTAGGCTAGGTATGCTAATGCGCCGAGTGAGAGACTGGATTACTGCTCGAGTGTTGAGTTTAGCACTGGAAAAAACCGAAGTGGTCATCTAGACAAAAAAGCGAATCTCTAGAGTAAGGATGATCAGTATTGGAGACATATTAATCGAATCGAAGCCAGCGGTGAAATTCCTGAGGCTACTGATCGACTCGAAGATGAGTTTCTCTGAGCAAATCAGGGCAACGGCTGAGAAGGCTGCTTCGGGAGAATCGGCTCTCAGCGGACTTATGGCCGATGTAAGGGGACCCAACCCATCAAGAAGACGCCTCATGATAAGTGCTGCAGGGCCAGTGCTACTGTACGGGGCAAAAATTTGGGGTGCTGCTCTCAGTAAGGAGGTATACCAAAAACGCACTGGTACAGAGAAGACGAGCACTGAGGATTGCATCTTCGTATCCGACAGTCTCTGATTCGGCGGCGAGAGTTATTGCAGGGGTGATGTAGTGAATTATAAATAGTTTCAAAAATGTCCGTAAAGGACTGCAGCGATGGTCTGCTGCCTCGGCAGAAGAATATTGAGATATCTGCCGAGAATGCCCTTGTCTGGGGACGCGTGAATGCGCTGGCAGGCTAGCATTGCGGTGGCGTGGGGCGGGTTCATTCCCCCAGCACAAGGACCCACTACAAAAAATTTCGCACTCACGAATTTCTTGGGGTCGAACAAAACAAGGCAACCGAAATCGCAAAAAGTGTAGGCAACCACACCGGGAGAAAAAGGACTTGTTCCGAGAACAAGTGGAACCTGTAAAAAGGGGCGGACTTAGAGTAACTTCGTCGTTACCCGACGAAGCTCATGACCCACAAATGAGAGAGGGGCAACTGGGTGGTGATAGAGCCCCTTCGCACCCACCCGACTGGATTTAAATCCATATTTGTTGCAGTGGCCAGGTATTCCTCTTCTGAGTGGAAAACTCATACAACTTGACTTGCATAAGCTTTCCCATCAGAAGAGGAGTACCAATTTATGCCATAGAATTATGCAATTCGATTGCATAACTCTATGTCATAAAGAGGCACTCTGCTTGGGCCACTCAACCCGCGACGTCACCTGAACCAAAAAGAGTTTATTTAGTGCCCGATGGCTGGCTCATTTGTGGGGTGGAGAGCATACCATCGTGAGGTGAGTTTAATTATTTCATTCTATATTGAGTTTATGCATGAATAAAATTATTACAAGAGCACAACATTACTCCTATTATCCAAATCCAATCAAACTATTTTCTCAAAAAATGCAAGAATTTAATCCAATAATATTACTATTACTCTATTCAGTGACCAGTAACCCCTTCTTGGAAAGAGAACACAATAATGTAATTCACTTTTGTTGCTTAAACTTTGATACATATAAATGGTTATTAAAACAAATATTTACTAAACAATTTTTAACAAAATAAGGAACGAAAAGGGTACTTACCCACATGTCCGTCGAGCGCTCGATGACGATGCAGGTTTCCAATTGGTCATTTCTATATACATCAAATAGAGGTACAAGTTTCTAAATGTGCTAATATCGTAAATTCTAGTTCTTCGTACACTAATATTTTGCTTTTGCATACAATTCTCTAAACGTACTAATACCGTAAACTCTAATTCTCCGTACACTAATTTTTCGTTTTTGCATACAATTTGTTGCGAATTCCGGCGTACCAACTTCCTCCCATTCGCAACTTCAAATTGCCGCCGTAACATTGTCCCTTTCCTTTGGGCATTCCTACCTTTTCCGCCATAAATTTATTTATTTTTTTTACATGTTTCCATTTTCCCTTTAATTTTTACTCCCCCATCATCACAATACTACCCTTTTTCCTTATTAACAACTACAAAAAATAATACCTACTAATAATTTCAATTTTCCCACTAATAACGTTCCATTTATTAATTCCCACTAACAAAATTTCATTCTATTCATTTTCCTTAACAAAACCTAATTCCTTCCTTAACACTAACTAATTCCATTCCCACTAACAAATTTTATATTTTTATACTAACAAAAATGAATTGACTAACAAAATTCAATCCCATGCCCAAATGAATCATTGAAGTTGCTAATCTGATGAATGGGAGATCGATAAGGCATAGCTCCATTGGATACGTCGCGAGATTCGACCGTGCGACTGCTGGAACCCTGGGTTCAACTTCCCCCGGGCGCACGGAAGCACTCTTTTTTTGGGGTATCGGCAAAATCAATAGTTTTCGTAATGTACTCGTATGTGTGACACTTTACATTCAATCAAGCGATTCTTGGGGATGTAAATTGCCATATATGCAAGTCAATGGAAACTATTGTGATTGTCGATACGGACCAAAAGATGTGTGGGTAGCGGAATCGAAGTGTAATGAACTTCGATTACGTTACCCAGATGCGACAGCGGTAATTGGAAAAGAATTTGGATTGCGGGATCGGATGGGAGAAAGGTGAAATGTGGAAATGAGGTGGTTGGAATTAGGCAGTGAGTATTGGACGTGGAAAAAGAAGGTTGAACGCTTTGGGGAGTGAATTTGTTCGGTTTTGCAAGTCCGTTGGAAGAAAAGTGGAAGTTCTTTGTCCGGAGGAAGAAGAGTTTTTAGTGAATTAGAAGTGGATCTTAAAATTGCGTTTTGGAGATTGAATGTGGGGTTGGGATTTCCAGTGTTGGTGTTGGGTGAATTTTGGGGGAAAATAGTTGAATTTGTATGATAGAACAGAAAGTAGAAAGCTAAGTGACAAAGTGAAACTTTAACGAAGACACAAACTACTTCAAAGAGTGTGGTGAATTAACTGAGAGTTAAATATAATCGAAAGAATTAAGAAGAAGTGAAAAGAAAATCAGGAAGAACGAAAAGACTTTGAATGTAAACAAATTCTAACTTAAAGTGGAAAGAAATAACAATATAGTGCCAGTGTGAAAATTGCAAAAGGTGGCCGTTTTACCATCCCGCTTGAATTTTTATTGTTTTTTTTTCCTTTTTTTTTGGTTTTCAGAGCCCCCGCTTCTTTCTTGGCCTTTCCCCGAGCGCTCGGAGTCTTGCAGGAAAGTAAGTGAGTTTAAATTTATTTTCTTACTTTTTGCATGGTTTTCAAATTATTTGATTTTATTTAGTTTTGTATATTTAAAGTAACATTGATTTTCTCTTTATTGGCTTAAATCCAATTTCGAAGGGGCGGATTTGATTAAAATTAGTTTTTTTCTCTTATTTTTGTAAAATTTGTGAATGGTTTTGTGATATAATTTTTGGATTTCTGTAAATAAAACGGCCATGACACATTAAAAACCTCATTTTCATTTCTCAAAATGACCTCCCCCTTTCCCGTCCTTTTCCCTATGTGCTAGTATTTATATGTAAGGTGGCTCAGCACGAGCAGAGGGTGTCCCGGAAGACCCACGACACGACTGAGCGCTAGCCGGCCTCAGCATGCCACCCCGGGCTACAAACCCCTCTGCTAATTTTTAATGTCTGCAACTGCGGTGACTTCCGTGGTTGCTACATATGGCGCCCAAATTTTAGGCTTTCTAATATGTTTATTTGATTTTGATTGCTTGCTTTTATTATAGTTTAAATTTTACAATTTTTGGTTTGTTGGGCTTGAGTACCTGGAGTGCCTGACTTGAATAGTGGTCTGAGCATTTCAGGGAAATAATTTTTTTTTTGTCTTTGTTAGAATTTTTTTCATGATTGGTTGAGTAATAGGTTTAAAATTTTCAGTTTTGGTATTAAATTATTGATTTTTGGTCACGGGGTTCGCCGCAGTTGCAGTGGCGCCTACTGTGCTGTTTTGTGTTTGATAGTCTCCACCGGCTATAATAGTGGGCATGCTTTAGCAGTGTGGATGTTGGTTGGGATCAACCGAATTTCAAGTCGTTGGCTATATCTCCCTGCACGGGATAGTTGGACTTAGATCCATCTCTTGGAATTAGCCAACGCTTTCGGCCCTTCCATCATCTATCTGGTGGTAGCTTTGGGATATGTGCGGCTCTTGTCCGAGCCATTATGAAGTCCGTAGTATTTCATAATGGTCTCGTAGTCAGCTTTTGAGGTGACAATTGGAGCGGAGTCCGCCTACAAATTCCATTGTTATACCAGGCACTGTTGTGGTTTGTCTGCTTCGTGTTATGTCTAAATTTTAATCACCATCCCATATAATTACCTGTTCTTTTCCTTTTCCATTAATGGGGAGGATCATTTTGAGAAATGAAATCTTTTTATGAATTGTATCTCCATTTCACTTGCTATTACAAGAATCAATATTTTCGATCGTTTCCAATACTATTCCTCTTCACTGCTAATAAATCGCAATAATAACCACCACCATTAATTGTTATTATTGCCATAGTCTGTCTGTCAGTCTGTGGATTCATTTTTATTTAGTATTATCTATAATTTGCGTTAATATTCTTTTTACCTTTTTATTTAGGTAGTAGATTTAGGTTTTTTTTTAATATTATAAGAACCGAATAACCATGCGTCAGCGAACGGCTAGTTGGGATCCAACCTATACCCAACTTGATAGAGAGTTGGAACGGCTTTGCCTATCGTCCAGCCTGCGAGAAGCACAAGACGCACTTCCTCAAGCTGGTGCGCCAAGCGCGGCAGCTACTCCGCCGATGCGGGCACCCGGTAGTTCCCTTGCTTCTTCTACACGGCAGGCGGTGCAAGAAACATCACCTCACGTTACCTTCCGCGAGTCCCGACGTAATGAATTTGCCACGCCGGATCGACTTCCCATCACCAAATGGGGTATCACTTTCGATGGTGGAGTAAATGGCGTGTCCGCCCAGCAATTTATATTTCGCGTGGGCAGCCTGGCCAGCGATTACAACCTGTCAGACCGAGATTTGATGAGGGATCTACATGTGCTTCTGAAAGGAGCAGCACAACAGTGGTACTGGCAGGTTCGTGACATTTTTCGGGAGAATCTGACCTGGCCAAGATTCAAATGCGAGGTGATGGAGCGGTTTTCACCACATCACACTGATGACGATATTCGTCGTACAATGCACGGTCGTCTTCAGCGTCCCGGGGAAAGATTCATCGAATTCTATGAATCCCTGGAAGCACTGTCATTACAACTCCAAGTGCCTATTCTTGATTTCGATCTGCAATGCATCGTATCCAAAAATATGAGCCCACGGCTTCAGGATCACCTGGCAGGTCTGACCTTTCCGTCCACTAGGGAGTTGGTCAGAAGATGCTGTCGCACCGAGGATACGTGGAGGGACGTAGAGTCCCGGCGCAGGCTGTTCGAAAGACGTGCGGTGGGAGGTGTGCATTCCGTACGACTTCCGGAAAACCTGATGGACTGGGACATATACGATAAACCGTATTCTCCGAATTGTGACCAAAATGTCGGTAACGAGGAACCCTTAAATTGGCGAAATGTTCGTAATTCGACAGCATGCGATCTACCAACTCAGCTTGCGCAACCCAATCAATGCCTTCCCCTTGAGACTCCTCAGGTTCAAGCGGTAGCATCCCAACCGAAAATTGGTTTGTCTTCGGACCATCAACAACGAAGACAATTTAGGATATGCTGGAATTGTAAGGATTTAGGCCATAATTTTTTTGATTGTGCTTCCCCCATCAGACACGTTTTTTGTTTTGGTTGTGGGAAGGAAGGAGTTACCAAGCCTCACTGCAATGCTTGCAATTCCAAAACAACCCCGGTGCATAAGGAAATATCGTTTCCTCGGGCAAATCCCACCCAGCCATATGAGCGTGTAGATGTGGCCACGAATGTGGATCCGGAGCTCAGACGTCTTCAGTGACTGACACCTACGTCTATTAATACCCGCATTGCTTTCCCTCTTGCCAACTCTTCTCCCCGCTCCCAACGCCCTGGCACACTTTGTCAGCTAATTTCAACCCACCGCCCACCTGTCCCAGGTAGCTTCCCTGATATCTCCGGAAGTAATGGAAAGGCGGGCGATGATCGTGAGTCACCCGCTAGTTTTAGAGCACGACCTTTTCGGGATCGCTTTCGGAGATCCTGGAGATATTTCTTCGCCAGGCGTCTCTTGAAGCGTGCCTGCGTGGAGTCAATTGTTGCAACTCCTGGCGACAATAGGCCCTACGCAGAGATTTCCGTCAAGGGTCGCAAATTGACGGGCTTGCTTGATAGCGGAGCCAGTGTTAGTATCCTCGGAGCCGGAGCCTTGGACCTGCTGTCGGATTTGGGTTTGCATATGCATACCATGCATGCTCATGTTCAGACTGCATCAGGGCACAAGGATCCAGTTCTGGGATACGTCACCACATTGGTTCAATTTAATAAAACCACTAAATTGATGAGATTCCTGGTTGTTCCTTCCTTGACACATGCAGTGTATCTTGGAATTGACTTCTGGGATCTCTTCAAAATAGCACCAATTCAGGTCAACGCTATCGAAGCCGCCTCGGAACCTCAGAGCCCTGAATTTCATCTACTGTCCCCAAAAGATCAGCAACGACTGGACTTAGTCAAACAACAGTTTCCGTCGTATAATGAGAAAGGCTTGGGTAGGACCAGTCTCGTGTCTCATCACATCGACACTGGTTCTGCTCGACCCATTAAGCAGCGGCATTATGCTGTCTCGCCGGTTATACAGAAACTGTTGTATGACGAACTCGATCGTATGTTGTCTTTGGGGGTAATAGAGGAAAGTCAGAGTTCGTGGAGTTCGCCTGTGACCCTTGTCAGGAAACCCGGCAAGGTGCGTTTGTGTCTTGACGCTCGACGCCTCAACGAGGTGACTGTTAAGGACGCCTATCCGTTGCCACTGATTGAAGGTCTTTTGGCACGGTTGCAGAGTACCAGGTTCATTACCAGCTTGGACCTGAAGGATGCCTTTTGGCAAATACCATTGGATGAGGCAAGTAAGGAGAAAACGGCTTTTACTGTCCCTGGCAGGCCCTTGTACCATTTCAAGGTCATGCCATTCGGTTTGTGTAATGCTCCCCAAACGATGTGTCGGTTGATGCATAAAGTAATACCGCATGAGCTGCAGGACAAGGTATTTGTTTACCTAGATGACCTGCTTGTTACAAGTTCAACATTTGATGAGCACTTGGAGCTCCTGAGTACTGTTGCAAAACTGCTCAGGGACGCCAACTTGACCATCAATGTTGAAAAAAGCAAGTTTGTCAAGAAGGAGATCAAATATCTTGGCTTCGTAGTGAGTGATGGTATCCTGCGCACCGACCCGGAGAAGGTTTCAGGTATAGTCTCCTATCCTGAATCCCGAACGGCCAAAGACGTGAGACGGTTCATGGGCATGGCAGGATGGTATAGGCGTTTTATTCCAAACTTCGCCTCGGTTACGGCCCCTCTAACGGATTTGCTAAAGGGCAAACGTGCCTTCAAGTGGTCTGCTTCCGCCAATAGTGCCTTCAATAAAGTGAAGCAATTGCTGATTTCTGCTCCAGTGCTGGCTAACCCTGACTTTACGAAGCACTTCTATATCCAGTGTGACGCAAGTACAGTGGGTATTGGAAGTGTTTTGTTCCAGAAGGACGATGAGGGTGGAGAACATCCAATTGCATATATGTCGATGAAGCTCAACGCTGCGCAACGTAACTATAGCATTACTGAGTTGGAATGCTTAGCTGCGGTGCAGAGTGTAAAAAGATTCAGGGCATATATCGAAGGGTTGCCCTTCACCATCATAACCGACCATGCCAGTCTTAAATGGCTGATGCAGCAGTCGGACCTTTCTGGTCGATTGGCTCGCTGGAGTCTGAAATTACAAGGGTTCAATTTCCAGATTGAACACCGGAAAGGTGCTCTTAACGTTGTACCGGATGCGTTTTCGAGATCTTGCTCGCAGGACGAGCGGGTGGCCTCGCTCATTGCTTGCCTCCCGGAGCACACACATATTGATGGTTTGATACCTCAGTCTGCGTTTCAAGAGCCCGAGTACGAACATCTCAAGGAGCAAATCCTGAAGCAACCTGATAAGTTTCAGAATTTGCACCTTGCTGATGGCCGAGTGTACATCGGTTCTGGTTCCCCTGTAACGCTGGCTACAGATATCCCCCGAATAAAATTATGGGTTCCTGAGGGCTACCAACAGGCTCTTATAGTGCGAGCTCATGATGATCCCCGGGGCTCTCATTGTGGAATTCGTAAGACCACGGAAGTCTTACAAAGATATTATTATTGGCCTCGTTTGCGTCAAGATGTTATTCAGCACATCCAGGGCTGTTCAACATGCAAACAGGTCAAGCCTTCGAATTCCACTTTGAGACCTCCTATGGGCGCATCACGAGACTCGACGAGACCTATGCAGCGCCTGTTTGTGGACTTCATGGGTCCATACCCTCGTTCAAAATCTGGGAACACTCAATTGTTTGTGGTCCTGGACCATTATAGTAAGTTCATATGGCTCAAACCCATGGCTAAAGCCACTGCGGAATCAGTCGTGCGATACTTGGAGCGCGAAATCTTTTTGACCTTCGGAGTTCCCGAATGGCTTCACTCGGACAATGGTGTGCAGTTCGTCTCCAAGGTATTCGCTAAGCTTATGAGTGACTATGGGGTGCAGCACTGCTTCACTCCATACCATTCCCCGCAAGCGAATGCCTCGGAGAGGTCAAACCAGTCGACATTGAACGCCATCAGAGCCTACATAGGGTCCGATCATAGCAGGTGGGACGAGAATCTTCCGGAATCGTGTTTTGCCTTCCGCAAGGTGATTCATGAATCCACAGGATTTTCGCCCTACTTCCTCATGTTCGGATACCACCC
The DNA here is from genome assembly GCA_963969285.1 of Odontomyia ornata. Taxonomy (NCBI): domain Eukaryota; kingdom Metazoa; phylum Arthropoda; class Insecta; order Diptera; family Stratiomyidae; genus Odontomyia; species Odontomyia ornata. The sequence goes on along the minus strand of OZ017740.1, from coordinate 240,480,542 downwards.
TATCCAGCATGGCACTGAGTACGCCCTCCTTAGAAGCTTGAACGCTTTTGAGGATGGAGAAGTACAGCTAAGTTCAAACAGTGATCGTCTGCGAGCTGTACAAGACCGTGTCCGAGCTAAGCTGACCGAAGCCTACCGGAAGGGAGCTCAAAGTTACAACCTTCGGGCTCGCCCCCGTGAGCTACTTCAAGGTCAGAAAGTTTTCGTGCGGAATTTCGCCGTGAGCAATGCAGCCGATCGTTTTGCAGCTAAATTCGCTCCTCGATTTGTTCCTGCAGTGGTTCGCCGCCATACTGGGCAAGTTACTTATGAACTTGAGGATGAATCCGGTAAGCTGCTTGGGACCTTTCACGCTAAAGACATCCGATCCGATTCATAGTTACCCCTGCCGACATTCTTTGTTTGCCCGGCTGAATGAGACACTCAGGGTCTGGGTCGTCCCCACGATTGTTGCGAATTCCGGCGTACCAACTTCCTCCCATTCGCAACTTCAAATTGCCGCCGTAACATTGTCCCTTTCCTTTGGGCATTCCTACCTTTTCCGCCATAAATTTATTTATTTTTTTTACATGTTTCCATTTTCCCTTTAATTTTTACTCCCCCATCATCACAATACTACCCTTTTTCCTTATTAACAACTACAAAAAATAATACCTACTAATAATTTCAATTTTCCCACTAATAACGTTCCATTTATTAATTCCCACTAACAAAATTTCATTCTATTCATTTTCCTTAACAAAACCTAATTCCTTCCTTAACACTAACTAATTCCATTCCCACTAACAAATTTTATATTTTTATACTAACAAAAATTAATTGACTAACAAAATTCAATCCCATGCCCAAATGAATCATTGAAGTTGCTAATCTGATGAATGGGAGATCGATAAGGCATAGCTCCATTGGATACGTCGCGAGATTCGACCGTGCGACTGCTGGAACCCTGGGTTCAACTTCCCCCGGGCGCACGGAAGCACTCTTTTTTGGGGTATCGGCAAAATCAATAGTTTTCGTAATGTACTCGTATGTGTGACACTTTACATTCAATCAAGCGATTCTTGGGGATGTAAATTGCCATATATGCAAGTCAATGGAAACTATTGTGATTGTCGATACGGACCAAAAGATGTGTGGGTAGCGGAATCGAAGTGTAATGAACTTCGATTACGTTACCCAGATGCGACAGCGGTAATTGGAAAAGAATTTGGATTGCGGGATCGGATGGGAGAAAGGTGAAATGTGGAAATGAGGTGGTTGGAATTAGGCAGTGAGTATTGGACGTGGAAAAAGAAGGTTGAACGCTTTTGGGAGTGAATTTGTTCGGTTTTGCAAGTCCGTTGGAAGAAAAGTGGAAGTTCTTTGTCCGGAGGAAGAAGAGTTTTTAGTGAATTAGAAGTGGATCTTAAAATTGCGTTTTGGAGATTGAATGTGGGGTTGGGATTTCCAGTGTTGGTGTTGGGTGAATTTTGGGGGAAAATAGTTGAATTTGTATGATAGAACAGAAAGTAGAAAGCTAAGTGACAAAGTGAAACTTTAACGAAGACACAAACTACTTCAAAGAGTGTGGTGAATTAACTGAGAGTTAAATATAATCGAAAGAATTAAGAAGAAGTGAAAAGAAAATCAGGAAGAACGAAAAGACTTTGAATGTAAACAAATTCTAATTTAAAGTGGAAAGAAATAACAATATAGTGCCAGTGTGAAAATTGCAAAAGGTGGCCGTTTTACCATCCCGCTTGAATTTTTATTGTTTTTTTTTCCTTTTTTTTTGGTTTTCAGAGCCCCCGCTTCTTTCTTGGCCTTTCCCCGAGCGCTCGGAGTCTTGCAGGAAAGTAAGTGAGTTTAAATTTATTTTCTTACTTTTTGCATGGTTTTCAAATTATTTGATTTTATTTAGTTTTGTATATTTAAAGTAACATTGATTTTCTCTTTATTGGCTTAAATCCAATTTCGAAGGGGCGGATTTGATTAAAATTAGTTTTTTTCTCTTATTTTTGTAAAATTTGTGAATGGTTTTGTGATATAATTTTTGGATTTCTGTAAATAAAACGGCCATGACACATTAAAAACCTCATTTTCATTTCTCAAAATGACCTCCCCCTTTCCCGTCCTTTTCCCTATGTGCTAGTATTTATATGTAAGGTGGCTCAGCACGAGCAGAGGGTGTCCCGGAAGACCCACGACACGACTGAGCGCTAGCCGGCCTCAGCATGCCACCCCGGGCTACAAACCCCTCTGCTAATTTTTAATGTCTGCAACTGCGGTGACTTCCATGGTTGCTACAAATTCTCTAAACGTTCTAATACCGTACTCTCGTTCTCCATACATTAATATTTTGCTTTTGCATACAATTCTCTAAACGTTCCAATACCCTAAACTCTAATTCTCCGTACACTAATATTTCGCTTTTGCATACAATTCTCTAAACGTTCTAATGCCGTACTCTCGTTCTCCATACATTAATATTTTGCTTTTGCATACAATTCTCTAAACGTTCCAATACCGTAAACTTTAATTCTCCGTACACTAATACAAAGGAGTCCGCAACATCTAAGCCATGTATCTAGTTTTTAAGTTTCCATTCCCGACCGTACTTATTTCTTATTGCCGCTAATCTGACTCCACCTCATGGCACGCAAACATACAAATGTACTTAACGGCGTATACGAAAAATCACCATGAAGTTGTGCTGTTTGAATCTGTGAGTTTCGGTTCCGCACCGACAAATACCCGCAATGGTCAACGGCGGAAAATCACATTCCCTATCTTCGATATTTATTGGGTCACTAATAAATTCGGGCGAAAGCGCTCGTTTTTCTTAATTTCACTTGCACATAAATTATTCCTTTGCTTCAAACACATGAGATGATGCACATTACAACCGTCGATTGGCCTTCCCGTCAAGACGCGATCATGTCGAATCACTCTCTAAACATTACAAGCGAACACACAAGATTCCATTCGCGACGGAATCGAGCGAATCAAAGTTTGATTAAAAATGATTTCGCGATTTCGGGCGAAAACACAAATTTCCACATACGTCTCGAAATTATGCATTTGTTCATCTCCCGTCGACGTTCAAAACTTCGCTTGCCAGTGCGGCTCTCGAGACGTGTGCCATGCGTGGTGACCCGTAACAAACTCCCCGAAATCTCCCGGCAACAGCACCAGCAACACAAGCAAATGCCACTTCAGCCGAAGACGCATGGCCAACTCTCGAGTATAGTTTTTGTTGTTTTGCGTTTGCTGCGTGAATTCTGTGCAGCCGTAAACTCTTTCGGGAGGTTTTCACGGTGCACTCTGAGTTAAACTCCTCACTGAATGGTTTCGATCGCTAATATTCTTGATATTATTTGTAGCGTTTGGTCGTGGCAGTATGGATGGTAAGGGTGCATTATGATCATTCAGTGCAACATTGTTCGAATGCTGTAGCTGATTGTAATGGGAATGGTGGTTTTGTTGCGGACCAAACGTTGTCCAATTACCATTTAATTTTTCAATTTCATGAGGAAAGCTATAAATTTTTTTGCATGGGAATTTTTCCCAGTGTAGTTTGCATAATATTCGTAGGTATTTGCCGAAATATTTGTTCTCGTTGGGCATTAACTTCAACTAATTGCGGTTGCCAAGCTTCCTCTATATCATTCATGTATTCAACATAATTTATTTCGTTATTCTTCCTTTCTACAGTTGGTGTAATAATTGCTTGTTGGGTATATTTCTCGAATTCAGTATTGAAAGTTTGTACTGATTGCGCCATGTTTTGTATGTTAAACTTTAAATGCACAGGGCTTGAATCATTGACATCTTCTTGAGTATTTGATGTCGCTGATGCATTATTATCATTAGGTGTTACATATAAAGAAGATGAATCGTTAGAAAAATTCATGGCAAAATTATTCGAAGCTGAACTCGATGATGCTTCGAATGCTTGCGATTCATTTGAACTCATTGTAGAATTTAATACTGGATTGAACTCTCTAACATTAGCACATATCTCGTACATATTTCTAAGAATTTCTTCAAGCTGTGCCGGGATTTCACATAAATCTGAAGCATTTGCGCGGTTCGGGTCCATCATTTCGACATCCATCATTTCGACAAATACTTTCAATACTTTCGGCTGGATATCCCATTGCAATTGAATTGTCGGTAGCATATGCTAAATCTTAATCGTAACCATTCTCCTGAAAACGGATACGTTTTTTTTTTTTGCTTACCACACCTCGTACTGCGCTCGTCATCACTGAGATGGTATTCGCCATCTTAGAAGAAGACAATTTGGCGGTTTTATATTATAAACGCCGAGCTAAAAAAAAATGTAGTTAACAATTAAATTAAAAATCTATCAAAGAAATGGTCGTGTTTTAATCAACACACTGTATTTACAAATTAGAAATTTCTTTTACACCGCGAACGGAAAGAAAAACTACGTGACAAATCCTTTTTCTCGGGGGCGAACGAAGGCCGCCACAACCTTACCTGCTCGATTACTACAGTGATACCCGTTGTCCTCCTTGCTAGAGAGCGCCGCGCTATTTACCTGCGCCGAAACGAGGATGCGAGGGAGATAGTTGTCCGCGAGGAGAGACAGCGCTCACTCAACGATTGGCAGCAGTCTTGGGTGAATTGTACGAAGAGCAGGTGGATTGCACGCTTCATCCCAGATGTGAAACCGTGGCTAAATCGAAGACATGGTGAGACTGGCTTTTATCTGACCCAGCTTTTGAGTTGTCATGGATGTTTTCAGTTTTACCTGCACAAGATTGGTAAGTCACGGTACCTCGATTGTCGGTTTTGCCCAGGAGAGGAAGACAATGCCTGCCATACATTTTTTGCGTGCATAAAATGGGTCAGCCTGCGAAGGAACCCTTACAGGGAGACGGGAGAGCCCACCACGGATAATACAGTCGCGGTGATGCTCGAATCGGTTGACAAATGGAACCAGGTGGCACATTATGCTCGGACAGTCCTAAAATATAAAAAGGACTCACAGCAGCCGGGGGCGTTGGAGCTGGGGGATCGCGTATCTGGCGCTTCCTTTTCTCCTCTCTCATCCCGCTAGAAGAGAGATCTCCCAGCTTGAAGACGACTCACGGTGTAACAAAACGAGGCGTGGCCTGAAGTAATGTGCCAAACGATCCCATTCTAGGTTCTTAGGTTGACAGGGGAGGTGTTTTGTGGGTAGTCTTGTCGCCTTCTTGCGAGCATGGGAGTCCCAGATTCATTCACCATTCACCTCCAAACCACAAAAAGAACCAATAACTTTCCCGTTTGACAACTACACTCGCACACAAACGCACATCATGCCATATGTCTACAGGTGAACTGCTCGATTAATATACAATCAAAAAAATGTAAACTACATAATTTAATTAAAACAACTTTTCCGATTAAATTTTGTGTTTTGAAGGTTTGCTTTTATTAATATCATGTACGGATAACCAATAAAAAAGAAACTAACATAAAATAGTTCCTATAAGTTACTACAATACATTACAGAAGCTGATAAATAAAATTTTCGTATCATAAATAGATTCAAGGAGAATAAAAACTCTTTTAAAAAAAGGAAGAAAACCAACTTCAAAATGCCTAAGGAGGATGAAATGAATTTTATAGAAGCGGTGCCATATCAGTTTTTCCTGTTTTATTTGTGATGGTACACATGTACCATATATGCCAAAATTTAATTTCTTCACTGCAATGTAAAACTCACTACTACTAAAATCTGCAGCGATCAAATGAATCGAATTTAGTTCTGATACATTTTAGTACAAGATCATCAACGTCTACCTTGATCTTAGGTTTCATAAAAACCCAATATAAATTTAAGCTTTAATAGGTTTTCGAATTTCGAACTTTGCCTAGCTGCCATTTTGATATTCTGACGTCACCCTACCTGTTTTTTTTTCTTGTTTAGCTTTTTTCAATCTTTGTGCGTATAGTAATCAAGCAGTCCGCCTGGGCAAACTGCTCGAGGAACCTTCACGGAAAAGACAATGGGAGATAAATACTATTCGCAATCATTAAATAGTTCCCTCCACTTCAACCCCTCATTCTACCCGCAAGAATCTGTATTCTCTATCATATCCTTTTTAAATCGTTTTCCCCGTTTTATATAAATGGTAAGCATATGTAAAGAAAAATAAAATTATAAGAAATTTCATGCTTTACATCCTGTTACCTTCCTTAAAAAAATAAAAAAAAAATTTTTAGTTTTCGCTAAACCTCCATTTTAAAATTTTCTTCGCTCTAGAATTGAATGTGCATTCCCGTTATTAATTGGTGGTAAACATTCTATTCAATTGTTTTTATTTAACAAAGAAAGTAATTAACGAGGCGCATTGACCAGCAAAAATTAAATTATATTCCAACGTACTTTGGATTTCAACAAATTTGACTCTGACCGCACAACGAAAGATGAATTTAAAATAGAGCTCTTCTGCATTTTCATCAATCAAATTAAATACAACTCGATTGTTCGTACTCTGAAAGACTGCTTCGTCGGATTAGGCATTGTGCATCGCGCAATCGATTATATAATCAAATATGCACCTTTTGTTAAACCAACCCTACTCCGCACTGAGTTGGACGAGCTGCACTAGCAAACAAACATGAAGCCACTCAAGTAGCTGTCTCTCTAACTCAGTTTGTCCGTCGTTATCATATGATGCATTTCAACCCAAACAGTCTCCTCTCCACCATATTCCATCTGTTTGCAGCGCCGATAGCACGGCACATTCTTCGTAACGCGAAATTGTTTATCTTTTGGCAATAAGATTTAACTTTAGCCTCATCTTGAGTTGCCCGTTGCCACGGTGGCTGCTACGATTCAACCGAGAAGAGATCTCTTGGGTTTGCATCATCCAGATATATTCCCAACTGGCGATAGGTAAGAGTAAATCAAACGAAGAACTAAAAATAACTCTAGTTGAGAAGATCCCATTCCGGCGCAAGAATGGGAGGAAAAAGATGATCTCGTTGACGAGGAGTAGCTGTGCGCTTGGCAACAACGGGGAGTTCGAATTCAGCAACCGAGCTGTTCGCGGGGGTGTGATGTACGCATACAAGCGAACGTCGATAGAGACAGTTTTGTTCGCTCGGAAAAACCATACGACAAATTCTTTTCTGTATTCTGCCGTGAAATCAATTGTGTGTTAATGGCCATAATGTGTTTGGTTGAGTTAGTGAAGTTCGCCAGTTTTTCTTTCATCCCGGAGTGTCTAAGTATCGATGCGCTATGCAGATCACTATTATCATTTTGGAAAGAGCGGTTGTCGTCGTCCCAAAATGATCTCATTTTCGGAAAGCAATTTGGAGCAACTGACGAAGAAAAGTTTTAATTTAAGTTCTGTTTGGTTTGGAAAAAAGTAACTTGAATGATACATTCAGTGGAGTGTGAGTGATATTTAAGTTGAAAATTTGAAAGCAAACTGTACCGAATTCCGGAGATTAAAATCAAATCAACGCAACACCGAGAAAGAAGAGTGCTACGGAAATTGAATGTTTTGATAAACAAACTCGAAAGCTCGATTGGTAT